>KL647291.1:2129454-2289492 GCA_000727475.1 Sarcocystis neurona | reverse complement strand
CACAGTCCGCAGGGGAAGTAGGCTCTGCCATCTGGAGCAGAACGCCTGTGATCTTATGAATAGAATCGTGTAACGCAGGTGAACAAGAGCTGTCCTCGCTACAGACACGGGGGCACAGAATTCCCTGCCACACTAGGGAGAGAAATGTGTGTGCCGAATGCTCTGCATGTCTACAGTGGGCACACCCACGTAATACAACATGCGCCTCCTTCAACGCGTGCTAGCTTCCTGAGACCGTCACTGTCTGCGGCGCTGCATTTCCTGGCTGCACTTACGTCTCCCAAAGGGGACTGCAAGACGAAGGCACACAGAGGAGAACAGATCAATTACCGAAAATACATTGTCCTTGGCAACGCCGCGTGAATGTGAGCACACCGTGCTCTCTCGATACCTTTTCAGGGCGAACCAATGAAGCGCGCAGTCTTCGGTGTGCGATCGTGTGCAATCCTAAGCGGGCATTACAATCGGCAAACATAGGCATCATCTCGTAGAAAGGGGACTAACGGCATGCAGCATCTGAATGCTTCAGCAACCTTCTCAACGTGTAGGCGAAACGACGTCGTTCATCAGCACGGAGGTATCGATTCATCGAAAGACAATATGCTCATCTGAATGTGTAGACATTGCAGAACGGCGGCTGCGTCGGAGACCTTCATTCACGCTCTGCACTACATCACATCGGAGCCCACGGCTGAAGACTGTAACTGCATCTCCCCTACTCCACCACTATGCGGCGGGGCCGCATGTGATCTGTCGTGGCGTGTCAGATACAAGGCGGGATGCATGACCGAGGTATTCAGAGATTAGTCCGAAGCTACTCTGCTCGTGGGCGCCGACTATCGTTTTCTCCCCTCCTCGAATGCGGTCGCAGCGAATACGAGGAGACACACTCGCACCAACCTACACATTTAGGAGCTACTGGTGCTACGACTCTGTGGCCTGGTTACATCAGCGTTCGCAGAGGATACCACGTTGACGTTGTTCACGAAGATGATAGCAACGATTCAGAATGCGACAGGAAGGGAGCACGATACAGTGGCGATTCAGAGCGTAGCAGCAACAGAGACTTGCGACTACGGAACTGTGGCCTACTGGCCGTGCCGCAAACTGAAGGGCTGCAGTAGTACGGTCACCATCGGCACAGTGAGCTTTCTGTAAATTTTGACTGCCTTCCGTGAGTACCCGTCAGCCGATAGTTGGCATGCAGTTCTTTCTCCATTAAGCGGCAGATCTCTGCCCATGTTCGGAAATATGATTGGATAATGCAGGAGGACAAGGCCACAACACACCGACCCGTGCGTTCCTGCAAGATGGGGTGTTTGAGCGTGGCAAAAGCTGCCCGACAGCCGACAGAGGCGGCAACTGCACAGACGATCAAGGCGTAGTCTATGGTGGAGAGCTTCAGAGGCCAAATCGCGGCATGGGCGTACACTGAGAAGGGAGAAAGCTGACGTTCTTCTCTGTGATTGCGGGTGTCTTCAACCTGGGAACACGTACCGTCTTGAGGGCATCCTGAACCAAGGAATAATGCAGCGGATAGAGCGTAGGTAAGGCACGGCGGCAGAAACTCTCCTGTGGGTCGTTTACATCTTGAGCTGCCGCTATGCACTGTCACGCGTTTGCGTTCAATCGAAGCCTGAATGCGATGCTTAGCAATTCAGCAGAACACTCTGGGGAGTCGGGAGAAACGACCACAACATCTCCCTCGCCTCCTGGACAAGCCTCCGCTGGCACCGAACGAGTGTTGTCGTGCCGCATTACACACAAAGCGGCATGGACCTCCAGCGTTCTCGTAAAGAGAGGCCTTTTTCGCAGCTCCAGCATGGGGACCAGTGTGAAAATCCTACGTACACCGACAAGCTGCGCAGGTCGAATGATCTTGAGACGTACCAAATTCACCTGGCAGGAGCACAGTCAGCGAAGCATTGCGTCAAGATTTTACTGAAAACGGTATGGTGCAGATGGAAGACGTTCAGCACGACTTATTCCACTAGTTGGAAGAGTAGCTACAATGCTTCAGCAGCTACTCAAGTCGTGGAGGATGGCGTGGTGCGAGGTGAAGTTGTACTCTGCCGTCTGTAACACCCTCCGTTGGGGCAAGCCTTCAAGGAGACTAAAAATGAATGCCACACTTACGTATGCCTGTATTTAAGAGTGTGACAGAAGCTGCTCTCCGTGCAAGAGCCGTCACACCAGCATTACACGGCGAAAAGCGGACAGGGGATTGATAGAGCGTTTGTGCCAAGGAGTCTGCTCTCCAGACTGATCTGGTGCTGATCATGCTTCACCGCAGCAGTGTGTGTCTAGCACGTTGGCTGGGCACCAAGTTCGCATGTACTGGCGCGAACCTGCAAACCTAGGGCATTCGACAGCCGCAACTGTGCGACACAATGCTGTCCCAGATGACTCAGTTGTGGAGGGCGAGGGCAACTGGCAATGCGTGAATTCGGTTTAGTGTTGCACGGGGCCGGTAGCAATTCTCGGGCGGCTTCTAACTGAAGCATATGAAGCAGAAAGCCTGTTATCTCACACGTAGAATCACGTGCAGCAGTTGAATACGAGCCACCTAATCTACACGCGCGTAAACGCAGCCTCTCCTACTACCTTGGGTATAGGAAAGTGTGTGTCGAAAAGGCTGCGTGCTTACTGTGGGGCGCCCACGTAACACACCTTCTGCCCCCTTCAATGCGTGCTACCTTCCTGAGACCTTCTCGGTCTGCGGCGTCGCGCATTTCTGGCTGCACTTACACCTTCCGAGGAATGCTGCAAGACCGAGACATACAGAAGAGAAGAACATACCAGTTATCGAGGAGACGTTGTTTTCGGCAACGGTGCGCGGAATTGAACACAGCGCGTCCACTGGATCGCGTCCAGGCCGATTCAGTGAGAGACCTGATGTTCCGTCTGCGAACGTATCCGTGAGCGCCATAAGCAACAAATACAGGCACCAACTGGATCAGCGTCGTGCAGCCTGTTACTGGGTCGGTAGACCTCTCACCGTCTAGGCAAAATGAATGTGTCAGTTACCAGCGAGATAACGATCTGCCCTATGGCAATCATTTTTCTGAAGGAGTGGAAGAGGTTACATATCGAAAACACGGTACCATTGGCGACAGCGCGTGAATATAAACACCTCTCCTTCACTGTACCCCTTCAGCTACAAGACAACAAATAAAGACGTTGACGCAATGCTGTAACATCCAGTTGGTTCCCGTGATGCAAGAGGACTACGCCAGTACGAATAGACATCTGTATCCACCTGGCCGCGTCCTCCCACGGGGACACCTGATCCCTTAGGACCGTCAATGTGGTGTTTACGGGAACCCACACAAAAACGGCTTTGCGGGCCGATGGCACACACGCGCCCGCCTCTCGGGAAAACACACCAAGCACGCCTTGCGCTCTACAGTCGTTCTCCTGTCGCGCACTCTATCTCAACGACACTCTGAAGCCATTACCAACCGTGATACTATTCACTCCTGCGGCGTTCTCGCTCTCCCTTCTGCTGGGAATAGACCCACAGGTGATTGCACGGCGGTTCGCTCTCTTGCGAGTCGCAGAAACGCCGATTCTCGCCTTTTCCGCGATTGATATCAGGCACTTCTGTAGACGTTACCCAGCACGGTGGTCAACATTTGTGGTAAGTTTTGTGGGGGTAGCTCCGGCATGCAGTCCACGCTACTTACAAGAGAGCAGTGTAGAGGGGTCTCCGAGAGTGCTGGGACGGCGACACGCTCTCTCCCGTCGAGCTTGCTATACGGTGATTTTCTTGTCTACCTGAGGTTGACACTGTGGGGAACCCCGCCACTGAGATACACGCACAACCACTGAACAGGCCTGGAGGAAGACTGGTTTCCCATCGTCGCGGGGGAATGACTCCGGCTTACCTTCTTGATCGTTGTGAAGCAGTGCTAGAGACGTGGTCGATCGTCTCTACGGATCCCTGGTTAGGACGGTTCAGAGACCCTCGTGAAGTCGGCCTGACAAGCTATGCGCCCGCAGCTTCCTTCTCACACATCGTCCTTTTAATTTTTGATTGTCGTGCACAAGGGTGGCCGCAGCGCAGGCGCCCAGTCACGCTTTCCACTACTACACATCGCAGCCCGCGAGCTGAAGACGGTAACTACATCTCCTCCACTCCACCAATATCAGGGGGGCCGAGTGACTTCTGTTGCGGGTGTGACGCTGGTCTGTACGTTGGCGCTACCACCCGTATCTGGTCTTCTACAAGAGAAGCAAGACGAGCGCGCGGGAACACGCTCGCACAAACAGAGATATCTGCCCACTTGATGTTGTTTAGAATAGTGAGAATCGCGCTTCACAACGCGGCACCAAGGGGGCAGTGACAGTAGCGATTCACAACGTGGGCTACTAACCGTGCTGTGACGTGGAAGTTTGGGACACTACCGCGATCATCGATGCAAGGAGCTGCCTCAAGATTTTACTCTACCACCAGCGGGGCGGAATCGACTTCCGACGGAACCGTGGTGTAAGCCCCCTGCTCAGTGTGAACTGGCCTGCAGCTCTTATCCTGTGAGCAGCAGAGCTCTGCCCATGTCCGAAAATATGGCTGGATGTTGCAGAGGGACAAGGGCCCGTAACACGGGGCGAGAAGCCCTCGTTTCCTATTTTTGCGGAAAGAATGTGTCGCGAGTGTTGTCCCAGTCCTGACGAGGGCTGCAGCTGGGGGCATCAGATGATGTATACCTCTCGATGCGTCACTCCATATCCATTAGTGCCGTCGAGGTGTGTGCGATGGCATTCACCGAATTCAGCGGCGAGCCCTCGACTACTTGACTCGGCGAGGATACTACACGTAGTCGCCTCGGTGCGTGTTTTAACTCGCTAAGGCACCGAAGGCGCCGGCGGCGCAGATATTACTGAGAGTACAATAGAGTGATTCTCCACCTTCTGGTTCTGCCCTGTTGAAAGTCGCTAACGCACTCGAGGGCCCCTCCTGATTCAGTGAATCATCTGTCACGTCTGTGTAGCCGCCTGCGGGGACGATCAAGGTGTAGTCTATGGTGGAGAGATTCAGAGGCCAAATCGCGGCATGGGCGTACACTGAGAAGCGAGAAAGCTGACGTTCTTCTCTGTGGTTGCGGGTGTCTACAACTTGAGAACACGTACAGCCTTTAAGCCATCCTGAACAAGGAATATTAGAGCAGATAGAGCGTAGGTAAGGCACGGCGGCAGAAATGCTCCTGTGGGTCGTTTACTTCTTAAGCTGTATACGCGCTAGTACTCTTTCACACACATGCAACGTCAGAATGCGGCGGTTGGGAAGCCAACACCCCACTTTGTTGACTCGGACGACGTGGGCGAAGAAAGCAGACCACATCTATGTCCCCTGCTTGACAAGCATCCGCTGACACCGAGTGAGTGCTGTCGTGCGGCCGTACACACAAAGCGGCACGAAGCAACGATGTTCTCGTCGACTGACGAAGCTCGTGGTGGGCGAGTAGGGCAGTTACTTGCAGAATCTACGTAGAGCGACACGCTGTCTATGGCGGATGCTCTTGAGACGTACCATGGGCACCTGACGGAGGCATGAACCACAGGGTACTCTTGTCGACGTCAGCCAGAACGCAATGTGGAGCGCATGATGAGTTATCACAGTAGTCCAAAGACTCACTAAAATGCCTTAGCAGTTACGCAAGTCGCAGAGGATGGCGTGGAGAGAGACGAAGCTGTACTCTGCCGTCTGCAACACCCTCCGTTCTGGCATGCCCCCAAGGAAACAGAAAATGAATGCCACACTTACGTATATCTGTATTTAAGAATACGACAGGAGATGCTCTGCCTCCAGGTGTCGTCACATTTACTTTGCTCGGCGAAAAGCGCAGAGGGGAATGATTAAAAGTTCGTGCCAACGAATCTGCTGTCCATACTGATGTGGTGCAGATCGTGCTTCACCGCAGGAATGTGTTTCCAGTACTGTAATGAGCACTATGTTCGCATGTACTGGCCCGAGCGTGCAACCCTTGGGCATGCCAGGACCGCACCTGCGTGAGATCATGCTGCCCGCGGAGGCTCAGGTATGAAGAACAGCTGGCAATGCGTAGACTCGGGTTAGTCTTGAATGTGAATGGTAGCGATTCTCGGGCGGCTCCGAACTGATCACGGCCCGAGTCTCATGGAACAGAATGTCTGTGATCCTAAACATAGGCAGCAATTGAATTAGAGGTATCCTGTTGACAGGCACGTAAGCGCACAAATCTATGTGTTTCTACAGAGGAATGGCTGTGCCAAAAGCCACGTGTGCTTACCTTTGTCATACTCTCGTAGTTCGCCTTTCCCCAACTTCACTGGGTGCTAGCTGGCTAAGGCTGTCTACCTCTGCGGCGCCGCTTTATTCTGGCTCTATTTACTGCATTCATAGGGGGCTGCAAGACCCAGAGATACAGAAGAGGAGAAAAGAATAACTATTGAGGACGCGTTGTGCTCGGCGGCGGTGCGTACGTGAAACACGGGGAGAGGTACGATTTCCTGCGTGCGGTCGTGTGTACTCCTAGCGTGACATCAGCAGCTGCAAGCATAGTCATTATCTCGCACAAAGTAGATTAGCGTCATGCAGCACCTGGGTGCTTCAACAATCTCCGCTCCTTGTAGATGAAGCGACGTTGTCCATCAACGGGCAGGTACCGATCTATCCTACAGCAACACGCTTATCTGAATGTATAGGCGTTCAGCTGCGAACACGACGAATACTTTTGGTCAGCTACAGGACACGACTGTGCAGGCATTCAGGTGCAGAGATACCGAATACGTTGCTCAGTTACAGCGCACGAACTGAAGACCCTGGCACACTGGTGTAGTAGGTACCTGCCTCTGCCTAGTCGCATCCTTTCACCAGAACGTCTGAGCCGTGAAGCCCACATGCGAAGACCGTCAATGTAGTGCTTACAGTGACCCGCACCAAAACGGCTTCGCGTGCCATGGCATGAACCCACTCACGATTCGGTAGAACACACCCGAGCAAGCTCTGCTCACCATGATCGTTGTTCCGTTGTCAACTTTCCTCCACCGCATTTTGAAGCCATTAGGAGATGTGACAGTGTTTCCTCGTGTCCCGCGGTCCCTTCTGCTTAAAACTGACTCACAGGTAACGGCGCAGAAATTCGCTGCTATTCGTGTCGCAGCAAACCCCATTCCCCACTCTGTTCAATGCTGTTATCAGACGCTTCGGTGGGCGTTACCCAACACGGTGGTAAACATTTGGAATGTGCTGACTGATCCTAGTTTCAGCATGCAGTTCCCGCCAATCAAGGTGGAGGAGAGCAGCATAGCGAGGTCTCTGAGCGTGCTCGCACCGTTACACACTAACTCGCTCCCAGCTTGTTACACACTTCGTTTCTCCTCTGCGGGATGTCAGCACTGTGGTTGACGTCACTAAGGTACACACACAGATACTGAGCGTCGCTTGAGGACGACCGATATCCCAGGCAGATGTAACTGTCGCAAAAGGTTGTTCATGCTTACCTCCTTGATATTTTTCAGGCGAAGCGAGAGCTGCGCTCAGTCGTCCCTAATTAATCACTCATGAACTCAATTCACGCACGTTTACGAACTCGATCTACCAGGGAGCCGCTCCAGTACGTCCTTTCTCATCAAAACTTCCCCTCTGAATTTCCGACGGTTGTGCACAACGAAGGCTGTTGCGGAGACCCTCAGACACCGTTCGCGCTACTTCGCATCGGAACCTCAAGAGTCGAAGATTGTAACTACATCTACGCACCAGGGACCATAACCGGCGAGGCCGAATGTGTCCTGTCGCGGCGTCTCAGACACAAGACGGCTTGCTCTCTGAGCGTGCTCGCACCGTTACACACTAACTCGCTCCCAGCTTGTTACACACTTCGTTTCTCCTCTGCGGGATGTCAGCACTGTGGTTAACGTCACTAAGGTACACACACAGATACTGAGCGTCCCTTGAGGACGACCGATATCCCAGGCAGATGTAACTATCGCAAAATGTTGTTCACGCTTACCTCCTTGATATTTTTCAGGCGAAGCGAGACCTGTGCTCAGTCGTCCCTAATTAATCACTCATGAACTCAATTCACGCACGTTTACGAACTCGATCTACCAGGGAGCCGCTCCAGTACGTCCTTTCTCATCAAAACTTCCTCTGAATTTTCGACGGTTGTGCACAACGAAAGCTGTAGCGGAGACACTCAGACACCGTTCGCGCTACTTCACATCGGAACCTCAAGAGTCGAAGATTGTAACTACATCTACGCACCAGGGACAATAACCGGCGAGGCCGAATGTGTCCTGTCGCGGCGTCTCAGACACAAGACGGCTTGCTCTCTGCGCGTGCTCGCACCGTTACACACTAATTCGCTCCCAGCTTGCTACACACTTCTTTTCTCCTCTGCGGGATGTCAGCACTATGGTTAACGTCACTAAGGTACACACACAGATACTGAGCGTCCCTTGAGGACGATCGATATCCCAGGCAGATGTAACTATCGCAAAATGTTGTTCACGCTTACATTCTTGATATTTTTCAGGCGAAGCGAGACCTGTGCTCAGTCGTCCCTAATTAATCACTCATGAACTCGATTCACGCACGTTTACGAACTCGATCTACCAGGGAGCCGCCCTAGTACGTCGTTTCTCATCAAAACTTCCTCTCTGAATTTTCGACGGTTGTGCACAACGAAAGCTGCAGCGGAGACACTCAGACACCGTCCGCGCTACTTCACATCGGAACCTCAAGAGTCGAAGATTGTAACTACATCTACGCACCAGGGACAACAACCGGCGCGGCCGAATGTGTCCTGTCGCGGCGGCTCAGACACAAGACGGCTTGCAGGAGCCAGTATTCAGCGACTCACGTAAAACTAGTCTGCTCGCTGGCGCCGACAATCTATGTCTCGACTCCTCTGAGGGGATCGAAGGAAACACGCGAGGATACACTTGCACAAACATGGACACCTGACAGACACGGTGGTGTTAATCTGCGGCCTGCTCACGCCAGTAGTCGTCAAAGCTACTAGTGTTGTTTAGAATAGCGAGAGAAGCGATTTACAACGTGGCAGCGACAGCGACGTGCGACTAAGAAGCAGTTGAGTCCCCCCCGCGCTGCGAAATTGAAGGTTGGGGGACTGCAGCCACATTCAACGCACGCAGAATCCTTCGCGTTTTGTGGCACCATCAGTGAGCTATCGGCCAGCCCCACCGGACACGCATGCGGCACCTGCTCAGCATGAAATTGCCTGCAGTGCTTTTCCTATGCGCGGCAGTTCTGTGCCCACCTTTCTGGTCATGACTGGATACTGCAAAAGGTACAACGGCGGAACGCGCCCTCGAGGAAGCTTCCTCGCTCCTGCGGAGCTTAGGTGTGGCAGGAGTTGCCCCAGTCCCGATCAGGGCTGCATATAGGGATATCAGGTGATGTGTACTTCTCGGTGAGTCACTCCATTTCTATGAACGCCGTCGAGATATCTGCAGTGGGTCCAACCACGGTCATCCTCGACAACACGTTTTACCTCGCTAACCCACCTCAGGCACTGACGTGGGAGGTATTGCTGCGGGGATCTCGGAGGGATCCTGCGTTCTTCTCGCTGTGCCCTGTTGAAAATTCGCTAACGCCCATAACGGCCCGCCGTAAATTCAGGGAGTGATCTGTCGTGCCTGACGAGCGGTGCACTGCTTCTGCGAAGAGACTCAGAGGCAAATTCGCGACACGACGGTATGTTGTATTACGAAGCACGTAGCGTTTCAGTCCGTGACTGTTGACCGCTACAACGTGGTTCCACGTACGCGCTTGAGGGGAGCCTGAAGCAAAGAACATTACCAGAGATGGACGGCAGGTGGCGCACAGGAATACAAACGCTCCTGCGGATCGTTTACTTCTTCAGCGGTATTGGAGGCTTGTCACATTTGCGCATACAGACCAAAGCGACCCTAAACAAGCCAGGATCACCTCTGCGGAGTTGAAGAACGCGGAATCAAAATCCTCCCCGGTCTCCCTTTCCTCCTGGACAAGCATCCGCTGGGGCTGGACGAGTGCTTTCGTGGCACTTTACAGACAAAGCGGCATGGAGCACCAGTTTACTCGTCGTATGCGGCCTGATTCGAAAGCCGGGTAGGCAATCCATTTGAAGACCCTATCGGCACCGACACGCTGCGCAGGTCGAATGAACTTGAGACGTACCATGGGCACCTGACGGAGGCATGAACCACAGGGTACTCTTGTCGACGTCAGCCAGAACGCAATGTGGAGCGCATAGGGGGCGTTCATGATGAGTTATCACAGTAGTCCAAAGACTCACTAAAATGCCTTAGCAGTTACGGAAGTCGCAGAGGATGGCGTGGAGAGAGACGAAGCTGTACTCTGCCGTCTGCAACACCCTCCGTTCTGGCATGCCCCCAAGGAAACAGAAAATGAATGCCACACTTACGTATATCTGTATTTAAGAATACGACAGGAGATGCTCTGCCTCCAGGTGTCGTCACATTTACTTTGCTCGGCGAAAAGCGCAGAGGGGAATGATTAAAAGTTCGTGCCAACGAATCTGCTGTCCATACTGATGTGGTGCAGATCGTGCTTCACCGCAGGAATGTGTTTCCAGTACTGTAATGAGCACTATGTTCGCATGTACTAGCACGAGCCTGCAACCCTTGGGCATGCCAGGACCGCATCTGCGTGAGATCATGCTGCCCGCGGAGGCTCAGGTATGAAGAACAGCTGGCACTGCACAGAATCGTGTTAGTCTTGAACGCGAATGGCAGCGACTCTCGGGCGTCTCCAAAATGGTGACGGCCCGCGGAGCACGGAGCAAACCGCCTATGGTCTTATGCATCGAATCATGTGCAGCAGTTAATTTAGAGCCGTCCTCTCTACATACACGCACGCAGAACCGTCCCTGCTGCTTTGGGAATAAGAAAGTGTGTGTTGAAAAGGCTGGGTACTCACCATGGGCAGCCCCACGTAATACACCTTCCGCCTCCCTCACAGCATGCTAGCTCCTTGAGACCGTCTCTGCCTGCGGCGCCGCATTTCTGACTGTACTTACGTCTTCGGTGCAACACTGCAAGGCCAGGACATACAAAAGAGGAGAACAAATTAACCACCGAGGAGACGTTGTCTTCGGCAACAGTGCGTGGATATGAACCCACCGTCCATACTATACCTCTTTCACGGCAGCTCAATGAGAGGTCCGATTTTCCGTGTGCGACCGTGTGCATTCCTAACGCGGCATCAGCTGCAGCACACACCGGCGTCATCTGAAGGAGATTAGCAGCAGACAGCGTCTTGGTGCCTCAAAAAATATCTCGCCGGCTAGGTGAAACGGTTGTGCAGATTACCAATGAGGTACCGAGCTAGTCTACGGCAGTGTGCTTTCCGAAAGCGTGGGAGAGTTAGACTGCCAAAAGACGTTGTGTTTGGCAGCGGTGCGTGGATCTAAACGGTGCATCTTCACTGTACCGCTTCTCAGGTACAGCAATAACGGGTACGTTTGTTCAGCTACAAGAAATAAAGACATTGATACCCTGCTGTAACGTCCGGTTGCCACTGGTATCTCGAGAAAACTACACCCTCGAGAGTACACGGCTGCCTCTACCTGGTCGCGTCCTTTCACGGGAACGTCTGTTCCGGGAGCCACATGCGAAGACGGTCGACGTAGTGCTGACGGCGACCCGTATCAAAACTGCTTCGCTTCCGGATGACATTTACATACCACATTTTTTGCAAAGCGCTAACAACCAAAACCTCCGGATTATTATCGCCTTCTTTTTGCCCACTTCTCTTAAAACTGCTCGTCGAAGACATTCCGTATGTGACAGTGTTCAGTTATGCCGTGCCACCGCAGTACCTTCTCTTCGAATAGACCCAGACGGAGACGTACAGTGATGCGGTGTTACACGTGTCGCACCGACGCGCATTCCCACTCCGTTCTATCACACGCGTGGCTGGGTGTGATCCAGCACCGTGCTAAGCGTTGGTTGTGAGGTCGCTGAAACTAGTTTTGCCGTGCAGTCCAAGTGAATCATACGGTAAACTGCACCAGTAGAGAGATCTCTGAGCACGTTGGAACTGTGACACGCGCTTTCGCCCCGATCATATTTCCCAGTCCCTTTCCTGTCCACCAGGCGTGAGCACTTTGCGGAACGCCGCCGCTGACGTACATGAACAACCACTGAATAGACCTTGTAGGACGACTGACTTCCAGGACAAGATTTCGCTGTTAAATGGGAGTGTTTGGACGTACGTACTTTATTGTTTTGGAGGACAGGTGGTAACCTGGTCAGTCCGGTCTAGTGGTCCATCACGAGATCGTCGGAGACATCACGGTGTAATGACGGTGAACTCGCGAGCTGCGTTGATAAGCGCTTGCTCTTCGTGACTCACGTTCTGAAGGGTAGACGGTTTGGCAGAAGGTTGGTTGCAAGCGGTCACCAACAGTTGCAAGGTCACACGTTGAAGATGGTCACACGCCTCCCCGCCAGCACAAGCATCCCCCAATGCCAAAGGAATTCTGTCGTGGCGAGGCAGATACAGAACGCCATTCCCGACGGATCCATTCAACGATTAACGCCTCGTTCGAGCACGGGAGTGGGAACCTCTTGCGGATTTTACGTAGGTAAAAACGCTTGCGCTGGTTGAGTGCATTTCAAAGGCACCACCGGAACATGGTAAGAACAGGGCCAGCACACCAGTTGGAGGAGTCGGTGAAACGCCTCAGCACGCCAAGGCGTAGATGGTAGTCTCTGGGTGGCGAGATTGTTCTCTGGCGTGCGTAGGCACCTCCGTTGTGGGAAGCCATCAAGGTAGGTCAGTATGATTGCCAAGCTTTCGTAGATCCGTATTTGTGCGCCAGGCAAAATCTATTTGTAGTTTTCAACTGTAGGATTGGTAGGGGTCGCTGCTCCAAGGCGGTACAAACGTGGTACGTGAATGCTGTGAGAGCGAAACTACAATGCAAAATTGTCGCGTTGGGTTCTTATAGCATGTGGTTCATCGAATTTGCATCTCCATGCTGATATGTACAAGATCTTCCTCTTCCGCAGAAGAACGGGTATTGTGCGTTGGCTGCATACAAAGTAGACGTTGTCGGATTTCTGCCCCCAAGCCCGTCCCATTCCTGCGTCGGCCCCAGCCCATGGCGTCGTCAACCAGAACAGGCATCAGGCAACACGTGGCGCTGCACAGACTATGACTCCACCTGGCCGCCTCTGGTAGGAGTTCTGGGGTAGCAACCGGCTGTAAACGAGGATGGTGTGTGGAGCAAAATGACGCTGGTTTTTTACTAGACGCGTCTGAGCATGCAGCGGGAGAAAGGCCAGCTTCTCTCCAATCACACGGGCGCACCTACTGAGAGTGAGTGGACACCAACCTGCCTACCTCAACTTTTCTTTACTTGCTCACCTGCCTTTTCTCCCCTAAGTCGAAGGTTTCAAATGCTATTCGCAGCTTGTTTGTGCGCTAGCTACTGTCTCTGCCCGCGACATCACCTAATTATGCTTACTTTTTCCGAATGAGGCTGCAAGAGCAAGAACCGACACAGATAAGGAAAGGTCAACTCTGGTGTTACCCATGTGCGCAGTCTTTCGCGTCACCTGCGAAAGATTCACGCGTTGCTCGGAGACGACGTCATTCGAGCGTGCAGATCATTGCTGTGCAAAAGCAGAGACGCGACAACAATAAACTGTAGCTTCGGCCGCCATGTCACCAATTAATCCGTCCCACATGCCTGAGAAGGACTACTGTGTTGTCGATGTCTCCCCTCCTCTCTCCCCGTCCAATCTGCAATTAAGAGTGTAACACTTTTATTGCGTTCTGCAGCCGCCCGCCGAAGGGAATGCAGTGGGGGTGATGTCTTGTTTACTTGCGCATGATGGTCCACCACTTGTTGTATAAGTGCAGTGAGAGGACCCAGACGCGGTGGACTTCGGTCTCAACCACAAAAAAGATCTAGTTACACAGTATAGTGACATGGCGTTGCCATGGAAACCCCTGTCAACACAGAGATGCGTAGATATCATCCTACGTGACGTCAATGTTCAAAAGCCGTCGCTGCTATTTTCTCTACAGGAACACCAGCTAACTTGGTGCACGGTCTAATTGACACGCGACGTACCATTCTGGTAGCCTCAGCATGGAAGTCTCCACTGTTTCCATCCATACCAAATGACTTTCGTGTAACAAAACTCTCTCGTTGGGGGCTAAGGGGGCCTGTAAGCTGCTCTCTCTGCTCAATTTGAAGTTGCTGCTTTAGGTGAGCCGACCCGAGCACCGCTGAGGAACAGCTTGAACATGAGGACTTCTAACACAGCGGTAAGCGTCCGAGTGAAGTCAGTGCCTCAGTGCCAAACGTAACAAGCGTACCCGTCTAGACTATATGCAGTGTGTGCTTTAACCCTGCGCTAGCATCCGTCTTTGTCAATAGGCGTGTAGAGTTCACAGTTTGAAAGTCCATGCAAAGAATTCAAACGGCTTACGAGCTGCTAAGGGGAGATTAGGTGATTGATACTGGTAGCTGGTGTTGCACTTATTCACAGCAGGTTGTTGGAGATGCCTCCGCACTTCAACAGAACTACACAGCGGTGTTTTTCGCGTGACGGAGGCGTGTGGAGGGTTTGAGTTCGTTTATCCTCTCCACGGTGATATTTACTCGCCATATATTGTGGCAACGAAAGGAGACGAAGTCAACGTTTCCGCTATGCCAGAGTAAGCCTTGCCGGACGTCCAGCAGGGACAGAGTTAATGCAGTCAACTTGGCTCAGATGGACATGGTCAAGAGATCCTCAAGGTTTCCCGTTAGTTCGGAGTTCTGCGCAGTCTGAACTTATCTTGTGTTTCTGCTGCGAGTGTGGAATCAACGGCTACGTGGACAGACGAACTCACGGGTCGCACGGGGATAGGCTTGCCGGCAACCTGAGAGTGGAAAGCACTCAGTAAGCACAAACAACCAGCATTGTGATCAGGGCTACAGCGAGTCTCCCCTTCATATTCTTTCCACACTACCGGCGTCCGCTTTCACCGCACGTGCGCCGAATACAGGTCGAACAGGAGCACTGGCATACAGCCACTTGGTGGTGCGACAACCGCATCAGCCTGCTACTGAACGGCTGAAGACCGATACAAGCGAAGCGCTTGTGTGTCTGTCTTTCAAGGAGGCGACAAAATGACAGTCACTTATACGAAGAGTCGCTTTATGGAACCGTCTAATCCCCGATTAGGAGAAGTCGCCTGTGGGAGCTATCTGACCGTACCGGGAAAATGCAAGACCAAAACTGAGTGTGTTCCTCTGCGGGAGGACATTATCAGAATAGAGCCCAGCCTGCATGCTGCGTACAGGATTGACGTGTCAGACATTGTACAACGGCTCTCTCTCTTCCGAGACAAAATGCATTTGACTCACACGAAAATTCGTATTCTCTTCTCGTCTAGACAACGCGCAGGAATTCGCTTTTGATTGTATGGAAAAGAGTCTTAACGGTGTGTCTTCCCTGGTGAAAGCTGATGCCTCCTCAGTATGTTGCTATTTTCTTGGGTTACATACATGCGCACGTCTGCTCATGTACATCTAAAATGCATGTATCAAGATGCGTATACACACATAATTCTACCTCCTCCTCTATACATATACACATGTATGTAGTTATACGCACCTGTGCATCTTTCTTGACCACTTTCCGTCTCTTCCTTTCTACGTATACATATATATGCATTTATGCGTGTCTTCTTGTTCACATGTGTATATTTATGTGCATAGTTATGCCAGCCGCACTGTATCCTTGTTCAGGAGCCGAGACGCTGAGGGTTTCCTGCTGCAGAGTGCCCCATCTGCTGTGCAGTCCTGTAGTACGCTTGAGACGCCGTGGGTCTCCGACCCCCACTAAAGAACGTCAGGCAGCAGAATTGTCACCTGCCAGGCTCCGCGGACTAAATTACTGCGCAGGACGTGACATTCTGGGACGGAACCACAGCATTTGTGTACAGCGCAGAACGTGGCATTTACAAGTCTCTCTGCGTTACAGTGGTATCGTATATACAGCTCAGTCCTAGTTGTTAAATTATCAATGCGTCCTCTCCTGGTAGACTCTTTCCGCAAAATGAGTCTACCAGCAGATGCCTTTCAGGTGAAGAACAATCGTACATCACCATAAAAAAGTCAAAATCTGCTATGCGGACAAGAAAAGGAGCCACAGAATAGTGCCTAAGGGAGTGCAGCCTGGAGCAACATAACATAAGAGCTCCCCCATTGGCATTGTACACGTCGCAACAGTTGCCGTTACACGCAACGCTACGAACTGTACAACCTTAAGAACATGTACACTGCACTACAGCGTGTCAAGCGGTGAAGCGTGCGTGCCACTTCGCGTGTTTGACACTTTCTGTATTGGTTGAACTCAGGGGAAACGTGGTACTCTTCATGGAATAAAAGTACCATTGTCGACTTGCCTTGGTCGTGCGCTTCACCACGGGTACTCCACGCTGTAAACATTTTATCTCTGCTTACCGCCATTCTGTATCTCAACTGTAAATGCATTGACAGTTGCTCCTCCATGCACCTTTGCCCTTTTGCGGCTGTCTGACATCCACGTTTTTCCAGTCCGATGAAGCGGCTAGTCAGAAATGACCTAGTAATGTGCACGGCTACGCCAAACCCACTTCGGACACACTGAGCACGATAGTAAGACACTATCGGTGACAGGTCGTCAACTTACTTTCTTAGCGGGCAACAAGCCCTGTATTACGTTCGACACGACGCGGAGAAGAAATTAATGCAAATGCCATTGTTAGTATCTACCCGTATGCATACATACATCTACATATGCATATATATATACGTATATTCCCTCACGAAAACTCACACCTCCGTGGCTCGGCACGTAAGGAGAAAACTTCAGTTGCCTATTGCGTCACAGGGGAACCCGTCTAGGGCATTGCATGCAGGCAAGACGAGCTTGAAGCAGATGTGGTCGGTGACCATACCGTGCTGACGTAGAACTGTATGAAGTCGCAGAGGAAGCTACGCACGGACAAAGAAGCTAATATTGTTTTTCGACTGGAGCTCTTCTGAGACGCCAGCCTCCAGGCCACTCATGACAGAGATATGGCAAGGCTGCCGTCACGAGTAACTATCTTTGACGTTTGGGATCTCTCTTACGCTGCGAAAGTTCCACAGGGAGAAAGCCTTAACTTCCTGCCGCTTCGTGCAAAGGACCTTAATAGTCTCGATATCACAGCATTATTTGAAGTTGATTCGACTGCACAGCACGGTAAGAGGCCCTGCGGGGACACGTGTCGGACGCTGTTGGTGTAATGCGAAGAAAGAATCATTAGCTTACTGGCGGCGCCTGATTCATTAGGTGCAAAGTGTACTAGGAAAAGCTCTTCTGTTGGCTCTCACGTTGCAGACGCGCAAACAAGCCAAACTCCCTGGTCTGGTGGACCTATTCGGCTGTACCTCCAAGTTGTCCCTACGACCTTGTCACCTTGTGATGTGTATGTTGGCAGTACTCACCGTAGACTGCATAAGGGCGCACAAACGGGAAGGAGTAAAAGTCGACAACGTCATTGAGGAGATTGCTATGGGGAAACCAGTATATCACCTATGGCCCACGGAGGTCTTCCAAAAAATTGAATACCACCTTTGGCCCGCGGAGGTTCTTCAAATTCTGCTACCCTCTCTTGTTCGTTGCATTTGTCTCTCTCAGTCAAGCAGCTATACTAGAGGCACGTTTGGTAGACTATACTCAGAGACAGGCAGCTACAAGCACTTCCTGCGAAACAATTCAGCGTCCCTGTAGCTTCACGGACGCCTGATATGCACTCTCGGATAGTGTTCATGGAAACAAGAGATTGAATATTTTCATGATCTCCTGCCCAGCGCAAGACTGAAGGGTGCAGGAGTTCAACGTCCTGAAGCACGTATACGCAGCGGCTGTGGATGTTCGTTAAAAAACACGAACTCCTACGTAGACCCAACTTGTAGGGGACGTTACCGGCTAAATACCTACACCATCAGCGTGTGTGTAAAACAGCCTGAGGGCTAGCCTCTACACCATTCTCGGAAAACATACGAACCCGGTGAAAGGTTTCTTTGTATTACTATGCACCGATTCAGAAGATCAACGCACACACCACAATATACTGGCTCACCGGCGGCACCAGTCACTGTAGAGTACAAACAGCAACTGTGTCGTGCTGACCGCGACGATGATATATAGATGATTGAGATACCGTCGCTTGTGAGGCGTGGCCGCTATAAAGTCGAAAAGGGCCACAACCGTCACAAACCACAGCGGTGTCTACAACTGCCCAAGGGTGCATTTTATCCTAGGGTACGCTCGTGGGACTGACGCGCCCACGTAATTCCCTGAGACGTGGATTATAGGCGCGTAAATATGCAGTGTCGGTCTACACGATACAAACAGACTATCGCTGGATATTCATGATCCACAAGGTAGGCCACACCTGTTTCAGTTACAGCGTGTGACACAAACAAATACTGTAGAATAATGAAGCCGGAGCTTTTACCCCTCTAACAAATGCACTCGCCAGGTACACACTGCAGGCAAATGAACTCACCACAAAAACACTTTTATCATGCATGTATTCTGTGAGCTCTTTTCGTGAGTGGTTGCTCAACAGAGACGCCAGCGGCACTAAAGTGACAGACGGCCATTTTCCTTCCCCAGAATACGTAGAGTCACACCCCCTGTGTACTGTAAGTCACCGCATGCCACAGCGCGTCTTATTCGGATGCACTCTCAGCAATTCTAGGGCGTACTTACGGAAGAGTCCTTCCACAGGGGTGTCAAAAAAAGTGCACGGCAGCTAGATATTGAGTTGAGCAATTAATAGGTGTACGCCTGGGAGCCCTACCTCCTACTCGCCCCGTACCTGCGACATACGAGCCATATCATTGAAAGAAGCACTGCTCCACGATAAGGCCCTTCTTACCCCAGCTCCAAAAGCTGCACACGGCACTCATCCGACCGCTTCTGCAGAATACGCACGCTGTACGTCACGAGGGTCTCACTGGGGTTCACTGTGCCTTGTGATGACAAGTTTGTCGAGCGCCAACCCCGCTCTATTCCTTTCTCTAAGTGGGAAACAAGAACAGACAACGTCCAGAGGCTCTGCAGGCGAACACACTGAAGTTTAGAATCCCCGACGGAAAATCTTTCTCCTCCTCAGGAATCATGTATACGTCAGGCTTACTCATCCGTGCAGTGACGTCGAAAAAACACGGCCACTTGTGATCCTTCAGCAGGATCGCACCCCGTTTGCGCAGCTAGGCACGTCGAGACGCAGTGCTCAGAATCTCTCCCGCCCGCATCGGCAGACATAGCCCTCCTTGTCACGCCCATAAACATGTACTACACCTAGTGTAGCAAGGAGAGTAGTCGAAGGTGGTGGTGTATCTTGTTGAGCATGGCGCACGGAACTACACTGCAGTGTGACCTAGCTCATGTCATGGTCCGTAGGCGTTCTGTCGCCAGATGGAACTACAGGGCGGCGATTTCACTTGAGACCTTAGTGTGTGATAGGACCACCATGAGTTATCGCTAGCGTTCCAGAAGTGTAGCAGCGTCACGATTTCCGCTTCGTCCTTGTCTTCCTATCGCATGGTACAGGACTACAGGAGGCCGTTGTTCCTACATTTTCTTCACTGAGTTAGACTTCGGCTGTCAGAGCAGCGACCGAGCTTCACATTAACAATTCTCTAAAAATGTACTGGTGGTCAGCAAAGCTGTGTTGTGGAAACCTTTCCGTCATCACAGCTTCCGAGGCGTCCTCACCGTCTTCAAAAGGTACAAAGAAAGATTGGGCCTCTACGTAGACGCGCGATGACGAGAGGGGGGCGGCTTCACATTGCAGCAGTGCTTCTGCCCTACCACGGTTTAATGCCTCAAGTAACGTATACAACCGCTCTTTACTATATCACTCCATCCGAATATCACCCTGCCGTCGGTGTCGTATTCGATGCAGCACCGAGTTTACACAGGCGCCCCTTGGCCAGCTCCTCTTGCCCACCGCACAGTTTCTCACAGGCAAACGTCTCTGCAGCAAACCAGAATCTCGTAATCTCCGGGAAAACGCGGGAGAGAAACTTTCGTGTGTTGTTAAAATCGGGAAATCTGTGGATACGGCAGCATTCTCTCTCTTATGGAAATTTCAATTCTTCAACGGCGCTCCTGGCTGTAAAGGAGCTGATTCGGCCAATTTTTCTTGGTGGATCCTGGGAAAAAAAGAAGAGGGTTTTAGACTGCGTACATCTCGCCTTGTCCACCTCCTCACTAAACGTCTTCAGTCGCGACTGGAAGCATAGCAGTAAAGTCTTGCTGCCGCCTCAAGGTGAATGGAAACGACCTGTAAGCACTTCGCATGTTCTAGCTGCTCTGTAGTAAGTGGAACTCTTTGAGTTGTTCAGGGCTACAACCATGTTGCACGAACTCTGTTTGCATAGTGAGCCTGACAGATCTTTAGACGACAGTGAAAGCCAGTCACGTACACTTGCAGCTTGGTATTTAGCTGATAGCTAACGCCAGGCAAGTGACACTTGCGGTTTTGCATGGCTTTAATCACACGGTGACGCTTCGCCGTCTTGTCGCTGCGTGGCAATATCAGCTTATCTCTACGACCGCGACCGGAGGCGCAAAGCTGCAGAACAAGGCAACAACTCTTCAACGCAATTACTCGCCGTGAATTCAAGGAACGAGGACAGGGTCAACATTACCCGGGTAGACGCATTCGCACCATTCACATTCCACCGTACGCGTCGATGTGACAGTGGCACTCAACAATAACCGACCCTCTACGTATCCCTAGAAGGAATCTAATTCGTTACAACTATTACACTTTTAGCGTGTGAAGCTGCGAAAGTCCGGACTCAAGCACATCAGTTCCCACACTCTGCGAACAGGGGTGAACGCCGCGGACGTTAAGTAAGCAAGAAAGGCATATGGTGCTCGATCAAGATTTGAGCCGTTTGCCTTGCTCGTCCCTAAGGAAGACGAAACGTCGCTGTCAATCAACTTGCCACTAGCATACTGCCATTTTAAATGTAAGAAAAGGCAACACCCTTTTTAATCCTTTTCACAGTGCACTTGCCCGGAACCAGTCGCACGCTCGTCACGGCAGTGGAGAGAGGAGTCTGGGACGCTCCGCGTACAGCTGACTCTTCTTTAGCACTTACTTTCTTCAGTGTCATTTGTTGTTACAGTAAAGAACAATCAGCAGCTATGTGTTCTGCATAAAGGACCTGGGGTTGCGGTGTGACAGAGCATCACGGCGTTGCGAAATGCACCGTCGGTCACAACTTAGCCGAGCGCCCGTATACAAAAAGGAGGAGACCTTCTCAGCCAGGTGATCGCTTTTGTAGCTCTTACAGACTGGACCTTTAGTGAGGCTCATCCATGACGTCGTTGTCTTGTCGTTCGTTTCCTGTATGCAGCTAGCATTCACCCACCCGTCGTTTTACACGAAATCCGGCCATTCGAAACGATATCTACGTCCTTGGCGGAGTGCATCTCTCACGAAGGACGGAATAACCCACAGAATAGTTACAAGCACTTTACGCTCTTGAAGCTTGCGTCAGCCCCGACTGAAACAGCACGCCATTGACTCAACTAAAAAGAGTACGTCAGCGGCTCAACTCTCATCAAAGAGGCTCAGTAGCGCCGTTGGCAGTGGCGTGGCACCAACGGAGGGAGACGGAGGGGTCTGTAACAGAACCCGCTAAGTTCGCAGAACAGAACTTGTAAGAGAACGCCAACCATGCAAAAGTGCCCTTAGGGCACGTCTGAGGGCTCCGTGGCGACCGGCGCTGGGGTTCTCGTTGAAAGTAGTCCGTCGCGAAGTTACCGGTGGACGAAGGCAGTTTCAGCGTCTTATCCTCCACGAGTCTTGTATACACAGCGAGTTGAATAAAATGCGTCGATTCAAGCGACACGTCTCCGTTCGACAAACGCAAACGCAATGAGAAGTCAGCGCAGCAACGCATTCTTAGCTATGTGGACCGGCCGTCGGACCTTGTGCCAATGCGATCCTTGCAGGACGTCGCACTGGCGTCAAATGCGTGATACAAGACGCATTAGCCCCTGGTGAGCAGTGTACAAAGCAGTCATGAAGCATCAGACAGACGGTCATGCTTTCTCGGAAGCACCAACTTCCCCGTAGGTCAAGAATGACTTCGGCCACTGTCACAACCTATGCGATATCGGAATGCGAGGTCTTTCGGGGAGCGCTTCGCTACCTATCACCGTCGTTCGCCTTGAAGAAGCCCCGATACACGATTTCCACCCCCTGGACTTTTCGTACAGCTGAAACAGTCGCGCGTGACTGTGTATGCAACAGCACGTTTCCCATACAGAAAGTATTCCCTCCAAAGACACGCATCCTCTACATTGAGAGCACCACCGAACTACAGAGTTCCGCACTTACGTTCGGGGGTGCCTGGAATGTTAGAGTTGACAAAACTGCGGAAAGGATTGAGGTGTTCTGCAGGCACAGGCTCTCGTCGAGGTAACAACAGACTTCTGTAGCAGAAGAAAGCAGACAGGAAGCAGGCATAAGCCGCTAATATAGCAAGGCCGCGCGCGTTTGACTACGAAACCTGAGCGCACGGTATTTAAATGCAGAAGGAATGCTTCTTACTGATCCCGTGCCCAGGAACCCATTTGACCGTCATCACCCTAGGCACACAGGTAAACCTAGAATACTGACTATCAACAACTTTCGCACCCTTCTACAGGTTCTGCATGTCGGCTGGGCTAGAGGCCAGCATATGGCATGGACGGTTGGGCAGGAGAGCAGCGCGAATACCATCCGTGACGGGTTAGGTTTCAACATGATTCGAGTCAGTGTGGTGGGCCGGTCGTGTACGCGGTATTGTTCTTCCTGCGAAAATATGTCGGACGACAGCTATCAGTACGGTATGCTTATACGTCTCTGCGATTTGCAGCCGCTGCGCCGCAAATGTCGTTGACTCTTTCTGTGGAGTGCGGATCATTCTTTCCGCCCAACTACTGCCTGAGGGGAGGAGTGGCCGGAGGACGCCACGCGGCACACTTCATGTAAAGCGCTTTGTCGTCAGCGAAGCGGTTACTTCGTGTTTCAGAGCAGCACAATTATGGAAGGCTTGACCTCTTCCGTAATACTTTTGCGAATGCCTTACTTGAAGCAAGCCACCGGGCCCCCCCTACTAGTCGCCTCAAAAGTATGAGAACCACAAAATCGTTTAGCAAACATATAGACATAAACAACTGCACATTAGAAGCGTGAATAGGTAGTCGCGTTGAAAATGGCGAGCCACTCTGAGTGATGTCAGGAGTCATCTATGCGATGTCGTCTTCTAGTCTTTTTGTCTTCGGATGGCGCTGTAGCTGCGCGCAACTACCCTGAACAATGGCGAGCCGCTCCACGTGATGTCAGGAGCTATCTACCCTGAACAATGGCGAGCCGCTCCACGTGATGTCAGGAGCTATCTATTCGAAGTCGTCGCCTACTCTTTGTGTCCTCGGATGACACTGAAGCCGCACGCAACTACCGAAACTTTCCGCTGCGTAAACCGATGTCTCCACGATTTGGTGTTTGGACTGGGACGAAGTGTACCCTTGTGGCAAGTCCGTCGTAGAGGCTACTGAAAGCCTCCAAATGAACACGGAGGTCACAGTTGGACTCACTGTCTCCTGTACTCCCTGCGTTTTTAGCAAAAAGGGACGAAACAGAGATGAGAGCTCAACAAGTGCAGAAAAAGGCCCCTTCTTCACGCCGTTGTGCACCTTTCATGCCGGATGCAGTCGCAGCAGTCGAAGAACAACCGGAGGCGCGCAATCGTCGCACGGAAGAAAAAATCACGATATGCCTATGCACAGAGAGACCTACGCGTGTTTCGTTACCACTGGGGATGGCCCTCTAGCTGCGCATACAATTAGCAGAAATTGCAAAAACGTCGACGCCTCGACAACACGTACGTTCACATCCCTCGCATACTGCAGCAGCCCCTGCTGTATCCACAACCGTAATGCTGATCCAAACGACTGGATACACAGATGTTTCGGATCGCATTCCAAATGCGGGAGGGGTGGTCTGTCACGAGAAAGTGACGCACATTTCCTGCGTATGTTCAGCTTATAATAATTAGCAGTGCTACCCTCAGGCGCAGTTGGAAAAGAAGCGGCAGGTGTTGCTATAGTGTCCGTTGGGTACCAACAAAGAAGTACGTCTCATTTGGGACGATCGCTACAGCTTACGTCCTGGCAATAAACAGATGAGTAACGAAGCAAGTCGACCTGCTGCGATGGACAGGAAGGTGTCATGCGACCATGCTGTGTGACCTTTTCGACCACGTGCTGTGACTTGACGACACGCTGCATCAAAAGAACAAAAAACATACTGCCCTTATTTTGGCGTCACCCAGTGAAAACCATGATTCTCTTGAGTTCGGACAGAGTACCTCATATCTGCTACTTTCTTTGAAAGTGGAAGAATGCTGCCCAGTGCATAACTACATATGCATGACGCTGCCGAAATCAGAACGCACGGTAAAAATCTACTACGTCAGCAGTCCCTGAACTACCCCAGGGACTGATGAAGGTGCTACCATCATCGTAGGAGAACGAACTGCTAACTCGGATCAGCATTTCCGACCGCTTACAACTGCCTAATGCCAATGTATTCGAAGAAGAGAAGTACAGGATCACCCAGAGATGTATTCAGTTATCCCTGCGGTACTCGGGGATGCGCAGCGTGTTCACTTTCATGTTGTACATTCGCATACTACTACTGACATCAAAGTATCAATCAGATGATTGATGCTTGTGAGCCCACCACTCAGGGCGCGTGCCTGCACAAAAATCATACATGTTTGTCAAACTCGCCACTCACCCTGTCCAGCCATAATCTGTGGGGCGTATCCGACTGAACGACGGCATCATCATGCGCATCCAGGGGTTTTCCACCGCGCCCGTCCCACACAGAGGTGCTCTGAACCTTGACCTCCCTAGGTGGTGTTCCAGGCGCGTCCCGCGTTACCGTGCACTGCGTCTGCACAACTGAAGAGGAGGTATGACTACCGCCGTGAGCAGCAGGCAGCTGCTCTTGCGGGATAGTCGCAGGTGAACAGTCTGTCGTCAGAGGTGGTGCGCCAGGCGGCGTACGCTGTTGGGCGCCGCTGTCTGATGGAGTTGGCAGCTCCCCAGTGAACGATGCAGGGATGAGCATCGTTGCTATACTGGAGGCTACAAGTTTGTCTACGCTGGTCACCGATTGCTTGGGCTTCGATCGTCGTGCCACGTGATAATGCTTCATACACGAGGGGGGCGACGCGCTGTGGTACTCACCGCTTGCGTCCGTGGTGCTCTCTTGTTCCGCCGCCTTCGTAGTGACATCGGGTATGCTGAACCATTGTGCCTGAGAACGGCCAGAAACTGTGCGTCCCTGCATTACGGGGATTGGGCGCGAACGACTCTGGCTATTGACAGGCATCCTCTCAGTCCCCTTTGCTGGCGCCTCACCTACTGCAGAGGTACTATTATACGATCTGACAGGATTAGTCCTTGGGGACGCTTTCTTCAATGTGGAGCCAGTACTCTGGGAACGCGCCCTACAGGCAATTGGTGAAGACGTCGGCAACTGAGGTTCTGTGTGGCTAACTGGGGGGACATTCACATTCAAGGTGGGCATCTGAGGCAGATGGGGGTGGAAACGCCTAACCTCTCGCTCACACATAGACGTCGAGTGACTGACATTCGTCTCACGTTTTTTACCGCTTGTCGTGGATCTGGAATTCGGAGGGTGCGAAGGTGACGACTGCATTTTTTTCGAGCTAGTCACCCTTTCGTGGTGAGTCCCCGACGTTGTAGTACGCACGTGGCCATTGCAAGCAACTGTGCCATTGAGCTTCAACTTCATTAGCTCTTTTGATGACTGATCAAGTGCTGGGGTGAGTTCATTTTCTACGTGCAAAGCACTGCGATTCCTTGGCTGATTTTTACGTCTGGAGATTGACTCAAAACCCCAAGAGGTTGCATCTCGTCTGCGATCTGGTGTTGAGTGTTCTTGAGAGGTCTCGCCGTCCGAATTGAGACCAGGAGATTTCAGAGATTGTGACAGACGGGATAGAGCAGACGTCAAGACCTTGAGTGGACTCCTACTTCTGGTGTGATGATGCGTGTCACTGGGGGGTGGCTGTGCCGCCACGTTGCTCTTCGGCGTTTCATGCGCCGGAGTGGGTTCGCCAGCAAAATCCCCTTCGTTGTTTACTTGGGGGTCCGTCAAATGACCTCGAAATAGGGACGCAGTAGGTTTATGCGTGCGTGGTGAGGGCGGTAGGTTCGGGCTGTTAACCGCCGAATCGTCGCTTCTGGCAGCTTGCACGAGGACTATACCGTAAAGTATAATGTTCAGCGCACAAGCGCAGCCGCAGCCAAATGTGCGACGGATGTCCGCTCGCCTGAAGGCGGACTCACAGTCGTTGTGCCACATTTTTGCGTTGAAGGGGAACCATTAGTCAAGTGAGCTGCACTGAGAGCGCATGACTTAAAGAGATGGGGAAGTGGAGAACTTTTTCTGACGGCGGTCAAGTATAACTCGCACGCTACCGCAAGCGAAGAACGAGTCACTCGTTTCAGTTCTCTGGAGGAGATCTTGAGGAAGTAGTTGACGAAAGCTCTCTACCGGTGAACAAGCAATAGGTGACCGCATAATATCGTCCACCTTCTTTCACCTTTTCGCCTACTGAACATATGCGCGCCGACAGCTGGCACACTCAGACGGCGCGCCGTGCTTCAGTAAACAGGAGCGGCGACGCGCGAACAACACATTCGGGAACTGCCGTCTACACGGATTGTCAGTACATTGCACTGCAATAGAAGAGGTAGCCTTCTGATTCAGTCCCATTATCTGAGGTGGAGAGAATAACCCCCAGAAGTAAAAGCGACGCGCCCGTGTAGAACGATACCCCTTTGACAGATAAAATATCAGCATGACACATAGTAATGCTTGTTTTTTCGAAGTTTGGATCAGTCGAATAATGTCTTTCACAGAATATCTAAACGTAGTTAGCAGTGCAAAATGACGAAGCATGTGGATGAATGGCTACTGGGCGGGCAGAACGGGCAAGCTGCGAACGCGGATGCCGTCCCTTACGCACCCGTCTCTGTCTCTGAAAGGTTGTACTGAGCCCAAGCAACAAATGAGGTCAAATCCTGTACGAGAAGAAACTGTGGACCACAGCACAAGTGTCGGTTTCCAACGGGACCTGAGACAGTAAGCACCTCAGTAAATACGGTTGAGTCGTCCACCGCTCAAGAAGGTGATGGAGACGCATCGTGAGTCGAAGCTGCCTACGACGAAGGTCACTAGGATACGCAGTAAGCTCCTGGATTGAAAGAGCTCTGTAAGACGTATGTAAAGCCGGTGGCAACTCACCGAGCGAGGCAAATAGCGACAACGAAACCCGCAGTGCCTTGCAAACAGACTCCGTTGGAACAGAGCTTGTGGTGATCATCGTTCACCGTCCCAACCTCGGTATCAGACACGCCATTCCCAGGCCGCGGGCTAATACACCACTTCTTCATTACTTGCTCGTGGAAGCACGGCTGCACAGCAGCAGCTGCAGCCCTGGGTGAATTTTTCTAGCACAAGTGTGCAGCGTTTCACGGCAAAACAGTAATGCAACGTAAGATACAGAACATGGCTCCTTGGTGTATAGTTGATTTCGTCGGCCGGTTAAAAAGTGCCCTCTGTGCAGATGACTGGCATGCAATGCGATAGGTGATCAAGCTCCTCCTCTGCACATAACTAATGTACACCGCCACGACCAGACAGGTGCATCCTGGACGCATCACCGCCGCACGCAGCTTCATCTAACGGGGTGAGCATAAGCTTACGAAGGGGCGGCCTTTTCGGGGTTCACAAGCGCACGTGGGACCAATTCCGGGAGCGGCACGGTGACAAGCACTGCCCAAAGCGATGCACAATCATCTACCCCTTCGCTATCACGTGCGTACCTCCTATGTCGTGATTCATACAGAGCAAGATGCCTGGAGGGGTACTCTCCTCTTTTCAATGCCTAACCAAACCAACATTATGCTGGCACGCCCTGAGACTCAACGACACTATCTAGGACGTATAATGAGAACAAGTGCACGCTTGGGGAAGCTAGAGTCATAATAGAGCTGGATGTGGTAGCACGCCACCACTTTCTACTGTAATGTTGACCGACGGTTCTGCTATCAGGTGTACGTACACAGGAAGTGCAGCGGTATAGTCAGGCTGAGATTGTGTTGCGCGGACACACACAACCAACCACAAGAGTCGACGTAACGTTATCAACTCGTTCCCCTCAGTTGTTGAAATGGATCCCAGGTGGAAAATGCAGCTGCGGGGAGCTGGCGCTGCAGCGCTATTGTTGCACATAAGTACAGCGACCACTATCCTTTGTAGGGCGCAGGATGTCGCACACCACTTCGCCACTTGCCACGCCACATCCTCCTTGAGCCCTGAATTCGACGCTGTCAACGCCATTCAACCAGGTCCTGGCTACTGGTGCAGCTCAGGCCATCACACTGACGAGGAGGAGGGTGAGCTGTCTGCTTTTTTGATGTGCACTTGGGCCGTCCACTTAATCTTGCGGAAGCAGTTGACTGGACAGGCACATTCTCAGAACCAGCCTACCTAAGGGGCATACAAGTGCGCTGGGCATATTCGCCTGAGGTCGGGTGCAAGTTGAAAGAGAATGACAGATCTACCCGTCTGATCCGCATACACGTCTAAACGTTACTGCAGCTCCTCCAAGTGTCTGTGTCGCCTGACAGTTCCACGTGGCAGATCGCCTCTCCGTGGAAGCAGACACCGAGTAACGACGGTCAGGACCTCTGAGCATATTGCCGGAATATCAGCGCTCTCAGTACAAGCGTGTAAACAGCGGCGTTCAACGAGGAGGTTTTGTTTGACCACCCTCACACTGCAAAAACTGTGAAGCTATCGATGCGGAAAGCCCTCCATGGTTTTTTTGGGATCAACCAGATCAAGCCTATCAGTGCTGGGGAACAAGCCGTTATAGTGGTGGCCGGCATCACAAGTCCTGATGGTGAAATGTGCCTGCAGGTGAGGTCACTCTCAAGACCCGTCGAGACCGTCGATGGCTAATCAAAATTCTACTCAGGTGGAAGGAGGCGGTATGAATCGAGAAGGAACGCCAGTGGTTTTAGATAGCTGCTCTTCTGCGTTTGCTGCTGGTGACGGCAGAGTAAGAGCGCAACATCGCATTTGATGTTTCCAGTCGGAGAATTTCCAAGACCTTGTGAACTTCGGTACAGGAGCTCTGGCGTGTCAATGCAAATCAACAGTTCGTTGCGGCGAAGAGTAATCCCCCTAAGTGTCTTACCCTCTTAAGCGGAAACACAGATGGTACGCTTCAAGGTACTGCAAAGCCAAACTTGTCCGTAGTGTGTGGATGACCCTGGATCCAGATGGAGGCGCCGTAGCGCTGTCGGATTGTTTGCGGGCGCTTGAGCCTGCGGATGGGCGGTCGAACTGGACAGTGGAAGCTAACGCACAACTGCGCCTTCAGTTACCTGGGGGATTTTGTCTTTCTCAGAAGAACGCTGGCGGAGAAGAGCCGGGAATGACGAATGTCCTGAAGACATCGGAGGGCAGAGTTTCGAGCGACAGCTCTTGGAAGGACCACCAGCCGTTGAAGGCCAATGACGGGGATCCAGAGTCGTACTGGGCTTCAGCAGCATTTGCGGACTCTGGCAGGCATGAAGTCATCTTCGACGTTGATATGGGTAACTCAGCAATACTTCGCAGATCCCGTCTCCGATCCTGTTGTCGAATTCCAAGCCACGTATTAGGGAAACCATACAAGGTGTCTGGGATACGAATTGATTGGGAATATCCTCCGCTGAGCTACGCTGTTCAGCGAAGTACCGACGGCTCGAGTTACACGTAACAATCCTTTCGCATGTGCATTCTAACGTGGCAGTCTTACATTTCTTCTGGTGCAGGGAGGTGGCTGCGAATGCGGCTAACCCTGGCAACTTCACGCAGGAAACATTTCCAAGTGAAGCTGCACAGCACATCAGGATTGCGCTGCTTCAGCCACACCCTCAGTATGGGAAAGTCGGAGGGAAGTTCGTCTACGGAATAAGGAACATTGAACTTCTTGCCGAAGGGCTGCAGAGCATTGTGGAGGACTGTCGAACAGCAGCGAATTCCAAAGACGCTAGAGATAAATACTTTGTTATAACGGCTTCTACCTTTGTCGAGGGAAAATCCGACAAAGTTGACTCACTTGAAGATGACGTGCTCGAACGCACAAACGTTCTTAATCGCAAAACGCACGAGTTGCTCACTGTCGCAGAGAAGGCTCCAACGTGTTTGCGCGAAAAGGAGGTCCACGACACCCTTCTGGCAAAGGCCAAGGAGAGCAGTGCAGTTTTGGCTGGGCAGAACGCACTCCTGCTTGAGAGAGAGCCTAGCCATCACAAAGCTTCCAGCCCAACCGTTGGTTCGTGCATTAGTTTACACTCTACACTTTGCCTGCAACAGACGACATTCGCTCCGCTGACGCAGGACAGTCAGCTCGTTTTCCTGCGGAAGACTGCTACGCAGTGAAAGCCGAAGTCCCCAGCTCGCCTTCTGGATTCTACTGGTACGAATCAAACACTGCACACTGTTGTTGTTATTGCTTTTAGTGAAGTACTTGGGGCGCAGGCTGCTTCCTCGCTGTGCTCCCGAGCCAGTGCGGGCCTTCTGTGACATGAAAACCTCAACTTCCTTCTATTTTTGGATGGACCGAGTTGGAGCTTCCTCCGGATTACGGAGCACTAGTGGCAGAATTCAATCTCTTGCGGCTTTGCGTCTCCGCTGCGCGGAAGTCGGGCTCGAGCCCCTCATCCTGAAGAACGCAGATCAGCTAGAAAGCCTTCGTGTCGCCGTAGATCTGGCAGGCAAGGAGGCTTATAAGTGTTACACTTCAAATAATAACCAAGCCCCGTATTTAATGGACAGGGTTTTTTTCGTCAACCGGAGTCCTCCCCCTGGCGTTCGACTACGGCTGCAACACCGGTTCATGTTCTGGAAAGTTTCGGGTAAACAAAATGTTGGCATTGTTCGTCATAACTTTGGAGAGCCGCAGTCACCTCGTGGGCCACCGTGTTCATAAATCAAAAGCACAAACTCCTCTCTGACTGCACGCAAGCAAGTGCCTGCGAAAGGTGCCTGAAACAAGCTGATACTAGAGAGAGAGTTTCTTTTATATGTCTAGCTGTGTGGTAATCAAGTCTGTATGCGCGTCTTGTTTTTGACCGTCTTTCACTTGTGGATTCTGCTTAAGGATTTGTACGCGGGCACCAGCGACGTGACGGCTCTCCTCATGAAACACAGCTCCGTGAGCAACGCAGTGAGCAACCGCGCTAACGCAGCAGGTAGAATCACTCTTTATTAAAACTCTTTGAACCGCTCAGTGCATTGGCTTCTATGTGGTCAGGAATTCGTCTTGCCGCGGGTCGTGACGTGGCATATTTTGATATCGGACGCGCCGACATTGCTGCCGTTGTCTGCTCTACGAACACAGCGAATGAGCAAAGCGCTGTGTACGTATGTACAGAAATTGCGTGATAAGGTCTAGAATTTCAATCTTATTAGTAGCGCTGCAGGCCGCACATTGATATCTCTTGCGAAACGACGGCCAGAGAGCACGCTGCCTTCCGAGGCACTCTCAATGTAAGATAGCTCCTTACACCTGTCCGTTGTATGGGGTGTTCTGCTGTACATGGCAAAATGCAATACCGGCTAACCCCACGCAGACGAACGTTGCGGTGATGTGTCCTGTCGGCTGCGAAGAAAATGCGCGTCTTCCGGTGTACGGGTCTGGAGGCATTTATTCGGATACCAGCTCAATATGTCGAGCAGCCATTCACGCAGGAATTCTCCAATCCGGGGGCCTAGTCAGTGTTTCAATGGAGTCTCCGTGGGAGTTCTACGAAGGCTCTACGCGATACGGCGTCACTGCACAATCGCTTAATACTCCAAATACGCTTGAGCTGGTGGATCTTGTGACGAATCGGACGAACCAAGAAGGCGTGCCTAGCCGCGAACGCGGCTCCACAGTGCGAAGCATACGTCTTGGCCCTATTGCAAAGGTCTGCTGACAGTCTGCCACGTAGAGTGCGTACGAGGACAGCATGTTCCACGAATATTTCTACCTCAAAATGCAGGACTGTCCAATTGAAACTTTTGGCATGCAAACCTCTTTTCTCGAGACGGGCGTTGCGAGCGGGGACCGTGTACATGCGGCACAGAAAACTCCGTCTGAGCAGAAGGAGGAAAACACCCCTCTAGATGCATCTACAGCTACGATGCTTAACGCCGTCTTGCAAGAAATCAGTGTGTTCTTCGTCGGATGCTTTTCCAATCATTTCTGTATGCAATCCTGTGCCACCTGTATTTTCACAGGCGCACAGCGGGGCGTGGACCCCGGGACAGTCTTCACAGCCCAGCAGGCAGCGCAAGACGCTATACGCGAGAGCAAGCGGTTTTTGGCGCCAGCTGCAGCACTGCAGAAGAAGCACGCTGCGGAGGCTGCTTCTGCGTAAGTTGAGGAAAATTCGCTGCTGCTTGCTCGTACAAAAGGAGCAGCTCCGTGTGTAGTCCTCACGTAAGAGCTTTTGCTAGGCGCTTGGCGTAGGACGTGGGTTTCACGGGTGGGAGTGTGTCCCACAGATCATGATCAGCTGTGAAAGGCGGGCTTAGGATGAGGAAGTTTCAGCCTTTTGATTCTCCTCCATTCCGCAGGCTTTCTCACACTCAGGACCTGTTGGAGAAGGTGCTAGCAACAGCCAGCACGTATCACAATGAACTCGAAGATCTCACTGTTGAGCTGGAAAAACTTGACGACCAGCGTCTTGAGGAAGCGTCATTTTCGTCCGTTCGTCTTGATTCAAAATCCGTGCCTTTTTCCAAAGCATTTGAAGTTGTAGATACGGCACGAGCAGACAAACCGAGTAACTGGGGCTACGCAGAAGCAGCTCTTCATGGGCACAGAGGCACAATTGTTCAGTCCACTTCCTCGTACGGGGAGAGCGAAGGAGAAGGGACTTTTGCAATATTGAAAGGGCACCGCTTTTTTGACTTCGTCGCAACAACTGAGTTCTACGTACGTATGCCATCTCCAACTGAAGACAGAACAGGTTGACGCTGAGTCCAGAAAGGTCCTGGTTAGTATAAGGTGCAGCGACACACTGCTCGGCATTGACTCGTACGTACGAGTAGAGAGTGTACCCTGTGCAAAAGGTCACCCCGATGTTGAGAAGTGCGCGCGTACTCTACCATGTTGCAGTTCGTCGATCTAGTACGAATTACTCACACCGACCGCTACCTTGTTCGCTCACGGCAGCATACGATGTGCAAATATGTAAGATGTGCTTGCGCGAAAAATATCTATTTTTCGTCGGCAGGCCCCTGCTCCAGGACGTCTGGGGTTGGCCTTTCGTGTGCGCGACCTCCAGAATATGTTGCTCTTTGAGGTCGATGAGCTGCGAGGCTACAGCCAACTTCTGCGAATAGAAGGTGGTGTGCCAACGATAATAACACGCCAGGAAAGTGCCTTGGAAAAGGGGACGTGGCACCGCATTCGAATTGAAACCACTCACGGACACATTTCTATAAGTCTGAGCCAGGAAGATCACAACACACCCTTATTAACGCTTCGGTAAGCTGGAAGCACGGGAAGTCACACGTGTTCAGAAATAGTCCTACTCGCTTTTTCCGTCCGTACTTCCAGAGCGTTCGACGAGCGTTTTCTCTCCGGTGCTGTTGGGCTGTACTCTTCTGGCATGGGTGCTGGCGTGTTCTTCGATAACACTAAAGTAGTCTCCAAACCGTGTTCGCGGATATCCAATCAAATCATTCGCCGTCCGCCGGAATGCGCGAGATTTGAAGAACTTTACCTCGAGCATCCAGCGCAGACCTACGTGCCACTCTCTCTCCCAGGCTTTTCGGAAGACGATCACATATGGAACTACGCTGTGGGTTAAAAAGAAAGTCCCATGTGAGCAACGTTATTGACGTACCGCTCTTGATACCAGGCAAACACTGCCGGAAGAAGACGCGTAGTGCAGCCGCAGCCGCTAACAACGGAAGCGTCTGCAGCAGCTGCAGCTATCCTAAAAGCTCCCCGTTTATGTAAGGCTCAGACACTGAACAGAGTTGGCGATGTACGTGGGACTCTGACCTTCAATTTTTCAGGCAAAGATGGAATGTTTTCTTTTGACTTCCATCCGGCGTGTCCTGCGGCGACTATAGGCGCGCTGTTCCGGTATGAGTCCCCTGCCAATTACAATCTTCTGGAAGTATCGCTTACCGAGTAAGCATGAGAGGTGCAATATCTTTTGCAGCAATTCTATTCTTGGAAACTAACAATCTCAGGATAACTCTGCACATAATACGTCACGGCGTGAAAGCGCCCTTTGCATCCAAAAAGATTGACCTCCAACCCAATAGTTGGCACCAACTGTATCTCTCATTCCGTGGGCCTTCCGTAACGGCATCACTGATACAAGCGAATGGGGAGAACATACTCCTTTCCGCTTCTATTCCACAGACGGGAAACACCGGACACGTTGGCATTGAAAACAGTGGTTGCACACATAACTCGTTTGACCGCATTGCGCTTGGGCCCGTTAAAGAAACGCAGAAGAACATCAATGAAACAATGGACACGGAGTCCACGTCGTGGTATGTACTGTCCTACCGGTCTGTCTCGCAGCTGAATCTGCTGAACTGTCAAACATTTCTGCGTTGCAGGAATAGATGTGCAGAACTGGTCCATCCCCTGCAGCGGGAAGAAGAATGCAACACTATATTAAGGCGAGGGTCTGCTTTGCGGCAAAAAGCCTGTAGAGCACACTTCTGCGATCCCTGCTGTCGTTACTACGCCGTACTGCTCGACAGCGAAACGAAAGCTGAATGCAGACGCCAGTGCGAGAGCAACAACGAGCGAGCACACTTGTTACAGGAAACATTGAATTCCAAAGTCAATCAGTGCACAGATGTTACTGGTGAAGCTTTGTCCCACTGCTCCAGCGTAAGCGAATATAGGAGCTGGCTCGCCGTTCAAGCACCCAACAACACACCGAGCGTGAACAGGATGATTTCAGCTGTCTCGCGGAAGCGTGTCACTTCTGTTGTGTGACAAGCGAACCGAGCAATCCTACGGGTACCCTTGCAGAAGAGGTAGTGCACCTCTTCCATCAGATGGACACAACAGCCTGCAAAAATGCATGCTTAAAACACTGGAGAGAGCTGCAGCCTTTCGAGACAGAGCTCTGACGCTTCAAGGCAGACGTGTCGTTCCGCAGAAACGACCTCCCACGACTAAAGAATATCATGTTTTAATACTCTTTAGAGGTGGAAATGGGTTTTGATTGCTGAAGACAATGACCATGTGCTCCCAGGAAATGTATCCCTGCGTGCAGACCAAAACCACAACAAACGACACGAACGAGTGACTGTCTTTATCTGAGCGGTCTGCTGTGATAGTCTGCAGAGCGCTTCGCATCTGCATCAATTCAGTGCGGTTAAACAGACCGAACTATTTTTGATCAAATATAGTGGGGAAAATGTTCTCGTATCTGCCTGCACATGTCTTTTTTGTGATAGCGACATACGCAGTTGACTGCACTACCCAACGAAAGTGTACGCTTGATGAGAGGGTTCTCCTACGCATCTTCACGTGCTTGGAACTTTTCTGTACTACCCGGTCAGTGACACCAACTCCAGCGGTGCATACGGAAGAAGTTCACCGCGGCATTTGCCGTCCTCGCTTCACTATGAGAGAGAAACATGAACCTGTTGAATCGACCATCTTCAAGGATCACTCCACTTGTACGCGTGAAGAGAACAGCCTCGCTGTTTTTGTTCGCTGTAAGCTACGGTTTGAGTGACTGATTTTATGCGGAAAGTGCAGTTGCTCGTGTGACATTACCTTAACATAGCCCATCCGGATTAAGTTTGCGCTGATGCACGCCATCTGTTCAAAGAGAGCAAAAGAGATTCCCACATTGACAACTCGCGGGGAGAGCTAGTGCATTTAGACATACGCATGCAGAAGCTGATAACGGCCAGCATGGGACATCAGTCGTGGAGGACGTACCTCGTCGTCGTCGAAAAGTGTGTCGCTCTGCCACTTTAAAGCGGCCGAAAACGCCGCTATCGGGACAATATTACTTTTCGTCACCTGCCCGCTGTGTGCCCACCATTCTTTCCTGCGTAACAAACAAGTGACACATCGTCACTACGGGCGTCCGAAAACCTGCTGAATGTTGACTGCCAGTGTTGTATGTGGTCGCGCAGAAACGGCAGCGCCACCTCGCGCCACACGTGCAGCAGCGTTGCAGTACGGGTGGCAGACCTTCGCACTTGAGACAGCAGCTCCAACGGTAGCTGTAGAACGCTGACGTTGTACGTCGCTGCCAGAATTTCGGGACGGGAAACGCCGATTCTGTGCTTGCAAACAAGCTACGGGCAGCTCCTTAACGCAGTGGTTGCTACTCGGTGGCGGATGCAGTTTTACTTGGCACCGTAAGAAACGAAGGCAGAAACGGAAATGCCGTCTTACACGCGTCTCATTAGAGTCCTATAGACAATGAATTTCATCCTTTCGACGCACAGAATGGTTCCATGATCGATAAAGGTTTTTTGATACTCCTCCTGCAAAGACAATCGATCTGGTATTTGGCTTAAGTAGCTGGGGTACCCGGCATTCACACGGTAAAGGATAAGGACATGTGCTTGGAACATGCCTCAAGCGCGCGGCACCGGCAGCTACTCATGCATACTTGCACATGCTAACACTGCAGACATGGATTAAAACAGTCATCTCTGAATGCGTAAGTGTCCACGCACGCAACCGGAGTTTTGGACCGTACGTACGTATACGAACGTGTGCACTTAGGTGCGCGTATACGCTTTAGTACAACCGAATACACGTATATTGTTCCCACACACCAGCGTGTGTACACGGATAGAGTTGCCGTCGCTTCGAGCATATGCAGTGCTCACCGCCGCTCTACCCGGCGCCGGCGTAAGATGATTCACCGGTTAACGACTACTTGACATCTCGTTTTCAAATCAACTTACCATCGTCCTGTCAAACCTGGAAACGTCTCCTGTTTTCAACGCGCTGATAATTTTGACGTAGTGCTCCATCCTGCGCAAATTCACAAGCGAAACAAGAAGTCACTAAGCGGCTACTTCAGGTGTCGACGAATTTCATGAGGAAACGTTACCAACAGTACCTACTGCACGCATTACTGCAAAGACGTCAACACATCACCAACAGTGTCACTTCTCTTTGTTTCCCTATTACGGTGAATACTCCTAAAGAGTCAACGGACGCACCTGTGGTTCCGCAGGAGACTCAGGGGTGGAAGCTTCCCCATGCGCAGTCGGACAGGAACTAAACACTCCAAAATGTTCCTGAAACGCCACGTCACAGAACGTGAATGAAGGTGCCCAAGCCATTCGACACTTGAGGAAGCAGAGAAAGAAGCATACAGTTCTGCAAAATCTATAATCCCTACATGTATATCCACGTGTGATCGGGTGACGCTACAATATATATATGTATATACATACATATGTATACATATATATATATATATATATGTGCAGGCGTACATACAGACCCACACAAGCGCACCCATACGGACAGCAGAAGTACGGGAGGGCTACTACATCCTGTAACTCGAACGCAAGCTCTTGATCTCCCGCGATACACACTCTTTATTCATCGCAAAGCTTCAGAAAGCATTGAAGGCGTGGGTGGGCCTTTAGGGGACAGCAATTTGTCTACTACAGTAAAAAGCATGCTGTTGCAGCACTGCCTTACTACTCTTCCCGCTGATTACCTTCTGACTCTGACGTTCGAGGAGGGGCAATTCGCAAAAGCCCACAGCAGCTCGGACTCTGACTGCAACGCCATCATACGTACAATTAACACACAAAGTCGCTTGATAAATTAACGTCGATCATTTTTTTCCCTTTCCTTCTTTTCCTCTGTTTCCTTCTCCGTCTCCTCTCTCTGCATAATATATATATATATGTGTATCAGACCTTACACTTGATGAGTACACAGCTGTACGAATTATCATGGTATCGCTCAATACACTATTCAGAAACTTGAAGTAGCTTTGTCACCCTACCAAGTGTCACGCGTGTATGTCGTACACAAAGGCCGCAATTATGTCCACCCACTCACACGTCTGCATTACACATACGGACCTGTGGCATTTCCCAACATGCGGATGCTGATCCAGTATTACTGTATGCGCCAAGTAGAACGGCAAGGGCTACCCCGCCATTCCAGCTCATATATAAACAAAAGTGACCTCATTACCTGCTCAAATTGCTCCTGCTGCATGTAAAGCTTGCCCAAGTAATACCGAAAATTGACGATGGGCCCACGCGGGACTCGACTGAAGTTTATATGTCTGAGAAGAAAGAACGCACAGCGAAGTAACCTCCGCACTATTGGAGCTTCCACTAATACCTTTACGTGTATATACACATAAGGTCACAGACATTTATGTACGGTTGGCCAACCTCTTTTCACTCAAAACAGTGCGTGCCAGAAGGAGACAAAAGAAAAAAAGAGATCTCTGTGAAAGGACACGCGGTTTCAAGTCCAGCAGACATCACAATGCCTTTTCTTACTCTGCACTCTTCTCAAACTATACACCGGAAAGTCACTGCGGGGTACAACGCGGCTTCTGGGTGCCGCATTCTACGAGCAGCTATCCACACTGCACGATTACATCTTCTACACTGTGGCGCCCCGCGTACCCGCTGAATAAATTCTTTAAATTTTCTTGTCTCCGAAATGAATCGTCTCCCCCCGCAGCTTGCGTTCACGCACAAGGGTTGTTCTACATCTGCTACTGGTGTGGTTTACTTGTCCCTGCAGCTGCTACTTTCCTACGTGTATCTCCGCCTATGAATTCTCTTGTGCTGGAGGTGCTGCGCTTACGAAGCGTCGTATGTAACCTGTTGTTGCTGCACCATGTGCTCTTACCCTCGTCTTCGACTAAGTGCTGCTGCTGCTGGTGACGCCGCTGAAACCTGCGTTTCCCGTCTGCGTAACGCCGCCCCACCGCTGCTGGCGCGATGTGTACGTCCTTTGCGATAAGCTGCCTAAGGCTTCTACACATATCTTTTCACTTGGGAAGATATCACTCTGGCTGATACACTGCTATTTAGCACTTACCGCTGCTCGTGGGACTGCTGCTGCAGCGGCAGTAACTACCGCTTTGTTTCGTCTGTAAAAACCCTCTCGTGACAATAGTGCAACCTGCTCCAGCCCTTCTTCTTCCCCTTCTTTCTCGTCTCTTTTTCCTTCGTTTTTATGCGTTTCTTCGTTTCTTCTTGTCGGGTGCAGCTATGGGCTGTGCTGCAGTACCTGGAATCGCAGAGCTTGAGGAAGCCGGCTGCCATCTGCATGTTCCCTAGCATGAGGCAGCGTTTAATGCTCTGTCCGAGCAAAACGATGTAGGCGCCGTGTCTTTCCTGGTCGCCGCGTACTTTTCCGAGTTTCGGTCGGATGGCATTTAAAACTTCTTTAGTGTACTTGTTCTGCGTCTCTTCGTCATCCACTGTGTCTTCATCATCCACGAAATCTGCAGCATCTTCCTGGCAGGCATCTGCTGCATATGCTGCTCTGTTCATGCAATTGCACAGCACGGCCAGCCCGGGCACCAGCCACGCACAACGCTCCAGAGATGGATCCACATAAACATCGATATACAGGTCAAGAAGCAATATGCACTGCTTCACTACTTCGTTCCACCGTACTGGACGCCGCGCCTGCAGCTGCCGCAATCGCAGAAACTCCAGCAGCAAACGCCGATACGGAGATTCTCCACCTTTCTGCGAAAGAAGTCCACCTTCACGCAGTTGGCTGTGACATATGGCGCTCATCACGTTCTGCGAAAGTTATTCCAACAACCACGCCCCACAACAAAGCCAGGCTGAATCTGAAAGCCGGGATCAACATACTCATATTCACACACATGTATGCACGTGGGTGTGCACACGCACGGAGGGACAGAAAAGGGAATAGAGGACGACCCCTCACCGTGGGGCAGCACCTCACCTCTCGTGTGGGTATACATGTAGAAATTACTGTATAAGCGCACGTATGTGTCCTGAGTCTACACACACACGGGTGTGCGTGTGTCGAGGCACAGACGGGTGAGCGTGTTCTGACACACAAATGCACGTGCTTGCATTGAGACACAGACCACAACGACAGATACGCGCGTTGTCTAATCTCTTTACAGCGACTGTTTTAGATGCAAGGATACAGGTGGGGCTGCACGCAGGTACGTAAAGAGCTTCAAAATTACACAGAAACCTTCGTTCCTCTTCCGTGTGTTTGACGAGTCTCCTTTTAGGCCTAGACAACTGCGTACAAAGATTCGCGTTTCTGTAGAGAGGAGAGAGAGAGAGAGAAAGAAAAAAGAAGCCCCAGCGACACAGCTACAGCGGGCCGGAGTGTCCTTCGGAAAGCAGCGTTCCACGTCTGGACGTGACGCAGCGCGACAGACACCACTTGACCCGTCCGGCAGGAGGACGGGACACAGACACGAAGCATAAGCGAAAAAAAGCAGAAAAACAGACTTCTCCGCTTATACGCACACACACATAAATGTACAAATATTGGGAGTCACGCAGCTAAAGAAGAGTCTGAGAAGAGACAGACAGGCAAAACGGAAGGTAAGGACAGAAATTTTCAGAAAAGGATATCCCAGGGACCAGCAGAATTGACATATCTCTATACGCACCCACAGACACACGCGTACAAACACGCACTGAGAAACAATTCAAACTCCACATGCTCTATCAGCATAGAGAGGCATGCAGGAGGCTTACAAACATATGCATATGTATATACATATATATGTACACACATGTACCGCAACGTGACGCACGAGCAAGTTCTCTACTCCTTTGCCTGACACATACGCAAGTTGTACTGGCAGCGTCGTAGTCGTTGTAATTTTTCCAGTTCCATTAACGAATGTACTTATGCTAGTTCTACCAGTAATAGTGATACTGAGGGTGAAACTCATAGGAGTGGTGTGGTCATAGTCGTCGTACTAATAGTAGGACGAGTGGTGGCGCTAATAGTAGTACCCTGGTCGCGCCAGTAGTAGGGATCATACCACGACCCTCATAGTAACAATGCTAGTGGAAACACCGGTCGCAGCAGATGTGGTAGTAGTAGTACCATTAGTACTAGCAGTTCTAGTAACAACATCAGAGCATTTATTTGTAGCGCGAGTGGCAGTAGTTGTAGTAGCGCCGGTTGTAGGGGCGGTCCTACTGATAGTATTTGTCGTAGTAGTAACTGCAGTAGTTATAACGTTGGCACTAGTACTGGTGGTCGCTCGAATGACAGCAGTAGTAGTAGTTAGCAGTAGTATTTATTAGTGGCACTATAACAAACTTGCCCTACGACTTGCATACGCACGTTGATTAACACATATAAGACTCCCCTCACGGCTAATGACACCTGCCGTATGTCCCATATTCCTTTTACTTCAGACGAGTGCACCCACCTTTCAAGCCATATATATACATACATATGCATATAGATATATATGTATATATGCATAGATGTATATAAATTAAGCGACGCATCTTACGAGTTTTGTACAGCCGCGTCTCCATACACAGAGACGTTTCAGTTTAGTTTTCCGTATCGCCGTCTATATTTTTACCTCTGGCATTGCCTGTATTTCTGCGTTCGGAATGCAGAGTTCCTGTTCCTTTATAAGTCGCGAAAACGTCTGGCCGTCCTGCTGGTTAATAGCTTCCACCATAGCGCGCACCCACTCCGAAGTGAAGTGATTTCTGCTGCTGCTTCCGTGGAACGCGTGCGTTCCTCCTCCTCCTGCTGCGACTCCTGCGCCTCCTCCCCCTCCTCTTCCTCTGCGACCGCCTCCACGCCGCTGAAACTCCATTTCTTTATTCGCCAGAGACCTTCACGCAACTGTGGCTTTCTTCTCGCGTATCTCACCTCCACCTCATCTCTCTTGAGTAATCTTGTTCTCCACAAACAAAGTGTTACTTGCAAGAAGCCTGTGACATCGGGACTGCTCTTCTAAAGGCAAGCGCGGAGGAGCAGACGTACACGTCCATGTTTGTCCTTTTGCAAACTCGCTGGAACACGCCACATATCTACATGTAGTCTGGTTTTACAGTGGAAGGTAGAAGTTTCGCAGACCAGGGTGTATGTAGTAAGTGCAGAAAAGCATTACGGAATGTTTAAAAACGACAGCACTTCCGCTCTGTCTTGAATTGGCTTCAGAACACAAAGTATGTGACAGGAAAGACGTTCTTCCACCTTTCGTTCCTCAAAACAGAACTCCAAACCGTACCTGTCCTTCCACGGTCGCAAAGCAAGCCATGGTGGACTTCAACAGACTTCTGTTGAACCTTAAGTGTGTTGTTTTCAGCCACAACACCTGCCTCCAGCTATTGGCTGCACCGCAATGCCGACCCACGTACAAGTCGATTAATCGCGTCCTGATCCATCTCACAGCCCTCGGGTTGGAAATAAAATGACGGATATTCTGCGCCTTATAGCAAAACCTCAACCGGCACAGCGTACACAGCGTTACATGCTTTTGCTCTCCGTCCACTGCTCAATTTATAGATTTCCCCGCCCCTTTGAAAGGAGGATGGTTGCACAGGCATACAAAAAGACGGGATGTCCTCACGAGGTACCACGGCAGTATAAGACAAGTTCTCTATGTGAGGCGAATGGAGAAAATCTTCCGTTACTTCGTCTCCGTGACCTCGTCTTTTCTTACACGGCGAAGCAGTCTCATCCTACTCCTTGGACCAGATCGTCCCATCTTCCCATATACAGGTGACGCATCAATTAAAACCCGCACAACCAAGTACAGGAAAAGCACGAAACAGGCTACAATACACGAAGACACATGTTCAGTCGAGACTATTGTAAGATGTAGAATAGCAGACAATCCCCAACAGCTGCTACTACCCGGAAATCGTGGGTTGCATGAAGTCGGACGCATGTGAAGCGCCGTCAACCAGCCACGCCGGAGATGGCTTCTGCCGCAGTGATTTTCGCTTTCCGTACATGCGAGGTCGCCAGTATGTTGCCGGAATGTTGAAGTATGCCAGAATGCACGTTTTATCCAAAATGACTTTTGAGTGAGTTCATTGCGGCACGAGTCCACGCTTGTGCGGCTACGCTGTGGCTTTTGATCGCTTGTATTCACAGGATCCGTCTTCCGGGTCCCCTCCCGTGATGTGCGTGGTATTGTGTAACACACGGTGGCTAGCCGCATTTCTTCGAGTATGAGACTCGACTTATCGAGATATGCCAGAAGCGTTGGTTCCAGCTAATTTGCCGGTAATGCGTCTATGATATTTGCGGACGTACATATTTTGCGTGGGCGTCGGTTCCGTCGATTATCCGTCCTCCGCGGCCGTGTCGTTCAAGTGGCGCGACCGATCCTGGCGTCGAAAGAAATACTTGTTGACCCCCTCTACGCCGTGCTCTTTCTGATACACAAGCTTCGGCTCTACCGGCGTCCGCCGGTGAAACTGTCACGGTAATCCTCACTTTAAGCGGGATGACACGGCCATCGCCTAGCCGTTAAATGTACACGACATCGTCTGTTAGGCCCCTCTATGAAGAGATGTTTCCAAGTTACTTCCATCTTTCCGGCGGTTCTCGTTGTAGACAACTTCACTACAAATGTCGTGGGAGATAGAGAGGTGGAGGTCAAACGTTAGGTTTGGACACCATTTTCCCTGCAGACCGGCTGGATGATATGCTGTGAACTTGATTTGCCTTTCCTGAACAGGTTTTCAGTTGGGAACAGTAAAAGAGAACGAGAGCCCTGCTAGTCGGCCAACGTTCTCCAAAAATGTTAAAAAGGCATACTTGCTAAAGGTTACAAAATTGCATTTTCGGAGGATAACGGCCCAGGGTGTCGCGTAGGTAGTCTATGCTGAGAAAATACCGCTTGCAAAACCTGGAGTTTTCTGTGTTTCTTGTGTGGAAGCTTCCCTTGCCTTTCACTTCAGTGCAGACTTCCGCGTCTTAGGGACACTTCTTGGAAGTTGGCATTGCTCCCAGCTCTTCCCGAGAATTCACACATTCCACTCCTTTGAACAGTTACCTTTTTTCCTTTCTCGGAGCCTCCGTCGTTGTCTCAGGGTATGAGATTTGAGTGCCTTCGCCCACCGAATGGGCAAGCGCGCAACCCCGTCATGCTGCAAAGAATTCTTCTTTATATTTCTTCCGCTTACACGTTGTAGGTTGTCGCAGTGTGGAAAGAACCAGTAGGACAGGAGGCCTCAAGAGGACATCCGTTTGCACGTAGTTATTTACGCAGATCGTAGCCGTACTTGCACAGCGTCGATTGCGCTCAGTTTAATTCTAGGCCCACCAGTAAATGTGCGTGCTCTGCTGCATATATACAAAGCGTCTGCGTAGATGAGTACATGTACGCAGACATATATATATATATATATATGTCTGCCCGGACTGCCGTCAGCACAAAGGGTTAATTGGTGGTAGAGCAGGGTGCAGATGCTTTTTATGAGTAATTGTGTTGCTATTCTGATTATTCTGATCTCTGTGTTCTTCTTCCGCGTATTGAGCTCCACTTCCTGAGTCCTCTGCAAAGGCAGGACACGTGTCCTCCACCATCCTTCGACGTCCTGTTCTACACTGCGGCGTTTTTTTAAAAACGCATACATATTTACGACACTAATAAACGGCGTGATGCTAGCTGTGGCGTAAACGACAGTGTCGGCGGAACAATAAAATTATTTAGAGTTCCTCAGGTGGGACACATACGTGGAACATAGGTCTTGAAGTGCTCCCTTTCATAGGCAGCGGGAATTTCTCTTTTCTGGTCTACACTGGAATCGTGTCGGGGCACCCCTGTGGCCCTGCTGCTTCAGCTGGCTTATTTCGGCCCACCACGCGATGGTGCGCGCCTTTCTGTGTGTCTGAATATCCGTTTCCGCAGATCCGTCGGTGACTTTTGCTCATTCTGATTCCTCCTCAGCTTCCACTTTCCTATTTCCATCGCCTCTGGACAGTCGTCTCCCCCTTTTTCTTCCCTCCTCTTTACAAGTGAAAACATACATGCACGTGTATATATATATAGACAGATATACATATAGTTGAATACGCATATTTGTGCATCCATTTGTGGACGCACATATACATGTGCAGCCGTGGAATCGTAGGTGTCGAAAAGGAGTTGCCCCTGGGCAGCTACTTGTGTTTCTACGCCAGCCAGGCGTAGAAGGCAGCCCCACACACAACCGTTGTCGAGCCCATAAGTAAAGAAATAGTGATACAGGGATGGCCACTTCTCTTCCTCAGAACGTTTGTCAGAACTGTGCACCTGTTTAACGTGTTTGTGTTCGTTGGGGCACCGCGTGAGACTCCATGTTCCTTCTCGTCCACGAGAGAGAGAATTTGACGTCTCCTTTACCGTGTCTGTTTTCTCTGTCTTATTCGTCGTCTGCGCCTTTTTTTTCCGGTCCCCGTTGCATTGTTTCTCTGTATCCCGTTTCGCCCCTCTGTTCCGGATCTCCCAGCTTCCATACTTTTTGCCTCCGCGGTTTCTTTTCCTCCGCGCCTTTCGTCTGCACCTGCCCCACCTCCCCATCCTTCCTCTCGTTTGTCGTCGTCATTTTCTTCGTTCGCAGTAACCTCTCCGCCGTCTCCACAATAAAAAAGAAAAGAAACAGCAGGAAGCGTCACATGTGTAGAGAGAGAGCCACGCCAGGCCGCGACTGACTGCGCCGCGATCTGCAGAGACCATCGGCTTCACCTTGGTCTCTTCTTTGATTTGTCTGCCTCTCTTACGTCCATCTTCTCTGCTCCTTCCTCTGCTTCCTTCCTCTGTGTCCCTTCCTCTACTGCCTCTCTGTGTGGACCTGGCCTCCCTCGACGTCTCTCTGTGCGCTGTTCTTCGAAAAAGCGAAACGCGCGATGACTGGGCAGGGAGGCGCCGACGGGGCATCCGCCGTCCACGGGCGCAGCACAGACAGCGGCAAAAGCAGGCTGCTCGTAAGCGAAGCTCTGGCTGCTCCCTCCCCTGCCGCTGCTTCTTCTCCTTCTGCACCTGCTGCTGCGTCTGGCTTTCCTTCTCCTGCTGCTCTTTTCCATGTTGCTGGGGCTTTCACAGGAGACAGCCTCGCACGGCAGCTGCGGCGCACAATAGTGCCGCTACCGCCCGAGTTTCTCTCTGGCGTCGACGCCGAGGGACACACCGTCGATCCAGACGTAGACGAAGTAGAAAAGCGAATGGCTTTGTACTCTCTTCTCATTGAGTAGTAAGTTTCACTGTCTCCCTGTACCGCAAGCGTATATATATATGTCGTCTGCGTTTATATGGGCTTCTCCTCAAGCATCTACATATATATATATATATATGTATATATATATGCTGCGCGTGTACACGTGGGTGTATACCTATATTTATATGTATGTATATGTATATATAGATAGATAGATAGACATTTTGCCTAACCACGTCCTGGGTGTACACTTATCCGCATACGTTACTTTCCCTTTATATATATATATATATGTATACTTGCGGCGCTGCAGACACACTCTGCACACATATTTGTATGCAGTGTATTGTCGTATATATACATACGTATATGATGAATCTTTACAAAGGTTAGTGTCTATATACATATGCGCACTGTATGTGCCTAACTGAGTGTGTGTGCATATATATATATATATATGTATGCACCTATATAATTGTACTCGTATATATGTGTACATGGTGGGCGTTCACGTTTAAAGCCGTAGTTCTTCATCTTTTTAAATATACGTATATCACTGGGCACTTCCATACGGATCTATATATATACGTATTTGTACACGAATACATCTATAAAGTATGTGGTGTGCCCTATTTCAACATGGGTATGCGTACATATAAATGACGGTGTACACATGCATATGCATCTCTAATACGCGCACGCGTTCTTTTGCATGTGTGTTTTTTTTGTTGACGTTGTTTCAGCTCGTTTTGCCCGCAGTATGCCCCGGAGGGAGTGTATTGTATGCCTTCATGGGACAACTTACGCAGTAAGAATTCGTTCGTCACTGCTGATAAAAAGTCGTTACCTACATCATGCAAGTCCCAAGTTTGTAGCAGAGACTCTGTAGACTTGTCCTGCCTATCCTTATGTGTTCGCTACTGGTGGTGGCTTTAACGCCTCTCCCAGATACAACGTATGTGTAGTAGTTTATTTGCAATAAAGTCTACAGCGGAGCTTCTATCCTCGGGAGTTCCGCCCAACTTCGTTTTCTTTTTCAAAGAGAAGCCGACGGTTCAGTCTTGGACAAGAGAGACATCCGTGCGCATGTATTTATACATATGGGCCTGCATAACTTCGTATCATGCGGATATGTGTGTGTGTAGGCCTGGTGTTTGTAAATCGCTTGAGTATTGCTGCTGCAGAGGAGTGCCCACGTAAGCAAATCATACAAGTACGATTGACAAAGATAGGCGTACGTGTATACGTACATGTAGAGAGAGAAAGAGATAGTAGACGAAAAAGAGGAAGAGAGAGATATAATGCAGTTACACGTATATTCACATTTAACTATATATATATATATATACGCATATCAACACACGTGCCTATGTACGTGTACGAGCATGTGCGTCTGGTTCTCCCTTTCTCTCTCTCTGTGAGTACACCTATTACCAAGCCACGTGCCTCTACACGCACAGGTAGATACATACTCACATGCAAAGACGAATTTACAAGGACAGCTTGTCGTCTTTTCAGCGCGTACGTCAGCCGTCTGTGCTACCGGGCGCGCGTGTGTCTGCTACTGGTTCGTGTGCTGTTAATATACGTCTTCATACGGAAGCAGATACGCTATGCCTGCACGTATGCAGTTACGTCTACACGTATATGTACATATATGTGGACATGTACGCATGTATGTGTGTGTCGGTGGTTTGCTTTTTAACGAAACTTCTGTATTCCACCACGTGTTCCATTTACACGTACGTGACGTCGCTACAGAGAGAGGGAGAGCGAGAGAGAGACAGAGAGATGGATACGTATGTACACGTTGTCACGTATGTGTACGTGTGCATACGTACGTGCCCAGATTTGTGTGCGTGCAGGTGGGTGTATCTGGTAATGGCAGAAAATTCCTTCCGTGTTATGTTTCTGCCTGTTACATACGTGCGTTTGATACCAAGTCAGCACGCAGGGCTGCTGTCGTGAAGCGGGAGGAGAGGTGCAAAAATGTGGCAGCACTCTTTCTTGTGATTTCGCACGTGGTTTTCTCTTCCTCCGCAAGATGCTGGGAAACGTCGCTGTCGCCGTTCTCTTCTCGACCGTACGCTTTCCGGTATTCTTCATATGTGGTACTTCCTTTTTTCTTGTGGACGTGCGCCGTCATTTAGAGAAGAAAGTCAGAGGCAGCTGGAGTTTCCCGCTGCTACTTACGTCCCATTTCTCTTATTGTGTTCCCGTGTATCTTCGGTCTTCGTATTGCTCTCTCCTTTCTGTCACGTTGTCTCCTTTCTTACGTCTTCTATATCGTTCGCCTCCCTCTCTTCTTTTCCCGCACTTCACCGTCTCTTGCTGTTTCTTCCTTTTCTCTGTTTTTTCTTTCTTCTCCCCGTTTTTTACCTTGTCTCTCTTCCCCTGCTCCCCGTTTTCGAGTGTAGCACTACCGAGAGGTTGCGTCCTTTTTTCTTTATTCATTTTCTCCCTCGCTCTCTGCTCTTTCCCAACCCTTTCTTTTTTCTCGCTAGTATGGCATGGAGTAATAATTGTCAGACACGGAATATACAGCGGCGGGGTCTTCAAGTACAAGATCTCTATCGGTGGAGAATACCCCCGCCAAGCTCCTACGTTGGTGTTCCTCTCGCGCGTGTACCACGTGTTGGTGAACCCGGAGACAGGAGTTCTCAATCTGCAAGTAAGCGACCAGGAGAGAGAAACAAAAGGAGGAAGGGACGAAGCAGAGGCAGTAGCAAACGCAGAGGAGAAAAATCGAAGAATAAAAAGAAGACGAAGAGAAACGACGTTGACGTAAACACCGGGGCGAGGGAGACGTGCGCGAGTGAGTGAAGAGACAGGGTAAAAGTCGGAAGGAAAAGGAAACGAAACACAGAGGGACACCAAGGGAAGGAGGAACTGCGTAAGGTGGGAAAAGGCTGAGCAGTTTTGTGGTGTTCCCCTGTTTACTGGGTGGGGATGACCAAGAGCAGCTGGCGTATTTTTTCGCTTGCAAATCTCTTCTGTATGGGTATGCTGCTACTGCGTAGACACACGTGTGCGTGCCGCCCCTGCACTCTGCGTATATAGTCTCTTTGTCGGAGCCTGCTGCGTGTGTGCATGTGTATGCATAGAAGGAGAAATATATACATATGTGTTAGTATGTTTCGGAGCCTGCTGCGTGTATGCATGCGTGTGTACATATATATATATATATATATATATATATATATCTTGAATGTGACTATACAGTCAGTTTGAGAGAAGACGTACTGGTTGCGTATGTACGTATTGAGACAAGTAGCTGTCTAGGCACAAAGATCTAGTGCGCTCTGCGAATAATAGCGACAGTACGTTTCCGCATGTAAGTCGTGTGCGCAGTCCGTGCTGCCGCAGCACGCACGTGAGGTAGGCGCCACAGCTGTGACGACGCGCTGCAGGAGGACCGTGCTGCTACCCAAGTGGGTGAACCCTGTACTGTGCGGCTGTTTGCTTGTGAATCTGACGCCGGTATGTCACTTTCGCCTGTTTCTCACGTATGTGTCAGCTGCTGCCAGCAGGTGGGGGGGTCGATGCAGCAAACGATCCCGCATAGAAGCGTTTCTGCACAGAACAAGCGTGTACTCGTGGAGCGGGGTAATGACTCACGTGTACGTGTACCAGCCATAATCCTACAAAGAAGATTTTTTCCACCCGATTTTCCTCTGTTTTCGATAAGCAAATCTTCTGCAGGTGTCTGGATAGATCTGCTATCTCAACGACCTCTTTTTCATTCCAAATGCAATGCTGAAGAAGCTGTTTTCCCTCTAGGCTGTGTGAGTAGACACGGGGATACGCAATTACGGAATACAGGAAATTCTGGAGTTGCTGTTTCTCCACCTCCGTGCATGCGGTGCTGCTGCTGCATGCGTTGCTGCAGGTGCTCTTCCCGCAGTGGAAGAATGATGACTACCTGCCGATGCTTCTGATGTATTTGAAAAGTATTTTCTACCGCAGAGAATTCCTCGAAGGGACGGCAAACGAGTCGCAGTGGGCAAATCTAGCCGCTGCTAGGGCGTACGTCTTAAATTTGTGTATCTTCGTAGGAAGAACGTGTGTGCACGTACGCCTGTGTAGGTGTCTGTATTCATCCACCCATGCAGGGACGTCTATACATGTGTGGGAGAGAAAGAGACAGCAACAGGAATTACCGTTATCAGTTGGCGCGCACAAGGATTAACAGGATTGTGAATGATCGTGTGTAAAGCTTACATGTCATACATATCTTTGTGCGTATGTAGCAAACCTGCGTGTACACACGTGTATGTATACATGTATATATGTATGTATGTGCAAAAGGAGATCCAAGGAAACACACGTATATCGATAAGTAGTAGTAACGAGCAACAGAGCTCTGCGTGTACAAGAGCGTCTCCTACCGCAGACATTTTTAGAACGCGCGAAGTCATAGGTGTGCGACAGAAAACAGGCAAATGGAGAAGGACAAAGCAGAGGCACACTTGTACAAAGGCGTCTCCATACCTACGAATGTGTCTGCATGCGTGTCTGTCTGTATACACGAGTGCTAGAACAGGTACATACGAGTGCTTGAACAGGTGTACAGACTTGCCTCTCCTCGGGGATGAATTGCCTCTGTCTCTGTTTAGCGGCGCAGTCTTTGTGTGGGAGGGAGCTGCTTTGGCGCGGAAGCTGCTTCGGCGCTGCTGCTGCCGCTGGTGGTGCACGTAGCTGTGGCCTGGTCTACTGGCCTCGGGGTGGAGGAACGTATGTATCCAGTGTTCTCTTGTAATAATTTTTCTTCGAGTCGCTACCGCCCTCTTCGTTACACAGCGTTGTCAATTCTATCGACAGGTATACGTGTTGCATGCAGTGGAGCAATGGATAGGTGTGCGCATGCACCTGTTGTCCGTGCGTACGCACAAGTGTACATATCTGCCTGTATCTGCACATATTTTTGCGCGGGTACACCGGTGTGCACGTTTCGTCTTTTCTCTCCCACATATACACATATATATATGTATATATATATATTCATACGTATGCGTCTGTGTGTTTATATACAGGCTGCTATGTATATATATACGCAGCGTGTACGTATACATGTGTGTGTGTATGTGTATACATGTGCATGCACTGGTGGTGTACGTGTACAGATATCTATAGGTATATATGCGAATGTAAACTACATATATGTGTATTTGTATCTACGCACCAGTGATGTCGGCGTTCATGTATGTACAAGCATATTTGTAGGTAAAAATATATATATATATATATATCCACTTTTATCGGAGGACAAAATCATGTTCCTCTCCGTGTATGTGCATATGTTTGCGTATGTGATGATGTACGCGTACACCTGTAAATGTGGACGGGCATGTACATTATATATATGTGTATAGGGAGAGATCGAGAGAGGGAGCAGTAGACGAAGTGACACGGAGACTGGTACACCTGCATACGTTAGAGGCTAGCGCATATATATATATATATATATTTGTATATGTCTGGGCACACGTGCGTATGGCCGCGTCTGATCTTGTTCTTCGCCGCTGCATGCAGGGGCATTTCCAGCTAGAGTTTTGTGGCCCTGCCTGTTCATTTATCTCTCTTTCAAACTTGCATATTCGATCACCTACGTAGACACCCACTCCTTACACATGTGTGTCTATATCATTCTGTATCAATATACGTATGTGTACATATATATGTATTTCTAACTGACCGTTGCATATATATATATACATATACACGCGAATATCTGTATGTACCTATATATGTATACATTCTTATATGTCTCTGTTTATATTAACGTGTATGTAGGTATGCGTATTTGAATACACAGGCGTACAGGTATGGGTTTGCTCGTACACTTGTTTCGCTTTTTGCAAGTGTGACCGAGTTCCCCTGTCGAATAAAAGCTTGCTTTGTTCTTCTTTTCTTTCTGCAGAATGCAGCAAGATAAGAAGAAAGTCTTGGAGGAGGTGCGTCAGTGCGTGAAGGAATCGCAGCAGCAGCTGTACAGCAAAACAGCAGATGTCGATTTCGTCTTCGATTTCCGCCCTTTCCATCGGGAGCACAAGCCGATCTTCAACGCGCTAAATGTTCTTGCACATGATGCAACGTGCGTCGATCCGACTGCAGCCTTTGTGGAATGGTTTCTGGACGACTACTGCCGCTCAGAATTTCATGACGCTGCCGCTCCTGGTGCTTCTTCGCAAACGGCAGCAGCAAGAGGAGAAGGAGAAGGGCAAACACCAGCGGTGCGCGCACCAGGAAGGGAGAAGGGACCCGAAGCAAAAGGCGGAAAAGCGGAGGACGCAGGGAACGAGGGAGAGGAAGCAAGAGAAAAAAGAGAAAGTGTTGAAGAGAAAGGTAACGGAAAAAAGGCGGAGGAGAAGAAAGGCGGAGGAGAGCAGGGCGCACGAGAAAAAGGAGACAAACAGGAGACCGAAGAGAAAGACGAGGAGCACGACGCACAAAGCAAAGAGGACGAAAAGGAGTAAACGCACTTGAGAATGGAGAAGGAAAAGACGAAGAAGAGGTTTCCTCCCTAGGAGTAGTAGGGTGAAGGGTGAGGTACTCAGGTGCGGAGAGCTCCAAGCAAGTCGAAAGATGAAAAACAAGGGGAAAAGAAGAAACAATGACAGCAGAAACAACGGCGGCAGGAAACACACAGGTCGTAACGGAGCGGCAGCAGGAGAAGAAGCGGCTGGAGGAGAAGCACCGCGAGGAGATGCAGCAGGAGCGAGACGGAAAGGAAAATGAGGCAGGGGCGTAGCGGGAGCAACATGTGCGCAGCCGAACTTGCAGGAGTATTAGCACTTACGGCAGCAGCAGCAGCAGCCACACAAGGAGAAGAAGCAGCTACATCCGCAGCAACCACGTATGTACCACGAGCACCGGTAAGTGGAAAGAGCGAGCGAATAGGAAGCAGCACTCGCAGGAGCAGGAGCAGCCAATGTGGCAGCAGCACCAGCCACAGCGGCACCGTCAGCAGCGACAGAAATTGCTGCAGCGACAGCAACAGCCTAGCAGCATCCAGAGCAGCAACAACAGCAGGAGGAACACCGTCAGGACCGGCAGCAGAAGTCGAGTTAACACCGGCTAGTGGGGAGACCGGCGCCCGGCGACGAGTGTTGTATCAGCATGCATGCAGCGCTATTGTGAGCGACAACAAGAGGAGAAGAAAATTTTTATTCAAAAAGTCTTTTCGTTAGCGTGCGAGAGAAGGCGTGGCATGTGTAATGTAGGAGAACTGAATTTAGCGCACCACTGACAGCAGCAGCACGAGCAGCAGCGGCGATCCAGGCGTCAGCAGCAGCGATAGTAGGTGACATTAGCAGCAGAATTAGGAGGAGAAGCAGGACCGCCCGCCCAACGGACAGGGACATCAAGACCATCAGCTGGTGCGTAAAGCGCAGCAGCAGGAGCACGAACAGTGGCCGTGAGAGTATGTGCAGCATCAGAAGGAGCAAGACCACCAGTGCAGCAGCAGCAGCGGGAACATCTGTAGCATGAAAAGCAACACGAGCAGCAGCAGCAAGCGGCAGCAGCAGGAGCACTGGCAGGAGCACCGGAGCCTGATTCGGAGGCTGCTTCATTGCTAACTAGTTACCGGATGAAGTGGAGCATCCACAGCACTACGTCGTACTAATGCAGCAGAAGTGTGCTGTCAGGGCAGCAGCCGAAGAGAAACACCACATCACGGGCATCTGCACTAGGAACTACACTGCGAAGAAAGATTAGTCGTGCCGGGCAGTTGCTTGAGAGGATTCCGTTGATAGTGTTGTAGATAGCGTGTCTCTGCTGACCTGTGGCGTGTTCAAGTTTATGCCTGAAGACAAATTCCCATTGTAGACAAGGTGGTGCGTGCATTTGGATTATATCAAACATATATATCTATGTACCCTCTAGGAAGGATGTAATTCTGTCTTTCAGGGTAAATTATCGTTCTATGTAACCTAAACCTGCATACCCATATGTATGCGTACACATACATATATATATATATATATGTCAATATGTGTGAATCTGTTTTTGCATACGTCTCTACATTTTTCACATGCAAAAGACGCATATGTATGCACAGTCGTACGTTTGCATCTGTGTACACGTATGTGTTTCCAGCGTATAGGATGATACACGTGTACGCTGTAAAGTTTGGATGAGTGTATGGTTGCTGTAAGTTTAGGCGTGAGCTCCTGTAGATATATGTAGCGACATACAGGTGCACACAAATCCGGATGGATGCTGTACGACGTTTTACCCAGGGCATCTACTTTCCTCGCTTGGAATGCTACAATATATATGTGTATATATGTATGTGTGTATGTACGTAAGTATGGATACATGTGTATGTATTTATACATTGCGTATGTACATATATATATATATATACAGATATACATCTTCAAAGTAAGTGTATACGATGGCGGACCACATTTAGCATGTAGAAAGCGTTCAAGAAGACAGTGTATGCTGTGCACATGCGGACAGAAGTCTGTATAGATCTCGCTACACTTGTGTAGTCAAAGTTTGTGAATGGCTTTACTTTGACTATCAGGTGACCCTTGAATACACAGAGATGAAAGTGTGTGAATGTATATGTTGCGCGTATGCTTATCCCACACACGGACACCCAAACGTGTATAGGTGTACGCCGATGGTAGATCTGCATCAGTGTCTGGACTGAGGTGTCTGTAGCGTACGTACGATGTACGTTACCTAACGATGCCAGGAGGAGGGCGACAACTCGTGGGATGTGCAAGAAACTGTTGGCTAGGTTATGTCTACGTGTGCAGGGGCGGCATGATTTGTTTCATCCCGTACGAGGACGGTCTCCACTTTTGCGTAGTGCAGTGGGCTTCTGTGCACACCTCTTCCGGCAGAATGTGGTGACTTCTCGGTCGTTTTCGGTGTGCTTTAGAATGCCATTTCCTTGACTTTATAAAGGCCGAAAGAAGTGGTCTTGCAGGTCTCCGATTGCCTTTCACTGTCTTCTTGGAATGCCTCTCCTGCCTTAGGGCTTCAGCGAAGGCGGCTTTTGCGTCAGGACCTGGGCACAGTATGTTACAACGCAGGGGTTGTCTGCTGCTGGAGTATGCAGAGGTTACTTTCGAGGTTACTTTCGCAGTCGTTCAACATGGCACAGGTCTCTTTCAACGAAGGCCGCCCATGATGCTTTTGAATGCAGGTTTCAATAACAGAGACGTCTTTTCGAAATGCTATTCACGCACTACTACACAGTGAAGGAAGAGTGATATTTCACAGTGTGAATCGTGAATCCTATACCTGCCACGAAATAGTAGTACGCTGCTAAAAATGGTGGAAGTTACATTATTTTCAGACACACTACGTGTCCGTGAACGTTAAGCTCTGCTTTGTCATATTCAGACAACGTGGAGTTGCGAAGTAGCACTTCGTCTGCTGCGCGGTGAGTGAAGCTACGTTTCTCCTTTCTTTCGTGAGTTGTTCGAATCCATTTTCAGAAGAGAAGTAACATTTAGGATCAGGGACGACGGACAAAACATTTCGGCGAACCCTGGGAACGGAGAAATTGTTGTTTACGTGCGTGGCTGTTAACGAAGTTCCCCTGAAGTGTTTTCTGCTCCTGCGAAGCAGGGGTATCTGTTTCTTCAGATCTGCTTCTCGTTGAGTAGTATCACCTTGCTGCCAGAATGTTGCAAACTTGGGGCTCTTGCCCTAAGACGAAAAGAAATAGAAAGCCTTCGGTAGGCTATCGCGCCACGCAATGGAGGGCATCCTAGTAACAAGCTATCTCGTTACACGGTGCTTCACTCGACGTCACTTTCGTAGATATATGTGTATATGTAGCTGGTTTTGTACATGTATGTATGTGTCACACAAACACACGAATATACATTGTATGTGCAGGTGTCCCTGGGCGCTCTTGTATCTTGCTCGGGGTAAGCAAAAATATCTACTAGTCTGTGTCGGTGGATACACGCATACGGATTTATATGCAAGTGTGCTCTTCCAGGATACATCCCGTCTTCCACTGCGTGACTAAAGGCTCTATCTACACAAAATTTTACACCTGGATATACACACGCACGCGCCTCTGCAGAATTTTATACGCACGCCTCTTCGGCTACGCGAAAGCTCCGATGCTGTCCAGGAATGTAGGTATAATCACGTTCTAGTGGAGAGGACAAGGCCTTCACCTAGCGACACCGATGCTATGGAAACTCTTCTGTTCTCTCGCTCATCATTCATTCGCCTCCACCTGTGGCACTGTCTTTCTTTTACCCTTTCTCTGTTTACATATATTACATACACTACGTCAGAGATACGGACACATTTATGTACATGTATGTGTAAGTGCATAATTATACATATATATATATATGTTTCTTGGAATTTGACCCACCTCCGTACACGCCTTAGTCGACGCGCACACATCTGTTTTTCTCATTCTCTCTGCCTATGTTAAAATACGGTTCTGTGTGTGCCAAGTCCACTGTTAGAAATACACCTGCACACGTCTATGGTGCGTATGTCTGAGTAAAGAAGGATTATTACTTTGTAGCCGACAGGCACACATATCCCCCGCATTCTTCGAATACACATCGTAAAGACCTCCACAAATATGCGTATACACACGAGATAAAAGTTCGACACCACACCATTTTCAGTGCATTAAGTTGCACGCGCCACCCCTACAAGAGCATAAAAGGCGAGCGCTCCAGTGTATCGACACACCACACCCATGCATACTACGTATCTACATACTTATATTCGTGCACGTATGTGCCCTACATATTGCGTATGCTGTAGAGCAGCCTCGTGCACGTATGTTCTATATATTTGGGTATGCTGTAGGGCAGCAGCGCCCGATATGCTCGCATGCGCAGCTTGTTTTACGGCCACCAGTGAGACACGATGTCGCTTCTCACGTACAGTACAGCCGCCGTATACTTCAGTGCTCCCGAGGTCCTGCTGGCACTGCTCCTGCTATCGCCGCTCTTAAATGTGGCTCCCGGTGCGCTTGTTATAGCGCTTGTTCTCACTCTTGTTTCTGCTATTCTTACAGGAGTCCATGCTGGTATTACTGTATTTGCCGGTGCTGCTGCTGCTGCCGGTTGTGCTGCTACTGTTGCTTTTACTGTTTCTGTTGCTGTGACTGATGTCCGTGGCGTCCCCACTCCTGGAGCTGCTGCTTCCGCTGTCAATGTTGCTGTTGCTGCTGTTAATGCTTCCGTTGACCGCCTGGCGCCGCTCGTGCCACGCGTTCAGTACCTTCCTATATGGATATACACATACATACACACGCAATCAGCAACGCATGCAGACCTCGTTTAATCTCTTTTTCTAGCCTTCCTGGACGCCGATAACTTCACTTGCTTCTGCTCAAGCGCCATTTATGGAAGACGTCGCCTAACTGGTATCTGTTCCATGTGGTGAATTTGCACCAGCAAGTCTTCGTTTACATGGAATCAAGATTGCCATTTGTGTTGCATACAGGTCTTCGAATTCTTCTTTCGCGGATGATTGTTCCACTTTTGTCGGACCCCCTTCTTCTACTGCAGCTGGACAGTTTTTCTTTATTGCTGTCACTCTGTCCAGGTAGAGATATCGAATGCGGATTTAAGCATAGTTAAACATATCTTTGTTCATGAGTGTTGTCTCCCCTTTATTCTGCAGTACGGACTTCTTCATCTTCCGCTGCTTTTGCGTGCCGCTGTTACTTCTCTCTCTTGCTTCTCTATCTCCTACGTTTACGACCTCCTCCGATCCTCCTTCATTCTTCGTTTGTGAAACCTCTTTTATCTCTACTCTCTTCTCTTCTTCCTTTAATTTCTTCGCCTGTCTTCCGGTCCAGCAGTCATCTTCTCCCACAGTACAACAAAAAGTTTTTTTTCCCATGCAGTGACACCGTAATTCCTTCGTCCTCACTACTTGTGTTCTCACGACCCTGAACTCCTACTTCTCTAGAACTGACAATGCCTCCTTTTCTTTGTGCGCTGCAGGCGAGTATTCTCTCCCCGACTCTGTTGATAAAAGTCGTCACTTTACTCCATCTTTTGCTGCTATTCTGTACTTTACTGCGTCTGTTTCTCTCGCCCTCTACGGTCCTGCTTTTGTTCGTACCTCCCTCTTCTTTATTTCTACTCCATCGTAATACCATTTGTGTTTTCCTCCTTCGCACCCGCCCCCCCCCTCGGCACGGTGGACACGTATACAGACTTCATATATATATATATATGTCTATACATCATCTTGTATACGTACACATATACAAATACATACATATATTTGTATGTGTACCTACATTTAGACTCATGAGACGGCGTACGTTTTGCGTTGTCTTCTTATCTTAGAACACCTTTGTCCACTGTTTTTCCCTCTAGACATTCCCCCCCGTCCTCTCCTCGTCCATATTGTCACCAGCGTTTCTTTCTTCATTTGTCTCGCTAAAATCCGACGCTTTCCACCTCCTTCTCCTCCACTCCCTCTGTCTTTACGGTTTCCCCCGTCCTCTCCCTACACCATCCATACCACGTACGCCTAATCTTTTCCACTCCCTGCCGTCGACAACACTTCACTCTCTTCTCTTCTTCCTCGTAACAGTCACGCCCACGGCGACTACCACTTGGTCAGCCCTGAACGAAGCTCTTTGGTAAAGGTCTAGTGGAGACGTTGTCTCCCACACCTTTTAGTAACATCACCGGGGTAGTTTTTATGGTTGACAGGTCTTCGGAAACACGGGAATGCATCGCGAAATGAGGAGACTCTGCGAGAGCAGAATCAGCTACTACGTTCGTTCTGCCAGGACACTGGTTGTTGCCAGCCCTCAGACACGTATAGCCGTATGCGTAGTTGTACGTACGTGCGTATATACACATGCAGACGCGTCTAAGTATCCCCGTATGTGTACAAGTGGAAGCTGAGGCGCAAATGCATGGGACTTTCTAAGTTTTTCCATACATACACGTGTAAACACGTATCCCGACCAACCACCTGCGCGGCGCACAACACGAATAGATGGACAACCGATGCGCACACGCCTGCACACGTCTTTCACACATATTTTCGGAAGCCGAAGAGCACGTATGCCCGGGTTTTGTCGCTTTGTGCCACACACGCTCGCGTACAGAGAGCCAGACACCAAAAGAAAAGAACTACATCCGTACAGACTCCACAATGTACACGTTTGTACATTTGACGGGAAACAACGACAGGGCATGTGGATGCGCCCCCTCTACGTTAAAAAAACAATGCCAGATGCGCGTATTTACGTACACATCATGTGTATACGTATGTCCTAGGGATATGCGTATGTACGTACGGGGAAATGTATGTATGTATATATGCACATATATATGTATATTTAGGTTCTGAAATATATACGTATTTGTATACATGTAGATTTACAGATATTCATACGTATACGCACGTCGATTTATATTTACAGCAGAAGTATACGTGTGTCTACACACGTGACGACGCCGGGAGAAGCCGACGATTTCTCCACTTTGGGTTCTTTTGTGATGTAATACGGAAGAAAACGGGTAGTGCTCTTTGCCGCAGGGACGGCAATGCTGGTTCTTCGCCTTCGCCCACCTGTGGCAGCCAAACAAAATTTCGGAGCACCAGTCACAGCAGCACAGCAACGTGTGCCCCCTCATAAACGCATGGACATGGACGCAGCCCTGTTACTGTGCAAAATTGGTGAAGTGTTTGATTTATCTAATAGTTGCTGCAGCGCACTGAGGGCATGTGAAACACGTACGCAGCCATACATTTGCTGTTCCTGCAGCAGCAAAGCAGTCGCACGACAACAGCAGCAGCAGGACGGTAGCCCAGGCAGCAGCAGCAGTGGGAGGGTAACACGGGAACCAGCAGCAGCAGCAGGGTAACACGCGAACCAGCAGCAGCATCAAGGTACCACCGGAACCATCAGCAGTCCAGTACATATGGAGGAGAAGCCAGACGGTGTGCGAACCTCCTGAATTAGACGCAGCAGTCGGTGAAATTTTGTGTTTCGCTTCTTGTGTATCACCTGTAAGGTGACAACTGTTTTACAGGAGGAAAACTGCGATGACTTTCTGAAATTTACAAAGGTGGATCTCCTGTTCGCTCTCCTCCTTCAAATCAACAAGGTTTACACACCTCCTGCGGCTACCCTTTTTGCCCGTCTCCCGAGGGCAGGCTGGATGAGTTTTTTCACTCTCGATACGTCCTGGGTACGCGACTGAGCTCTTTCACACTGAAGAAAGTGAGATGAAGTGGGGGGAAAATAAATTATTCCTGGGCTCGTTGACTGCGCCCTTTCCTTGCCATATAGCGTGCGAGGACAGGGACCCTCCCGGCTGCGTTTCGGATGATACAGGTAACATGGCGTTGTGCAGAGTCAGAAGAAAGCGAACTAGACATGGGCATGCAAGTGGATTCTTCACCCAGACAGTCATGCCACATCCATACCTACGTACAGTTGTGTTTGTTTGTATACGTGTCTGGGCACAGATATCACTTAGGTCCCGCACCTGCAGTCGAAGTTCCTTGTCTGACACTCAAGAGCTCTCTCGAGTTACGGTGTGGTATAAAGTTCAACCTGATGAGCATGGCGGGGAAGTATTACAACCAGAAGGAAATTCGATATATTACACGTCTACTAAGATTGATGTTCCACCTTTAAATGACGAGTGACAATACGTAACCGTTATACTTCTATGTTTACGTAAATGTCCTGATATACGTTGCTTTTAAGTGGTACACACGTGACCGTTCCCAACCTCTGCTTTCCACGAAGTCTATTCATCAGTGAAAATGAGGTGGTTCCAGCTTCGTCCTCGGAATGCTTAGGGGGTCTCCACTGTTAATGAAAAGTTTGTAGCCTTCAGCTTTGAGCCTCGTGAAGCATTCTTTCTTGCATTCCAGATCCAGCCATCGGCACTCTTTGCAGCGTTCCTTCGGCTCTATGAAGAAGAGACGATTGGTAAGAGTGAAATCTTTTTTCCGGCCGTCTACACCAGGAAATCCCTCGTAAGACGGATTAGCGGGCTTCACGTTAACGTGCTGAATGCCAGTGTACGCCAGGTATATTGCAATCAATGCGAGAATTTGTGCGTTGAGGGTCACGAACATTTCCTGCTTCCTTTCGAATTCGGTTACTGTGGCAGACCCCAATCTATTCATTGGAATTAAATCTAACACCCACTCCTTCCTATTATTCCACCTCGTCAAAACTCCGGTCACATCGAGCCACCGGTATACCTTGTCAGTGAAGCTCTCTGCCGCACTGCCTCGCAGAGGATGATGCAGGTGAGCGGGCAACCCCGCAGCTAAGGCGTTCTCTCTCGCCTTCAACGCTCTGAAAATCTCTGGTGACTTCTCTGGTGCTGCCGAAGCTGCAGTGGAAAAAGACGAAGAGGGAAACGAGGGGACTTTGTCCGAAGCGCCGCGCGGAGATGCGAACAATGACGGTGAAGCGGACGACCCCAGTTTTGAAACGCGGGCAACTGAGGGAGTGGAACACACGCGACCTGAAAGTGTTGCGAAAGTCGCAGAAGACACAGAGAAGGGAGAAACAGAACCTATGGAGTCACGTGAAGCAGAGAACAGTACTGGAACACGGGGACGTTTAGGCGGCAGTGTCCGTGAGTGGGACACGGCATCACCTCCGGCGCGATAGCCGCAAACGCCGCGGAAAAATAGCGCCATCGACGCAAAGAGGGAGAAGGTTCCGAGGTACAAAGACAGGGGAGAAAGATATAATGAACAGAATAGAGTCACTTATCTGAAAAACTCAGATCGCACGTTTCCTCGAAACTCGTGCTGCTCTTGCGCACGGTAAAATTCAGCAGACGCTGCAAGAAAACTCCGCGCCGCCAGCATAAAACGAGGAATCACATGGAGACTAAAGCGTGCGCGGTTACCGACGATCAGTACGACACCGAAATTACTCGTTAGTTGTCGTCGGCACACATACGCCTTCTGACAGTTTCCGCGTGCAGAGGCCTTTCGGAAAACCACATTATTACGGATATGTGTGTTAAGGAAAAAGGTTTCCTTTGCTGTTCAAGTGCAAGCTGATGTTCTCGCTCGCAGCGTCGTCGGACAAGAAAAGTACCGGGGGGGACACCAGTGAAAAACAATGTAGTTCATTCTCCGTCTTCATCTCGAAAGCATAAAATAACCACGTCAACACGAAAACAATGCACAAAAGATAAATATCTTCTCTCATTGTCCGGACAACAGCAGTACCATCAAAAAAGAGACGAGCGTAAAGCGGTAAGTCAGCCGGGGAACGGAAAACCGCAGGGACCTTAACTCACCAGTGCATGCACGCGCACAGCAGGAAATCTACCACTATTGGACCCGTAACGCGTGTGTTCCTGCTATTTAATGCATACATACACGTCTATACATGTATATATATATGTTTTTAAATACATTAAATCTATATGCGCACGTACACAGAACTAGGACTTCGCATCTGTGTTGACGCAGATTAGCATAGCGCCAACATTCAAGATAGAAAGGAAGGGCACAGTGAATAGTGCTGCATACCTACAATCGGTGCAATTGCACGTCCTGATGTATATACATCAGTATACATGTGTACTATACGCGCCTATTCTACATATATCAGCCCCTCAGCTGACGCTAAACAGAAGCATAGCTGAAAGCTTCGGCCTCCGTAGCCGACCTCTATTCTCTTTTGCGCACGCAGACCTGAAACATACCAACATGTACGCGTAGCTACGTCAGCAACTATATGTATCGGTGTGTGAATACATTCTCGAAGATACCAATAATTACATACGTTTAGATATACATAGGTATACATATGGACATAATAGATCCACACGTATACGTATAGTTGCGGCCAAAATCACACAGAGCAGGCACGAGAAGAGGATTCTCTCCTCTGGATGTGACTTTGTTGTCCCTTGCGTGCGCACCGAGGTTCTCTGTGAAGGACATTGTTAATATAGGATATGGTGTACACACGTACAAACGTGGTAGTCTGGTGTCGCTTCCAGCGCTTTGCGAGCGGGTGCTTTTACGCGAAGGTGAGTGAAATCTATCTCGTTAGCAACACATGCGTGTTGTTCCCTGAAGCACCATCACTAATCCATCATACGTATGTATCGATTAACACAGAAGCAGAGACGGACACGCGTAGTGTATGCCTCCAAAGCACATCACGATTATTTCGAACTCGCACCCGCATGTATTTTCCTCTATATAATTTTATAGCTATGAATATAAATAGAAGGTGTGAATCTGTTTAGGATAAGACTGCTGCCTCGTACGACTGGTAACGCGTATATACATATGCGAACGTGTGTATGTGTGTGTGTGTACGTGTGGCTGCACATATGCATGCCTGTATATATATGCACGTATTAGTGTGTACAATGACGTATGTTTCATCGCAAAAATCCCGACAGATGTAAGGAACAGATGAACGAAGTGCGGTTGCTTTTTTCTGTGTGGAGCTCACTACAGATGGTCTTCTTGCGTGTACCCAACCACGCTTATATCTATTCCGAGATAACTGGCTATACCACAGGCAGAGGTTGGGAAAGTGGAACTTTTACACGTACCGTACACTTACGGGTGAACGAACACGTGAACATGTGACAGCAACGGACATTTCAGTTAGGAATCACGCACGTATCAAAGAGAAGTGCTTTCGACCCTCAAAGGCGCCTGTGTGTTTATGCGGACTTGTTAGCATCGATATCATATGTAGGGACACTTCCTCTGCAAGCCCCTCTGGGAAGCTTGTGGGTACTGGTGGTACGTATATATATGTGTGCGAGACCGCTGCAGTTGCCACTTTGTGCTGTTCACCGTCAGCAAACACAGAAAGTGATTGTTCACCGTATCAGGATTCACGTAGGCTCCAACTTTGTGTGATCAGAGGAAGGGAAGCAAGTCTTGGCCGCATGCAGACTTACTCATTTGTGGAACACACTATTACGTTTCCATGAAACGAGGCAAGTAAACTGCGTGTTTCTATTTGACGAGGGAGTTCTGGAGTAAAGTCCGAAAAACACATTTTGACGGAGAACTAGAACACTTCTTCCGCACGATTGTCCACGCGCACGCTAATGACAACTATTGCTTCTTACTTTTGAGATACGCTAAATGCCTCCATCGGCGATTTTCTCCTATTTCTTAGGCGGAATACATTTATATGTTGTAGTTTTTACTGGTAGTATTTGGTGCACACGGCTGCAACGCATCCGACAATGCAGTCACTGTGTTGAATTCCAGTGTTTGCGTATCTCTCCACAGCAGTCCCTCCGTTTCCACAACGACCACAGAGTGTTCCACGCATGGGGGAAGCGTACGGGCGACGTGCGTTTCGGGCGTGCAAGTTCAAGTAGAACACACTTTGTAAGGAACCGTACGCAATTCTCATTGACAGAGACTTGTTTTCACTAAAACGATGAACTGCCTTCATGTAAACATGCACGGACCTAGGAAAAATCTACGGGTACGTCGCACCTGCGTAGCACTGGGCAGGTGCCTTTGCCAACTCATACAAAGATGTTCAAATGTGTATTTATGAAGGGAGACGGCCTCCAAGTCGACGTTCTCTGTTTTCTCCGGCGCAATCACGACAAAGTGTTCCGTGAAATTTCAGATTATTAGAGACGTTAATGACGCCAGCGAATAAATCATCAGTAGGAAGGACGGGAGAACTGCAAATTTGTTCTCCGGGGGCATAGGGGTACCTACGTTGATGCCCACAGGTAGACTGTGCATATCCTATACATAACGCATATGTGCATGTATGTATTTTTGTAGGATGTTGCAACAGTAGATGGACATCTTCTCAATTTGACACCTGGTCAAAACCTGTTTAGGAGCAGCAGCAGCAGCAACGCTGGTAGCTGGACAGAGTTTGCGCCCACGAAGAGAACGATGTGTGTGGACGAGCCCATTTCAGAAGTAACATGTATACACAAAACTACACGTTTGACGATGACGCTCTTAGCTGCTACACGCACCCACAATAGACACTTCCTATACAGCCTACCCGAGTTGTTACCTATAATATTCCTTGCCGTACTCGCTACTACCTCTGCTGCTGTCTCCCACACTATTATGGCAACGGCTGTTTTCACGAGTGCTGGTGCAATCCCCAGTACCACCATACCACTGAAACTCAGTGACTCTGTGGGGGACAGAGAAACTTTTACAGCGAGTACAAATACAACAATAACAAGACCTGCACCGTCAGAAACCTCCTACACCGCTGACTACTGCTTCTGCCATAATTGCATTACCATTACTACTACTACTACTACTGGTAGTCCAAAGTAGTTGGGCTACGAGTCCGACCATTCTTAGTCGTGCTATTACTCCCGTTTCTACAACTGTTGCTCGGCCGTACTGAGAAAAGGGCTAGCACTAGAATTTTCGTTGCAACTGGTAACTTTTTATCCCTCGAAAAGCAGCTAAATCCTTTAATACCGCTTGTTCAACGCCGTTTAAATTTGTCCACCCACGCTCCATCCTCCCTCGCCTTCTACTCCAGCTTGCCTTGTTCCTCTTCCTGATTACTTCACCGTTTTGTTAATCTCCACATAGGTGAATCTTCGTCCTGATCGTCCTCCTTGCGAAGTTCTGGGCGTTGCCCGCTTGCACTGGTTTTTGTAGAGATGTCTTCAATGAGCCACGCTGGGCGAGAAAGGGTTAACGAGTTTTTTCAACCTTCCCCTTCCGTTGGAGACTCACAGTGACATACGCCGTTGAGGAGACGTCAGACACGACACTGTCTCTTTCCGAGAAATGTACGGTTAAATTTCTACGTAGAAAGATACGTGTATAATTCGTTTTCTAGAAACTGCGTACCGAAAGAATCATGTGTAGAGCTCTCTTAAGGCACAGAACAGAACCTCCATTTCTTGTCTCCTACGGGAAAGTTTGAAATTTACCAAACTACATACATTTGAGGGGAAGGGTCACGTCGAGGCGAAACCTAAGAACTGTGATGCAGAGGAAAACTGACAGGACAAACACTACGGACCAGTGGAGGGTTTACATATATGTATTTCTAAAATCCAAACTCGAAGATACGCGGGGGAGACAACGTGTGCAACAGTGTGGTTTTCTTCAGTGCTCGCTTCAGCGTCGCTTTCTGAGCTGTTATACTCGAGGACACGACTTCAATGTGGATAGTAACTGGTATCTTTGAAGGGAGAGTTGCCATTCACAGGTGCTTCATCAGAGTGTGGAGGACATATTTGCACGTGGCTTTCGTGTGTCGTCGAAGCGTCGCATATCGAAACAAGCATACATGTCGAACGGAGAGACAGGAGCAAAATATCTATACTCTCATGTAGCGACGTACGCGAGGACACGCCACTAACGTATACTAGGTCGAGATTCACTGAAGGGAGAGTTCGAATCCACACGTACGTCGTCAAAATCTGAAGAACACAGGTACACGCATTTACTTCTACTGCGAGTTCACTACATACCCGTACTGCCACTCCTGCGTCTGCGTTTGCTGCCATCCTCGACACTAAGATGGCTACCATTACGACCAGTTTTACTCCCACAGCTAGAATTGCTTTCCCTCGGACAACAGCTGCAACATTCCGTACTATTAGCATCATTGTTACGAAAACTCGTCCACCTTCGCGTCCGTCTCCATGCGCCATTCTCTTTCAAAGCTTCGATAAATTACTCACACCCTGTGTGTGTAAAGAGGGGCCCTCTGTGTTCTCATCTCGTCTGCGAAAACCATGCGGACAACGTGGGAACCGAGAAATACAGTACGGCTGCAGTCGCCTGCAGATATCAGGGGTGCAATCATCTAGTTGAATTCACAAGTGTACTCTGCAGCGTTCTCCAGCGAGACTTACACACCAGGAACGACCGTTGGTTGGCCATTCGTACCTTCCCGCACCACCGCACACACCTCTCCATTCGTTTGCACTTATAGCTGAGACATGTAGAGCTACGTACATTTTCCCCGGCGTGGTTTGATACATTTCCAGGCAATGACTATTCGTGTGCATCTGCGCGTCTATGCACACCAGTGCATAGATATGTATTTTTTCTTATGTTCAAGCGTATTGATGGAACTGTGTCCTTCGCCCTCTACTGTACCTAAAAATTTGCTTGACGCACGTGAGCACAGGCGCGCCTTTGGGGCCCTGTACGTGAATATACGGTAGACAGAAGAGAGACGCATAGATATGTCCGCGTATTATCTGTTAATCTGTCTATCGATCTCTACAGAGATCACCGAGGATATACATACATATAAACATATTTGCGTCGAGAACACGTGCAGCATGCGGTAGTCTACAGCCACGGATAGCAAATCTCTTAGTCATGCCCCTGCGGACTACTTCTTAGTTCATCGTTTGAGAGAAGTCGACGAATAGATAGGCGGAGACAGGCGGGTGTTTCGGGACAGACGTCGACGATGAAGATGTGTAAATGATGTACTTTAGAGCGAAGCAGCGCATCAGCGTTCCGTGACAACCCTATGAGCACACACAAAATTGTTCATTCTGGTACAGACATGGCGATTATACCCATCCGTGTGTTCGGAAGTGTGTATGTTGCCGTATAAAAAGATGTGCAATTGGATTTGCACAGTTAGTTGTGGCTAGTCCTCTATACGTGATTGCGCAAAGTAAGTATATAATACGCACCTTTATGCATTTGGAATATTGTCACCTGTTTGAAGATGTACGTGTAGACGGATACACACGACATATATACCCCTATACGCATATATATACGTACTCATATATACGCACGTGTGTACATGAATAAAACATGCAGACATGGAACTACGCATACATCTCTAGGTATAGTCGTATCTTCCCTTCTCTCTCTCTCATCCACTCTCTCTACATACAGGAAAAAATGTGCACAGATATGTATATACGTATACTGTGGTACGTCCCGGAGACAATTAAACAGCTTGTATTGCTTTTTGATTCTAGCCGTCTCCCACCTTGCCAAGTTATTAGCGACACGCCTTAAACTGGAACGGAAAAAAGGAATAATATCACGTTCAGCGCCAACAAGTGTAACTCGAATAAGCTAGACGTAATGTCTGGGCAATATACCCATGTATATATATATCGTTTGTATTCGTTAAAGGCACTTCATAACCGAGAGGCACTAGTGTATTTACATATTTATGCATGGTTCCATAGCTGGGTGTCCATTCGTGTACACATGTGGGTCCTTACGTGGACGCACGTACATATGTGTGTATGTTATGTGTCTGTATGCGCGTACGTCTTCGAAGGGGTGACAATCTTCCAAGTGCTGAATGCAAATAAATCTATATATCTGTGCATAGTCAGAAGGAGAGGCGTACACCAAGAGGCACACACAGAAACCCTTTGTATAATGTTCCCCAGAAAAGAGTGAATCTACACGTAGCAGAGCGTACATCTTGTACGTTTATCAGTTTCGCACAACACCGGCGCGTGACTCTGCGTCACGTGTGCGAACACATCGGCGCACACGTGGGTACGTCTCGTGCGTCTGTATATTTTTCGTCTCGTAACTGGATCCACACCTGTAGATTTGTTCTTCGCGTTATAGGTTGCGACTGTGGATGGGTACGCCTGTCTCTCTCCCACCATCGTCCGTCTCTGTGCATATGCGCCTGTGAGCCTTCACAGCGGTCCGCGTCAATATATCTACACAGCCTGTATATGTACATACAGGTGTGAACTCCCCCCGATTCTCTGTGTGCATAGACTTTGTTTTTATATGTGGATGTAAAGTCGGGTATGGACGAGCTGTACGTGTCTCAGCAGGTGCAGGCCGGCCAAGTGCATATCATCCTTATATAGATATAGGGACATTTCCAAAAGTGTGCATATGTCTTTCCTCATAAATATACAACTACTAGATACACGCATTCGTAGCTACTCATACCTGTATGTATAAATGTCTATCTGGAGCTGCGTGTTTGCCTGAATATGTACGTCCTGATCTGTCCGTACGTAACTTTGTACCTGTACAAGCGTAGGGGGAGGGCTGCTAGCGGAAAGACCCCGACGTGTCCGCCCGCATGCGCGCGCCTGTTTTCACAGCAAGAAGAAAAATGTAGTTCTGCTCCAAATTACTCGTGCTTTAGCACATGCAGGGCCATTCACTAAAAGGGGAAGAGAGCTGGTATCTTTTTAGACGTATAAAAGCCAGCTTCGAACGTCCTCGGTCACGTAGTAGGAAAGCAACGGTCATCTCTTCCCTGTATCAGCGCCGCCTCAGTCTTGACTTCTATTCTCGCTCTTTCCCGTTAGAAAATGTTTCCGCGTGGCTGGGAAATTTTCACAAAAAGACTCTTCTACGTAATTCTGCAGAGCGTCTCCGCTGGTGGAAAAGAGAACTTGCTGCTGCTGTTGTAACGCCGCCCTTTCATGCACCTCGCGTCAGCAGTTCATTCTCCTGCCATTCCAGTGTATTTCGCAAAGCCGGACGCTGGAGGCTTTCTTGCTATCTCTTTCACCTATTGTGGAATTGAAAGCTGCCCGATTAGTGAAGAGCAGCCGGCGTGTCCTGTCGAAGAAGCTATGGCGACTCTATTTCTGTTGCTCTGGCATGATAGACGGGGTAAAAAGGAACTTCTCAGTAGAAGCTCACCGAGGCCTGCGTCCAGAAGTCTGTTTTCTTCAAAGTACCTTCTGCCTCTGTCTTCTTCAAATCAAGTCTCCCTAAGTACGTGCATACTGTTTATGTAGGTCTACCCAAGATATACATGCCTTTGTAGACCCGTGTAACGTCTCGCGTAAGGATAAGCGTCAGTATATCTGTTTGTATAGGTGCTCGCGGGTGTATACGCCAATATCTAAGTTACATATATACCTAGAAGGAGTCGCGTTTGTGTCGGGGTCTTTGTTCAAGAGTAAAAACGGTGCATATCCGTGTAAATATATGTACATGTGTAAACGACTGTCCGAAGGTAACCGCGGCATGCATACGAATGTATATATCTATATACAAATATATATGTAGGTCTCACGTGCCCGTGTGCCTCGACAATTTTATAGCTTCCAGGTTTATTTAATTTATATATATATAGACACGCGTACATACGCGTGGGTCTTGTGTTTCATCAGCGTAAAACTGCTTGTACACCAGCATCTTTGTATTCGACGATGGCTGTCTCCTCCAGCCCATGCGGTTCCACGACGAAGTCGTCACGTGCGTCCGCTTTGCCTGAATAACGCCAGGCAGTAGATGTATATATGTACGACGTTTTTTTCTTCGTTGTTTCTCGCTCACCGTCTCTTCACATACGAACATTTATGTACACGTGTGGGTATTCATATGTCCAGGATCTATATGCATGCATACGTACGTACAAGTACGTGCGCGGGGAGAAAGAACAGACGGCACACTTCGGTGAAACCAGATGACTTCTTTTCAAGCCTCTACACGGCGAAGAGGATACGAGCGGTAGGGTCTCCCCGTTGCTAATTGCCCCGCTCCGGTCTGCTGCTGCTGCGGGCGCTCTTTTGCTGCAGCTCCTGAAAGTTGCCGCTGCCGTTGCTTTTGCACGTGGTGCTGCTTCTTCTGCATTTGTTGCTGCCTCCCTTGTATTTGGGTAACTCTTGAGACATCTTGACTTCCCTGCTGTTGCAGCTGCTGCGATTAGTCCATTTTGCTGCTGTCGAGGCTGCTGCTATCTCTGTTTTTTGCTCCTGGTGAAGCAGCCGCCGTTGCTGCTGCTTCTGCTGCGGCTTCGGTTGCTGCTGCTGTTGCTGTCTGTGGGCAGAGACTGCCAGCCACACAGCTGCTGCTAGTGCACACGCGTTTTCTCTTCCCGGTTGTGCGTCCCATGCAACCACCGGCAGCAGCGCAGCAGCAGGAGGCTGCTTCGGAGCAGCAGGCGACTGCAGGCGCAGTAGCAGAGGGAGAAGAGAGCTCTAAAAGTGCTGCTGCTGCTGCGGCTGTGAAGCAGACTGCAGTCGACGCAGCAGCACCTGTGACCCCCTCCTCCTCCTCCCCCTCCTCCTCCTCTTCCGATGGCGAAGAAGAAGAGGAAGAAGAAGCTACAGCTGCTCTTGCTGCTTCTGCTTCTTCCGCGGAGGCTGCGTGCGTTCTGCGTAGACCTACGGCCTCTGAAGAAAACGAGAGAATTTGTAGCTCCTTCGTCAGCGGCAACACTGCAGACAGCAGCAGCAGCTCTATGACGGCAACCAGCAACACCACAGACACCCAACCACAGAGCAGCAGGAGCTGCAATCTGTTCAACAGCAGCGACTCTTTTGCAGCAGGAACTGACAGCAGCAGCAGCGGCCCGGGCAGCAGCAACACCGCGGTAGACAGCACGGTACAAGTGGAGCAGCAGAGAAGTGCGCACGTTTCTGCGCCTGCAGCTGCGGTTGCTTTGCCGTTGTCGCCTACCGTCTCCGCAGAGACACGTGGCGCAGCCGCAGATGCGGCAGCTGCTGACGGTGGTTTAGCAGTGCCGGCATCAGCAGCTGCCGCTGCACCAGCAGAAGCAGCAGCAGACACGGCAGTAGCAGGTGCAGAGGCAGCCGCGGCAGGAGGAGAAGAAGCAGCAGCAAGAGGACTAGGGAGGGGAAAAGGCGGAGCCGTGCGACATGCAGGCAGTGATGGTGCTTTTTATAGTGAAATGCAACGGGAAGATACCGCAGCAGACGTATCTTCCGATGCGGCAGAATCAAGCGGTGCCGACGGCGGTGTTTACACAGACGAAGGGGAAGGCGGGGAGCCGGTCACTACGTCTCTTCCACCCGCTTCTTGCGCCTCGTCTTCTTTTCCTTCTTCCTCGTTTGCTTCTTCGTCTTCTTTTCTCCCTGTGGCTTCGCCTGCTGCTGCTGCGCGTGCTCCGACGGGAGGAGGACAAGAAGGAAAAGGAGAAAGTGGAGAGGCGAGTGCAGCGGCCAGTGAACAGAACCAAAGCAGCGCAGCAAGCAGCCGTCCTGCTGCTGCTGCCGCTGGCACACTTGTGTTATCTCCGTATATTCACGGATGGGAGTGCAGTCGGGGCGAGCTGTTGCTGTCTGACGCAGAGCGAGACGCTCTGGAGGGGTTTCTGGCTGCTGCGTTCGAGCAGCAGCAGCAGGAGCTGAAGAGGGAGCAGCAACTGCAGCAGGCTGAAGCCAAGAAAGAGCAGGAGTGCTACGAGCAGAAGAAAGCAGCGCTGGAGAAGAGACAGGGGGCCGCAAGTGCAGAAGGGGAAAGAGGAGAAGAAGAGGAACAGGAGAAGCTGCTGCGGCTGCAGCAGGGCGCTCAGGAGAAGACGGCTGCTGCTGCTTTACCAACAGGAGCAGGGGGAAAGGATGGAGCCGGAGCGGCGAAGTGGTGCGCAGATGCATTTCCTACGCACTGGCGTTTGCTGCGAGTCGAGACAGACAGCGCGACAGTACTAGGGGGCAGCAGCAGCCACCGCAAGTACCGCAGAGGCGGAGGGGGAGAAGCAGCTGGGGGAGTGTTGGTGGGACGGGGTCGTGCAGGCTCCGCGTCGGGTTCTGGACCTGCAGCAGCAGCACGAGGAGCCGGAGGAGGAGCAGCAGGAGGAGGGAAGGGATGGGGCAAAGGAGGAGAGTGGAAGTTTGACGGTGAGACAATAGCGACGAGTCGTCCGCCTCGGGCTGCCCGTCCTTCTTCCTTTTTAGCAGCCGCAGGGGGAGGGGTGGGAGCAGGGAAAGGCAAAGGTGGGGGGGGCAGCAGCAGCGGGGGAGGCGCGGAGACAGAGAAGGGAAGGGGAAAAGGAGGAGGAGCAGGAGGAGGCACTGGGAGAAGCGTTTCCCCAGTTGCTGGCGGTGGGGGTGCCGCAGCAGCTGCGTCGGCAGGACAGCAGCACGGGAAGCAGCAGAAGAGCGGAGGTGGTACGGGACGGGGAGGAGGCGCGTGGATGCATGCGTTTCATGAGGTGTTGGTGGAGCTATGCAGACAGCCCGTCTGCCTCCCGTTTTTTCCACGTGTCTCGGCGGCAGATGCCCACTACGCGGAGCTGTCTCGCAAGGTATTTCCTGCAGTGCCCATCACCCTGGAGACGGTGCTGGATCGGCTAGAGAAGCAGGAATACTCTCGGAGCGAAGACGTGTTCAACGATGTCTATACAGTCTTCCTGTGTGCCTTTCGCTACTACGAGCCGGGGAACCAGTACTGGCTGATGGCCCAGGAAGCTTCGCTGGCATTTGAGAAGCTGGTGGGACAGCAGCACGCCAAGTTGCACAGCGGTAGCAGCAGCAAAGGTGCCGGAGGAGGAGGCGCAGCGGGCGGCAGTGAGGGACAGCAGCAGGAGGTGTTGTCGAATGACTTCGACGCGGCGATTGCTGCTGCTGCGGGAGAGGCTGCTGCTCCTCCTGCAGATGGGGAGGAGGAGGAGGAAGAGGACGACGAGGACGGGGCAGCGGAGGTTGGTGGAGGAGCGGCGGGAAGAGGCAAGGCAGCAGCGGCCGCCACCGCCGAGGGAGGAAAAGCGAGACAGAGACGGGGAAGAAGAAGCAGCCGGGGGGGCTCCGCAGAAGACAATGACGAAGAAGATGATGAAGAGGAAGACGAAGAGGAAGACGAAGATGAACACGAGGGGGCTACAACTGAAGAACCGGCGCCAAGCAGCAGGAGACGAGACGCGCGGAGAGGGAAGACAAGGCGAGTCGACAGAGCCAGGAGAATTGGGAGGAAAAGAGTTAGAGACGGACGACGATACGAGCCAGGTAACTTGCTTGAACGACGAAGATGAAAGAGGAACAAAAGAATGAAGAATAAACATGTAGTGGGCGACAACAAACAGGAATGGAAAAGGAGAAGGTCGAGAAAAGCACCATGTAAAAGCGGCAGAAGCAGCTGAAGCAGCCGCAGTGAAAAAGAATCAGAGCGACGCCAGTGGCAGCAACAGCAGTAGCAGGACAGGGAAAGAAACAGATAGCCACAGCGGCAGCAGCAACAGCCGCAGAAGCAGCAGCACCAGAAGCACCAGCAGCAGGTGATATACAACGTCCTCGTTGGTGCCACCCCGCAGCCGCCGCAGAGAGAAAGGGGAGGAAACGTTGGCGGACGACGTTCTGTGCGTCTTCTGCATGCGCTCCCCAAGGCTTCACGTATCCCGACGCATGCATGACGTGCAGCTACCTGCGGGCATGCGCGTTGCACATATAACCGTGCATACGTAGTAGCCTACCTACACCGCATACGTGCCGCACGCGTACATCCACAGGCATGAGGAGGCGTACAGACACACAGGCAAGCCGCACACACATGTCCAGATTCGGCTGACGTCCCTGTAGAGAGAACGAGGTGCCCTTAGGACGCCCGCACGACGCTCTCTACCATGCGTATGTATGTGTGTGTGTGTTCCCGCTGCAGGCATTTGCACGAGTTTGTGGTCTCCTTTGGTGGTATAGAGTGCGTGCATGCGTTGCGTCTATGTCTCTACGCACAAGTGGCCGTCTTCCGCGGCCTGCGTAACCCGTTGAAGCAGGCGACGATGATGCGAAACGTTTGCTTTCTTTTCCTCTCAGCCCTTTTCCCTATTTGTGTTCCTTTCACTTTGCTTCTCTTCGTCTTTCCTTCCCGCGACTATGTACACACGTTTCTCCCGTGTTAAATTTTTTCCCCTGCAGCCGCACCAGCAGCGGCGTCCTCGACTGCAGAAGTCCCAGCAGCAGCAACAGCGGCACGCGTCGGGGAAGAGCAGCAGACGAACAGCGTGACGTTCCAGGAGCGCGAAGCCTTTCAGCAGCTTCTCATGCAGCTCGATACTGACGTACATTTGCAGGTAAAGAACGGCAGCAGCGGCCAGCAGCAGCGGCCAGCAGCAGCGCCAGGAGGAACCAGCAGCGTCAGGAGAAACTGGTAGCCTCAGGAGGAATTAGCAGCGTCAGAAGGAAGCAGCAACCTGAGGAGGAAGCAGCAGCCTTAGGAGGAGCCAGCAGCAACAGCAACGCCTAACTACTCGATATACACATACAGCAGCCTCTTCAGTGTGAGCGTAGCGGTGGACAATTTTAACGTGTCTAGATGTCTGCATGCAGTCACGTACAGGGATGTCTATTTCCCCTACGTCTGTATATAAATGAGTTGTCATCTTTTTGATGGGTGGAGGAATATAAATAATTATGGGGAGTTGTCCGTCGGCCACGCGCATTGCGGTATAAACCGTCCGTGACCGGGAAGTGCCTGTGGCCGTAATGCTGCTGTTTTGCTGCTGCTGTGCATCGTACCGGTCCGCATGCGTCACACAGCTATAGAAGACAGCGTCACCTACTGCAGATTCGTTCGTCGCTGCATGTCCTCGAAGTCTGCTACTTCTCTGCTTTCCAACGAATGCTCTGCTGCCGCCAGTGTTTCTGTTTTATGGGTGGTTTGCCTACTTGCGCAGCTGCTTTGCCTCACGGCGGCTGCCGCCTCGATCCTTTCTCGTCGTGGCCGCTGCTGCTGCCGGGACAACCTTTTCACTTCATTGACACTGCTGGTGCTGCCGGTTCTGCGTCTCGGCTGTTGCTGCTGCTGAGCGGCCTGCCACTGCGCTGCCAGTGTCTCCTTGCCGGCGGTGCTGCACGTGTTGCTGCTGGTGCATGGGGTTCTCTTGTGGTGCGATCCTCTGCCGTGGCTGCCGCTCCTTCTGCTTTTCATTGCTATGCTGCGACTTCTACTACGCTGCGGCTTCTGCTATGCTGCGGCTTCTGTTATGCTGCGGCTTCGGCTGCTGCGGCTTCAGCTGCTGCGGCTTCTGCCGCTATCGCGGCTGCTGCTGTTGCAAGTACTCAACGACGCTGCAGCGTTTCCTGCTGTTGCTTGTGGCGCTGGTTTAGATCCCCCGCTACTGTTGGTGCTCACTGCCGTAACTGTCGCGACTGCTACTGCTGTTTTCTGCTGCTACCGCCGCTATCTGCTGCCTCTGTTGCGTGACGCTGCTGATGCCGCGTTGCTGCGGAATGCCGCACCTGCTTGCAGTTGTACAGCGTCTTCAAAGAGCGGGCCATGTGGCTGTCCTTTGAAACCGGAGAAGTGGAACTAGATGATGGGCGTACTCCGCCAGAAGTTTTTCGGTAGGTCTCTCTCTTTGTCTACCTTCGTCGCTTAACTATATCAATGTGGCGATAGACTGTCGTCTTTTTCTGTGTGAATTCTGACGTCGAGTCGAATTCTGTATCCTCCTCTTTTCGTCTCTCCCTATGCGTGTCTCTGACCAGTAGACATGCACGCCCGTCTACGTGTGTCTGTCTATGTGTGTGTTGTAGTAGCTACGTAGTAACTTTAGGCGTATACAAACCTGCGTGGGCACATGCGTAAGCGGATGCATGTCCTACCCACATGTATATACGTGTGTATCTATGTCTATGTGTATACAGGGCAGACATATGCTTACTACGTAGTTACGTATACGTGTAAGTCTGTATAGACACATACAACTACGTGTATGTATTCACCCACAGATTAGTCCCAGTTCCTGTTTTCCATATATATAAATGTGAGCGCATGTGTCTATGTATGCATATATACATAAACATGGTAAACACATGTCTGCGTGAGCGTGTACGTGTGCGTGGGGGTTTCGACGTCATGAGGGCGAACTCTCAATCTGCCTGCATGTAGAAATACGTGTCGCCTTTCCCATGAGTATGTGGAGTCCTGGATGCGCTGCTAGAGGAAAACGAGAAGGTATTACTTTGCAGAGAACTCCAGGCCGTTGTCGGTGTTGTTCCCTGTACGTCTAGTGTTCGCTGCTGTTTTGCAAGTGGAAGCGTCTCCGTCTGTTTCCCACCAGACGTGCACGCATACATTCATGTCAGAGGGATGTAGCAGGGAGAAGAGACGGGAAGAAGAGAAAGGAGGGAAGCCGGCTGTGCGTGTTGTACATATTTATTTATATGTGTAGGAATAGCTCGTCTCGCCGTGCCTGTATGTGATGAAAGCGATTGAGAGTGAGGGCAGGAGGACGAAGGGTGAGATCGAAGGAGATACAGAGAGGGAGAAGAGATGGCGCATGTGATAAGTTGTATGGATAATGGGTTTGTGGATGTTAGGTAGACGTGTGCCAGCGTGGACGTCTGTACACGGCGAATCCTTCTGCGGTACTATACGTGCAATCGGCTTCTGCGTATGTTCGTCTGGGCTGCGGCAACTACAAGGACACGTACATGGTGTGTGCCGGCGTATATCTTTGCGTGGGCGGGGACGCGTTTTCTGTGTCTCCTTCGACCAGAGATCTGGACGTCGTGTGTAGTTATGCGCTCGCGGTGAGTACACGGAGAAATTTACTACTCGAAGGGGGAACTTGGGTGGGTGCTGCTGTTGCTGCTGCGTCTGCTGTGATAACACAGTGAGATGGTCGCCTGGTGTCGCCAACGCTTCGCCGAGCAGCAGCAGCAGAAACAGCAGCAGCTGCTGCAGCAGCAGCAGTTGCCGCAGCAGCAGCAGTTGCCGCCACAGCAGCAGTTGCCGCCACAGCAGCAGTTGCCGCCACAGCAGCAGTTGCCGCCACAGCAGCAGTTGCCGCAGCAGCAGCAGTTGCCGCAGCAGCAGCAGTTGCCGCAGCAGCAGCAGTTGCCGCCACAGCAGCAGTTGCCGCCACAGCAGCAGTTGCCGCCACAGCAGCAGTTGCCGCAACAGCAGCAACAGGTTTCGTCTACGGGCGAGTGTGCGAGTGAAGCAGGAGGAGGAGGAGCAGCGGTGGGGAGTGTGGCAGCTGGTGCTGCCGTGGGGGATGCCGTTGCTCCTGCTGCAGTACTACCGCCAGCAGTCGGCGACTGTGCTGCGGTTGATGTCCCACTGGTACCAACGCATGCATTTTTCTGTCGTCCTGCCTCTACGAAAAATTTTGTTTGTCTCTCTCTCTTTCTACACACACACGCCCCCGTGGCACTGTACCTCTTGCCCTAAACACACATATATTTATCTGCTTCTTTATCCGTCTCTCCCTCTGTCTGTCCGTATATCTGCACACGTCGCTGACTCGTCCTGTTGGCATGCGAGTGTACGCATGCATGTACTCACGCCCGTGCGGGTGTAGCCGAACTCTGCGCCTTCTGCTCCCCCTGTCGCTACTTGACGACGTGCTGCAGAGGTGGCTGCGTTGTATCCGCGACCGCGAGGTTCTACGTGTACGAAATATATACACGCGAGTCGACGGACTGGCCTACAGAGACTTGTGTAGGCGTATGTCTGTACATCTATGTGTCGGCCTATATCAATCAAACAGACGCATTGTCAATGCCGCGCCTGCTGGAAAAAGGTTCATTTCGTTTTTGTCCGGTTACTCCTCCACAACAGCCACCTGCCGGTGGCAGCGTACCGCTCTGCGCACTTCTTTGCTGCTTTAGCTGCCTCTGCGTTTGCTGCGACTCCTGCTGCCGCTGTTGCTGCTGCTTTTGCTGTTGCTGTTTTTCTTTTACCGAGTGGTGGTCTCCTCCGCTGCTGCCGTGACCCGCCGCTGTTGCCTCTGCCTTGCGTAGCTGCTACTGCTGCTGCACCACCGCTCACGCGATCTACTGCAGCGTGCTGCTGCGAGTGATCTGAAAAGTGGGGGCACCTGTGTGGCCTAAATATTCTCGGCTCGGAGGAACACAGAGGGAGGATTGATTGCATCTGTTTGTGTGAGCGTCTGCACGTACATGTATACATACATATGTATATCTGTACACATATAGGTGTATATCCACACGCATAGGTACATATGTATATATATGTTAGGAGTCGTGTGTCTCTCTCTCGCCCGTGTGCATGTGTATGTGTTGTCTTCTCCCTAGAGATGTATATACACGTGCGCACCTAGTGAAAGTGTAGGCACACGTACACAGAGAAATACGGTGGTTTATCTGCTCTGCATGCAAATGTACATCGCCGCGTTTAAACAAGTCTACCTCTGATAGGGCCGAGGTGCCTGTGCGTCGAAAAATTAGACAGAAGCACACGCATGCATTTCCCGGTCTGCAAACAGACGAGGAGTTTTCAGACATCTACAAATCCAACTGACTGTACAAACACAAACCTGCGAGAGTCTGGGTCGTGGGAACTGGCTGCTGCAGTTCTGGCAGTCACACGTGCGGAGCGAGAGGGTGATACAAAAAGTGTTCTGCAGGAAGAGGTGCGTAGCTGCTGCTGCTGCTGCTGCGTTGTAGAAACGGCAGAAAAGCTGCTGCTGCGTCGTCGTGTTGCTGCAGCAACCCTGGCAGAAGCGCGAAGCCTTCGTTTGGTCTTCTGCCCGTCTTTTACTGCGCCGTGCTGCCGCTGCTGCTTGTGTGTGGTGCCGCAGATGCATGCGGCAGCCCCAGCAGCCACAACGGCAGGAGTGGAAGCAGCAGCGTCTCACGCAGCAGAGGTTGGTCCTCCTGTTGAGTCGACCCCCCCTCCGCCCGCGGCATCGCCTGCGCTGCTACAGCAGGTAATGCAGACATTTCTGCTGTTGCCGCCGCTGCGAGCTGCTGATCCGATCCCAGCAGGCCACGCGCTTCGGCAGATGTGTAGTTCGACCAGCAAAACTTCTCCGTATACTCACTGCAGTGGCTTCACGACTATTCGTTTGGTCCAGGAACGTCTTATCAAGATAATCGAAGCAGTGACGAGTTCCCCGCCCTCTGCGTGTCAACCACTATACATATATATATATATATATATGTATCCGTATGCATGTATGTATGTATACGTATATGCATATATACGTATACTTATACGCTCCTGCAGCAGTCATGGGCGGTAGCAGTATCGCCAGACGCGTTGGTGGTGCCACCGTCGCAACAGACGTACGCTCGTGAGACTGCTGCTGCTGTTGCTGTGCGCCTGTCTTCACTTACAGGCGACCAGCCTGGGCTGGTTGCTGATATGGCTGCAACCAAGAGGACTTCTCGACGTTGACGTCACCGTTGTCTATCTCTGTTTTTCGTCCTGGCAATGTCATCTGCGCGAGGCCTCATCTTCTTTGCTTTCGACGGCCACAGCGCGGGTCGCTATCTTCATCTATAACAAGCATATATATATTACATACTAATGTTTAGTACGTGTCTCGATACGAGGCTACAGGTGACTGACTGACTCAACGGGTGGCAGCAGATTCCTGCAAATACGCCACGACGTTTGGCGACGCGTTGTGTTTCGAAGAAGCGCAAGGTGCTCCACTTGAAGACTGCCCTTTTTTTTCGCATCCCTCTGCAGGTCGATCCGTTTACCAAGTGGACACAGAGGACGTCCTCCTCACACGTGTGTTTCTCTGCGTGTGTGTATGCGTGCATACGTGCATATACATACATGTACGTGGAAGAGAAATAGAGAGGTATTGTCGTTCACGTGTATGTGTGTGTGTCTGCGTGTTCGTTTCCGGTTGTGCATAGCTAGTGTATGTTGGCGCGCGTGTTTGTGTAGGTATAGGTGAAAACGAAGTCAAATAAAACTGTGTCTGCATCTGTATCCGTAGATGTGTCTACATATGCGTGTCTGTGTCTGCGTGTGTCAACACAGAGAAGTAGACACGTGTATCCCGTACTTCCGGGAGTGCACTTCGGTGGAGGCGTGTTGTATATATATGTCTTGTAGCGCCGCCACACGACGTCGCTCTGAGTGCTGCAAAAATCTGCAGCGCAGGCACCCAGGGGCACACGCGTACATCCGCGCCAGGGCAGGTGGAGATATCACGCTCTCCACACGCGTGCAAGTCCATGCTAACACAGCGGAATGCAACTGTTATGTACATGTGTGTGTGCCTCTGGCTGCTTTGTAGTGCAGGGGCGCCCTACGCGGACGAGTATATGAACACACTTGTGTGGACGTGTTTGTGTGTAGAGATAACGTACCTAGAGTAACTATATATGAATGTGTAGGCGCGTGCGTTGCTGCGACCAGCAACTTCCTGTATAGGTATGTACCTGTGTTTCTCTGTTTCATCCGTGTCTGCGAGTCTGCGTTGACGTGTTCGTGTTTGAATAAACGTAGTGGTAACCATCTCTGTCTTCATGTGTGGATGTGTGTAGCGCGCTTCTCATCTCTGTCTGTCTTCATATTATCATGCACGCATCTGTGTGCTGTTACGCACGTAGCTGCGGCGGCCGTGGACATCGTTAACGTAGCAGCGTAGACAGACGCTTGGTTTTCTTGAACAGTATGCGACAGATTCCTGGCTCGTATGGGGAACGGTTCTGTGCAGAAAGTAAGTGTGTGTGGCGGTTATGTGGCTGCTTTTCTTTGCGCCGTTGCTGTTGTTGCCTCTTGCAGTGACCGCTGCGTCTGCGCGTCACGCCCAGACCGGCCTCGGACGCCTGCGCTGCCGCCGTCGCGGTGCAGCTGCCGCTCCCGTTCTTCCTCCTTGCGCTTCTGCTGCTGCCCCTGTAGTGCACGCGCAGCTGCGGCCAGTAGACTTCTGCTCTGCACTGCTGCCGACGAAGACGTTGTTGCTGCAGCTGCTGCTGCGTGAGGGGCTGTCCTGCGGCTTCTGTCGCACGGGGCGGTGCTGTTGCTGCGGCTGCCGAGGCGTGCGAGGCAGTTGCTGCGGTGCTTGCACTGGTGCAGCAGCCACGTTACAGCCTTTTTTATCGTGAGGGATGGATCTGCGAAGCGCATGCTACACACGTCACCCACACTTGGGCGTGTGACTTTGTTGGTCCATATACTTTTTTTTCAGATGTTGCCTGTTGACGTCCGGACGACAGCGTATATATATACATATATGTATATGTATACGTATATATATATATGTATATATATACGTATATATATACATATATAGGGACGTATTAGGGTCTGCGCTTGTCTGTATATGCCTGTACACGCATGCCTATCAATTCGTTTTAAGGATATGTGTGCGTGAGTGTTTGTGTCTCCTCGTGAAGACGCACGTGTGTATCTGTTCACGTGTGCATGAATACATTTTATCGACTGCATGCGCCTGCAGGACTCCTCAGTTACATAGAAAAGCTCCAACGCACCTCTCTTGTTGCCGAGTTTCCTTGGCTCCGACTCTTCCTTGTTATTCTGAGCTGTATCTCTGCCCGTGGATATCTATACACGTAGGTATACTTATGTATCACGTCCATGTAAGAAGTGGACACGTAAAGCAACGCGTCTATCCACATACATACGTATTCGTGTCGATGACGTATATGGATACATGTGTGTGTATGTGTGTATTTATGTATGTATGTGTATATGTTCAGCTGTCAAGAGTTGTCGGTATGTATGTGTGAAATACATACGTACTGATGCGTACACGTGTATATATGTGGATGTCCAAGTATACACCTATACGTACATTAAGACTTTCACATGTATGTATATACTTGCGCACACGCCTGTGCGTCTCTACGTGAAGTAAATAAATCTGGGCACGCCCCTGCGCGGGACTCTTTTTCGCGCTGGTTCTCCACTTTCTGCGGAGGCCAAATTCTGCGTGTTTTGTCTCAGGAATGTCCACGCACACATATATGTATGATATATGCGCATACATGTCTATCTATATATATGTATCTATATCTATGTATTTAATATCTCCACCAGTATGCTGGTGGTACATGCCTGTATACGTAGGGAAACAGGTGTTTGTACATGTGCGCATGCGTGATCAAAGTTCGTTGGGAGCGGTGGCTATGCGTGAATTTATACGTGCCTGCATGCGAGTGACGGTTCGCGCCATGTGTACACATTCGTGTGCATGCATGTGTGTAGGTGTGTGTGGAGAAATATACGGACTAACAGACGCATCTGACTAAAGTTTTTGTGCGCGTGTGTGTGTTTGTGTACATACAGACAGGAAAGTGTTCTCATTTTCTCCTGACTTTTTCCCAGCTGCGTTTCCTTCACTATGCCGCTGTCGTGTGAATGTGCGTGAGCGCGCCGGGCGAAGGACTTTTCAGTCGTCGTGAAGCAGTCACAAAAAATGTTGGCATGCGGTGGAAGGACGCGTGTGTCTAATATACCCACATGTGTGTCTGCACTGGCGGGGTGGCATATATATGTGTATGTCTTTCCTCTCTGGACCGCATGTGTATCGTTCGTGTCTATTCTACGTAGCCCACCAACAGGTGATATCTGCGCGGTGTCTGGCTGCTGTGTAGGGAGGTTCCTGTTCACGTGTCACACAACGCGTTCACAGATTTGAAGGGAAGAGTTTAACGTCTTCGCGTGGGAGTGACAGAGGTGCGTGGGTCCACTCGCTTTCCATGCGTTTGTTTACGTGGAAGTGTTCATCCGCACTCCTCTGTGTATCTATTTGCAGTTGTCTGTTGCTGGTAGAAATATTGATGTGCGCACCCGTCTATGCGGAGGTATGCATTTTTCCACTGCGAAGGTGTGTAAAAACTCATCTGTTGATGTTTGCGCTTTTATACTGCTCGTTTGTAAATATTTACCAGCGCACTCGTCTGTGTATGTTTGCGTTTCTCTACTCGTGTGCAAGTGTTGGTACGCGCACTCGTCTATGTAGGTATGAGTTTATATGTGTGTCTAGCAAGAAAACTGTAGGAGATGGGGGGGGAGAGAGACGTTTTTGCCTGTTAGCCTGTGTCTGTTCTCGGATGCCTTTTTTGTTTGTGTAGAAGACACGTGCTTGTGTCTTTCTTGACGGCTAAGAAATTCATCCCTCTCTGCCCAAGCTGTCTCGACGCGTGTGCAAATTCGTGCGAGAGAATACGTCTGCGGAGATGGTTGTGAACAAACATTTATTTTCTGGAGAATCCTTGGACCTGCAGTATCTTCGCGCAAGACTGCTTGTGCGTCCACGGCTTCTCGTTTTGTTTGTGAGACTCGCAACGAGAAAGTCAGGTTGTCTTCGTACGATCCCGTTGGTGCTGCTTGTTTCTCTTCCTTCACCTACTGAAGAAGCTGAAGTAGTAAACTGCGGTGTTGCGTCTGTCCCTTTCTTTAGAGAAAAACAACTTTTCCGGCACTTCGCACGGAGTCGTGAGATCTGGTACCGCGCTAAAAAGTCTTTATTCGTTGACTGACTTATGCACAAGGTCATATGTGCTCAGGTAGACAATCATGGAAGAAGATTAAAGAATGAGCACAAGTAGAGCGAATTTGCGTACATGCATGTCTATGTATTTGTATATAAGTAGACGACGTAGGTGTTTCTACAAATACACGCGGAGAGAGCGAAGCAGTCTGTATAAATATATATATATATATGAACGGGGAGATTAGGTTTATGTTGCTTTTAAAGTTTGACTTTCCGCCGAGCGGCGAAAGACCACTCTGTACGAATATATATGTAGATACGTTCTGCGTACATGTATTTGCCGGTGTAGTTTCCTGTGACGCATCTTTTAAGTAGAAGCTCTCATGCCGCCATTTCACAGACTTTGGAGGAACGCTGTAGATTCACATGTGTGTACGAATGCATGTACCTCTACACATACACACACACGTGCACGTGCACGTCTGTCTACACGTGTATCTGTACATCCGTCTTCCGTAACACAGACATAGAGTATGTGGGGTATGTAGTGTCACACACACGTGGACTGTCTCTTGCACTAGAGGAAAAGCAACGTATTTTGATTTTTGTGCCTGTAAGTGCGCGCTTATGACTGGCTGTACGGAGTAAAAGCCAGATAGCACCACACGTGAAGCAGTACTTTATCGGGAAATTTTCACTCCAGCGACTTGCCCCAGAAAAACTAACGACGTGCGAGTTGCTCCGGTGCAGGAACTGCAGCTGCACGTAAGCGGCGAGGGGAAGCTGTCCGCATATATTTCCAAGCGCGCAGGTGCGTGCAGTAGTCGTGCATACTCGGTTATCTATTTGTACAAACAAGGAAAGAATCCTGCGAACGCAGGTGTGATAAAGTAGGCATATGCCGCAGCACCGCGTGGACAAAAGTAGCACACCACAGCCAGACGAGAGGCACTGAAGAGCCCTCACGCCTTTTCGGTGCCATCGGGGTTGCATTCCTGCACTGCACGGTAGAAGGAATATTACTTGCGTACATGAGGGAGACACATGCGATAGAGACTTCCCATTTGGAGCTGGTCGAGATACATTCGCCGCACCTACGCACAGAGCATCGTTGAGAAAAAGTGAGAACTTGAAATTTTGACGTTCCTTTCTACAGGAGACGTGCCACCTCACAGGGTTCGCCGCGCATCTCTGCAGATTTTGCACGTGGAGAAGCGCACGTGATCTAGTAAATTTGGACCGAGGAGTAGCAGTGAATGAGCACGCAGTAGTTCCTGCAGGCAATATGGGATGCAGTGAGTTACTGCGGCTTCAATAGGTCTCAGCGAGAACGCGGATCTAAGGATGAACACACACAAGCAGTAGGAGTGCCACCGCTCTCTATACGTATACCGTGTATGTTGCAGGGTGCAACGCTTGCGGAGTTACTTAAGCTCGTAGAGCAGGCATTAGGCATGCCTCTGCTCTGTCTGGTTTTAAGAGAGACTAGCATGGGTATAGCAGGGGCTCCCAGAGCTCCACTGCGGCAGGAGGGAACACCCGCGTGCACCTGCATACACGTGTATCTGTTCGCTTGCATTAAGCAGGTAGCATTCAGGAAAAAAAAAAACTGGCCGTCTGCTAACGTTTGTAGCTGGTGTGTAACAACCAGCAGTTCTACTAGTTCTCAAACTATCCAGCAGAGAATGCCGAGGGACGTGGTGTCATCTGCGGGGAGCGTTGTGAAATACTGACGTGCTAACGATTGTTTGCCGCACGCCGCAGGTTATTGAGCACCGCGAAAGTTCAAGACAATGGGTTAAACACACTGATGTAGCTGTGCATATAGTACGATGTCGAGTGCATAACGTGTACACACTCTCGACGCAGTAACATGCTCTTGCAGACCTATACTAACACATCTGTGTCGGTCCAGTCGTACATTTTCGCATTATTGTGGAACTATTTGGAGACGTATCAGTGAACACGTGACATGCAGACATTTCTGCGTAACGCTACATTTGACCGTACAGGTCGACAAGGATACAAGTGCAGGTGTAGTCACACAGTCATGTATTAACGTATAGATGTGTATATCGTTTGCTTGTTGAAGAAGCGGTTGAACACGAAAAATGCGACACAACTCTTCCAGACGGAGTCACGGTGGAATGTAGCCCACGAGTGGTGGCTCACTTGATCATTGTCTGTCTCCCGTGCAGGGAAAGGGCGCGTCTTCCGCATTTGTCTCCATCAGCGAATGAGTATTCCTCTGCCCTCAACGTGATCATACGGCATCTGCAGGGAAGCAACTCTCGAAAGCTGGCAATCTGCGTCTGCAAAACTCATTCAAAAATACGCAGGCAGCTGCGTTTACCTAAGTGGTTTTGATTGTACGCGTACGTATTACGACTAAGTATATCAATACGAAGGCGCGCACATACGCTTCCGTCATATCTGAATTCCAACTAGTTGCCTGACCTAGACAGAAGGCGTCCAGTCTCTTCCAGCAGGGCAAAGAAATCTTTTTCTTTGCGTGCAGGCAGTTCCGTGGCCCTGCTTGAAAGAATTCTTTAAGTGTTGCACAGAATAGTAACGCGTTCGTGTATTGTTGTGCTGAGGCACCTCCCACTTGTGCAGAGGTGACTGAGGCCCGAAAATAGCCCTGTCGCAGCAGGACCAATTGCAGCTGCAGCAGCGCTCGAAACGGACGCACCGTCGGCTGCAGCGTTAGCAGCAGGTGCGTGTGCCCTTCGGAAAAACCAGTTTCGTCTTCGAAATGCAGACGGCACAGAAAGTGGGAAACAGCCTTCGTGGCAGTCTGCATTTTTTTCAGCCTTTCTGTGCCAACATACTCCAGCCGTGCCGCGCGTGTTGCAGCAGTACAGACAGAGAGCGGCACTCTCGCTCTTCTCCACAGCAGACGTTTCTTTTCTGTCTCTGTTCGCCACAAGGGATACATCAGCAGTCTGTCACGTGCCCTTGTAAGGAACGCAACGAGTGCAGAACTCATTAAATTCATTATGACTCTGTGGCCCCCTCCACCGCACGTACAGATAAAACGCGGTTGTGCCCTTCTCTGTTTCCAGAAGGTCACTCGTGCATCTCCCCTTTTCACAGCAGACAGGAAATTAGCTGCTCTTTTTCCCATCTACTGGCAAAGACGTGATCTTTTCTTTCTACGTTTTACGGCGCCAGAAACAGCTGGGCTGCCTCACCGTCTCCCACGTACAGAGAAGACAGCAAAGCGCCCTATTTCCCTCCGTGTAGTGAAAATCGAATGCACATCGCAGCAACCTGAGGTCTCAAGCAGTTTGTGTGCAAATTGACAGAAGAGAAGCTTAGTAGGGTTCCGGGTAGGGCAGAACAACGGTAACTGCCAGGCAAGGACCCTGCATGTCGACAGCCATGTTTGTTCTTCATTTGCAGAAGCAGGAAGAACCTAACGAGACAGCTACTTCTCTTTTTATCGAGTACAAAGACGGCTTCCACAGTATGTCTTGTGCTCTGGCGCATGAACAAACGGCAGTCGCTTCTTCTTCTGAGGAGAAAGTCAAGAAACAAACAAGTATTTCAATCTCGTCTTACCAAAGGCGCAAAGAGCCACAACTGCGCGGTTTCTGACAAGAAAGGTTTCAAATAATTCCCTCTCTGTATGCTTCCACAGAGAATGCAACAGCAGCGACGTTTTGTTTCCCCTTCATTTAGAAAAGTGCAGCATGCATCTATCATTTGCCTAGTTGGCAGCGCGTAGATTGCAAGCGTACATCTCAGCTGCTACATGCATTGCCACTCACTGCGGTGCCCCCAGTTGTGTGTGTCTTCTTTGAATAAAGACAATGCCTCTTCTTTTTAAAAGGAAATGCCTCCCTGTGCCTCTTATGCGACAGCGGCTGCTTACCTCTCTTGCACCGCGCGTGGATATGCACGTACGCATGCACGCATACAAGTATATACACACGCATACATATGCCCGTGTAAGTATACACACATACATGCATATCTACATAGGATGATACCTGCAGATCACAGGTTCACTCAAAGATCCTCGGAAGATACAACGCCACCACGCCGGCTGCGCGCAGCGACAGCAGGTTTCTCGTTGTCATTAACAACAGCAGCATATTTTCCTTAGAGATAACGTGCAAACCCCGGTTTCTATAAAGCTGCAGGATGCCACTTGCTTGCCACGTGCGTTTTGTATAACATTTAGCAATGAACTGGTGTCGGCTTCTTTGCTGAATTCTTCTTCTTTGTCACGGGTTTCGACTGACTTCCACCGAACACGCCGCCCTGCATTTTTTGTTGCCTTCGAATTCTCGTTATTGCCCTTTGCTCTACTTCTCTCCTCGTGGCCCGCGCTGTTCCCTCAGCGCCGCCGAACTCTCTATTCCTGCGTCCTCTGGACTGCTTGTTCAAACTCGACTGCGTAAGACGCACGCTCTTCGTACTGCTGCATGCGCCAGGACAGCCGCACCTTTCGCGGCTGTCCGCGGTTGTTCGTGCTCCCCCTGGTGGCACTTGGGGGGGTTGGGGGTGTGCGAGGTGAAGATTATGCTGCTAGTCTTCCGTATGCTGCCACATCCGCTGCGATGGCACGTAAAATTTCTGTTGCCGGCGTACATGCGAGTGAAGCTACTCTCGCAATGGCTGCATGTAATGCTGCCGCGGCTGTGCGTAACGGTGCTGCTGATGGTGTCTAGGCGAACGCACCTCCTCGTTTTGCTCTTGTTGCACGTGTTGTTGCCACTGCTGCGTACAAAACTGCTGCCGGTGCTGCGTAAGGGCCGGCTGCTGCGGCTGTTGCGTGTGGAAATGCTGTTCTTGCTGCAAGTGGAACTGCGGCTGCTGCAGCGGAGCAGAAGGCGCTACAGGCTCGGCAGGGCCGCTCTCTAGTATCACGAGTTGCACATCTGCGTATTCTTCTTTCCACGTGTAAGTCATGGAAACCGGAGGAGCCTCTGGCGCAGGCCGCACCAGCACAGGGTTGACGTGCTTGGTATACAGCAGCGGAGGCAAAGGTCGCTCTGTAGAGAAAGACAGGAGGAACAGAAATATCAAAAGCCACCTTCATGCGTTGTTGTTGGCTGCGCATACCCGCGCTTGCTTGATTAAATGAGACATGCCCACAGGATGATACGGCGCTCGTAGGAAGCAGACAAGCCCTGCACGTGTACTGTGCGCATCCTCTCAGCGAGGTCGTTCGCGCAGGCAAGCCCTTTGCTGCAATACCTTCGTGACAGATTTCCCTCCAAGCATCCGGACGTGGATTTCACAAGAGACTGGCGATACGTCACGCTTTTAAATGTACCCTTGAAGTCCCTACGCGTGCAGGGACTTATACCCCGCAGACAATACGAAAATTTGCAAGAGTCTTGGGCTGGTTTACACACCTCCGTCTGCGTTGAGGAAAACGTTTCAGAAGACTACCACTCGAATTCGTTGTCTGCGCCGACTATCCTCAGTCAGAGAGAGACATAGATCCACAGGGATTTACGTACTTAAACACATATATATATATACATATATATGATACATCCATGTGTTTCATATCTGTGAGGTGATGGTTGCTTTGTTTCCGGTGCTCTTACGGCTGCTGCTGCAGCTGCTGTTCCAGTTTCAGGTCCTCTTCTTCTGTGTAGCACATCACGTACGCAGGCACGTGCATGAGTGTGGACTGCAAGGCAACCGCGACGGATGCCTGCTATGCGCGCCAGTCCTTTTTGCCGGCAACCTGTGCAGACTGCAGCCCACGGTCAACTTTTCTTGATGCAGCGAAGACCTCCACGCAGGCGCTCAAACAAAGCACGCAGCACTCTTCTCCGCGTGTCGCCAAGGCGATGCGTGCGGGTGCGTCCTTCGGCAAGAGGATAGCCTTCGCCGACAACGTGGTCAAGGCGGGCACCTACTTGACGCGGCGTCATAGGAAGAGCAGTACTGATTTTTGTGAAGTGGACGAAGTAGGAGCTCTTGAGTCGTTATCTACACGTGAAGTTCGTGTTAATAGGCAGACACGCATGTCTTGCACACAAGATTGCCGTGGCCCTGCTGTCCCGCGCGCATTCGTCTAGTGATGGGGCTTGACAGACGTGGACCACGTTGCGCCTACCAACCGGTTCACCATTTGGGAAACTGAGTGTTACACGTTTATGTACGCTGCCACATATCCGTGGGAAGTCGCACACAGACAGGCGTGTCTGTCAAGTTTTTTTCTCGCTTTTTCGTCTTCTTTGTCTTCTTTCCTTCTTGGCATAACGTGCACAGAGCTGCACGCCTACAAGAAGACGCACGTGTAGAAGTCGGCACAGAAATGCGTAAGTAGATACGTCATTACGTATGCAAACACGTCCTCAGCACGCTCGTCGGGGCATCCCGCAGTTGCTGCGCGTCGATAGATCTTCTTTGATCAGAAAGCGTCCATATGTGTTTTTCGCGACACGAAAGAGTACAGGTGTTCATAAACACATATACGATCAAACTTGTCCATCTGTGTATAACGACACGTGTGCATAGACTTGTGTTCCCTGTAGGTATTGCCAGTGACTGTAGAGACACGAGGAAAGTTGCAGCAGCCCTGGTGGAGAGGAGCGGTTTGATATAAAAAGAAGTTCTTACTCTGCAGGCGCAGAAGTTCCGCTGCCACCTGCTCTCGAATGGCGGCTCGGTGGCACGCCAACTCCATTGCCTTTCTTCTGCAGCGCAGCAGACAGCAGCAGCGAGGCGCAGCAGCAGCGGCGTCGTTACCGAAGCAGCAGCACCAACATCCACAGGCAGCAGCTACGGCTTCGAACGGTGCACCAGCAGCAGACATACGGGGAGCGGCAGCAGCGGCAGAGCAAAGGTAACAGGAGCAGCCAAAACAGCACGAAAAGACAGGCAGTCGCAGCAGGAAGGCGAGCGGCAGCAGCAGCAGCAGCGCACGTGTCGCCAGAAGGAGCTGCAGCAAGTAAAACCATAGCAGCAGCAGAGCGCCAGAAGAAACAGCGGGCGCGCAGGTGCAGACAGAAGCAGCCCGCGGAGAGGCACGGCGAACGGCAGCAGCAGTGAGGCGAAGCCGCAAGACCAGCAAAAGGGACCAGACAGTAGGAGGAGCAAACCTCACAGGAGGAGCAGCGGCTGCGGTCAATGAAAGCAACAGACGCAGAGTGGAACGACGAGCACCGGCCAAGGTGAGTGCATCCCCGACAACGCGAGCAACGTATCTTCAGCGGCCATAGCAGCGCAGACAGGAGTTGCTTCGGGGACACCGACGCACATATAGGCACGTATGTAGATGACAGGTATATCAAGGCATAGGCAGAGAGCATTCTTAATAGGTGAGTCCAACACACACATACGTTCCAGTGTCTCCACAATCCTACGACGGTACTTACGTAGACATTGCTCATCTATATATATATACATATATATGTCTACACATTCCTACGAGTGTACTTATGTAGACATTGCTCACCTCTATATACATATGTATATACATATATATGTCTACTCACTTCTAAGACTGTACTTCCCTATCTACTGCTAAGCTATGTACGTACATGTGAGTGTCTCTATATATTATTTGTCAGCACGTGTATTCATGTGCAGGTAGTCTTCCGCGGTGTTACTGGTGCCCTTTTACTTGGACTCGATTGATGTACGTGTGCGGACCGAAGGAGTATAAATGAATACTTCTTCACATATATATATATATATATATATATGTAGGCACATCTAGGAGGCACACCAGCGTGACGCCCATCCTCGCCCATATATATACATATATATATATGCGTATAGGTACATACGGAGAACGGTGGTCCTCCCTAGGTAGGTACAAGATTCACACAGGGAAGCGCATGTGGTACGAATTTCGTCCAAATACCTTTCGACTCTGGCCTCCCAGGGAACAAGCGTGGCATGCAGGGGGGGCAGGAGCTTGGGCGGAATTAGTTCTATGCAGGAGGTTGGCAACGGCGGACTCCACGTGATGTTTTCTAGCGTTCCCTTCAGATAATCGAGTAGAGGCTGCACTGTGTCACCTTCTTGTACAAGTGGGACAATTTCTTCTTCTGCTTTCCCCTCCTTGCTTTCTCCTTCGTTTGTAGGTGCGTCTTCTTCTCCGCCTCTTTCCTTTGTTTTTTTGTTCTTCTGTTGTAGGAGCTTCTCGCTGTCTCTGTCTCGCTCTTTTCCTTCACCTCGGAATTCAGGCTGTCCCCCTGTCTGCGTTTCCTCGTCCTTCTCCCCATCTCTTCCTTCTTCGCCCTTGTTCCCCCTCGCCTTCAACTTCTTTTCTCCCGTCCTCGTGTCCTTCACCTGTGCAGCAGCAGCGACAGCAGCAGGTGAGGCGCTTGGTTTCTTGTGGCTGCCCAGAAATATGCGGCACTCGAAGCCGTCCACCTCGTATCGCCTGTAAAGCAGGATCAGCAGAACACAAGAAGACGAGTTTGCGCTGGAGCATTCTGCAGATAAAAGAACGAAAAAGAAGAAGCATGCGGCAACAGTCGCGTAGTCCACTAAAAAGGAAAAAATCTGTGACACGTCGACCCAGGAGGAAAGGGCAGGCACCCCCAACTGCAGGAAACACCGGCAAGAAACAGAAACGTCTTCACCTGTAGGACAACGCAGCCAACCGACAGCACGCTAGGCAACACCACAGGAGCAGGATCCGCAGCAACAGCGGGAGCCGCACGTAGGTCCGCAAGGTTTGTCTTCTGGTGAAGTTGACAGCAGCAGCTTCTCAACGAGTGCCCCCAGCAACGGCGTGTAGACGATTGACAGCGGTGTCCTTGAAGGAGCAGTAGCAGCAGCAATTGTGCGCGAGAGAAAACGAAAATGCTCGCGCTGGTATAGAGTAGATGCAGACTGCTACATATGCTTGAAGAGAAGGAGATCTAGACATCAGGGTCTGAATCCTCACGCACACGTCTACGCTTTCACGCACGTATCTGGCTGGTTCTTTGTCTATACATACGCTGAGACAACGTACCTGTCTTCCTACATAAGAATATATAAACATGTTTGCATCTACATACATCCGTCCTTCTCCTTATGTACTATATATATACATACCTGTGTACACTTACGTCTACCTGTACGGCTCCGCTATTTATTCGTTGTGTGGGCGTACTACAGGTACAACACCATATACCTTAGTACACGCGCATACGTGTCTGCGGTTTCCGATGTAGATAAATATAAACGCAGATCAATTGAATCAGAAGGAACAAGGTAGTCCTGCATGCATGTTTAATATTTCCACGTTACAGTGTACACTTTTCTGCATATTCCTCCAGACGTCTCTGGATATATACCCATCTACAGGTAGGTGTACCATTAGCTTTTCAGCCAATTACATGTGTAGGTCGTAGACGTAGGCACAGGTGGTGGGACGTCCATATGCGCATGCCAACATATGCGTATCTACATATCTGTGGATGTATACTGCAGAGAAATGTATGCGTATGAACATGTTAGGTTTGTTCTAAATCTACCTCATCACGTCGGCATTGCATGCAGGCGTGCACACACGCCAGCGTGAAGAAAGGCTGGGCATACGACACCACCGTACACATCCGTGACGCGCTGCTGTGGACGCGATATCTGTCTATACACACACACACACACGCATGTAACGTAGGTGAACATATGTACGTAAAAGAGGAAGAAAATTCAAATATACACATGTATATACGTGTGTTCACCGGTGTTCATACATACAGGAGTGTCATACACTACGTATGTGCACCTGTATCTATAAGTAGCACTCGTTTCATATCTACAAATATCCACGCGCAAACATATATACATACACACATATACACATATATATATATATATGTGAGTATTTTTTTCACTAGTGTGCAAGAACAGAAGCAAAGACTCTCTCTACGCAGCAGTGGTATATGTATATACAATCGAATATGCCTACCTTCTAGATATATGCCATGGATGCTGCACAGATTCACATGTGAAAATAGCATCCGCCAATCTACATACATGTATATATGGACGTCTTTATATATGGATAGATGAATACCGATACTACGTCTTGGCTATCTCTCACTATATATGTATACACAACGAGGTACACGCCGATACCTGCACGTCTGTGTGTGCGTGGACATTACTGATACACTATGTGTGTGCACATATGTACACACGTAAGACTCCATCCATATATAGAAACGTCCATCCGCATGCGTATACATATATGGATGTTTGAGTATTCTTAGTTAGACATACATGGGTACATGTACTTAGTCTCTAATAGTAAGAGAAGTGTGTACCCTTTCTCGAGTCTTCGAATATTTCTGTTGAGGGAGAGGACGTCGGGATGGGAATTCAGCGTCTCAGCCACGGCGCCGTCGATCGGGTCATCATACCATCCCACGTAAACCGTCTGCCTGTTGCGCAAGCACAAAAAATGAAGCAAAAACTCCCAAGAGTTGTAGGTACGGATATATCCACTAACACGTATACAGAATTAAATCGTGATGCGCACGCGACCCTCTTATCTTATATCTCTATTTACACGTATACCAATGTGTGCATGCACGCGTAGATGTATACCTCTACGTACAGCTAGACACGCATACGGAAACAGCTTGAGTGAGCTGCGGTGTCACATCACACTAGTACCTGCGCCGATGTATGAATAATGAAATGCAGATACATACACACGGACGTATATGTAGTACATTTGTGCCGTGGTAGTGAAGGCATCAAAAAGGAAAACGGAAAATATACGCGTCTGTGTGTTTATGCGCAGGCGCCCTCGTGTACGCGTTAAATAGATAGGAAAACACTCGCGTGCTTGCTATGCGTGCTTTCTTCAAGACCACCGGCAGACACATCATCAACAAAGAGAATAGCCGCACGCCACACGCCTCGACGCCTTGCGTTAGCACCCCGAGCGCCGCAACAGCGAATGCAAGACGAAAAAATGGAGAGGAAGGAAGATTATTGACAGAAAAAGGTACCGCTCCAAAGCAAGGGCAAGGAAGGCACCAGCGACAACCACAGCAGCAGGAACATCAGCAAGAGCTGCAGGAGACTCAGACGGAAACGCAGGAACAGTACGGGTGCCAGTGCAACGGCAGCTAAACGAATCTGGCCATGCCAGTGGCCGCACCTTCTGCCGCAAGAGAAGCCTACGCAAGAGACTCGGACGCAGCACAGCAACGAAAGCAGGCTAACAAGATAGACAACAGCAGCATCATTGCAACGAAGCGGGAAAAGCAATGGCACCAGCAGACCAAAGACAGCAGCAGCAGCAGAGGCAATTACAGCAGCAGCAAAAATTGCGAAGAGAACGCCTGATGTACCCTGCAAACTTGACGCCTTCCGGTCGTTTGTAGGTCGTTGCTGTCTCTGGTGCGACAGGCGGGACTTGCAGTAGCCCGCTCATGCGTTTATTAATTGTTAGATACAGACGAGGAGAATAGATGCTGTCTTTCGCTTCCTCCTCCGTATGTCTGTACGCATGCATCACATACACCCGTCTTGGCATTCTGGTACATAGATGGCACGCGGCAAGGCGCTGCTGTGTCTCGCCCTCTATGCGTATATGTTAGGCACGTACGCATACCGTGTACGTGCGCATATATATATATATATATACACGGATGCAAAAGCGCGTTTCCCATTCATCTGCATCTACTACAAATATGAGCAAAAAAATCGTAAACTGTCTTTTCAAAGTACGTGGCAAGATGTGATTTGTGTCCTTCTCTGTGTAGAGGTGTACACGTGTGGAGTACAAATCTTGTGCCTCTTCCGCATTCCTGTATACGATGTACGTGCACCTGTAGTGTACGAGGCTTATATATATATGCACACACGTACATGCCTATATGTAGATACACTCAAGTTTACAGCGAGACCACCAAGGAGGAAAGAGGAGCAAAAAGAAGGCACAGCTTTTCCCAGACGACACTGCAGGTATGGCTGCACAAAGGGCGCCGGTTTTCATCTCATGTCCACATGTTTGTGTAACGCGTGTCACACGCCGCAACGTACCCGTGCGCACGTGCTGACAAGAGAAAACTTCTCACGCGACGTGAATCCAGTAGTGTACGTGCTTTAATGCGCAGGTAAGGAAGAACACACACGAAGGCAAACTGCGGGTTGACGGACTTTCACAAGACTGCAAAAGAAAGGGGTTGGAGAAATCAGGCTAACACTTCACGGGTACGCAAGAAAGCGCGTCAGCAATAGCGGCTGTCTTAAAGATGCGCAAGAAAGAACTGCCAAGATCAACATTTCCCCCTCTTCTGTAAGGGGGAATGAAAAGACGAAAGTAGACTGACCCTTCGCGACACACACGCACCCGGACAGCAGACTCGCACCTCCACGCACGTATCGACAAATGTTGTCTGCAACCAACATACGCAGATTCGTGCGCAAGTCATGTGCGTTGACAGCAAAAAGAAACGTAGATCACACAAGTCACAGAAAAATTGTCTGGACCGCAGGTTCTCTGTGTGACTGCAACGTGTATCAGAACGCTGATGGCCGAGATGATACAAGAGATATTCACTTACACAGGGCATTTACATATATATGCGTGTGTCTGTTCATTTGTGGTACTGCCGCCGCGTATGCGAGCGGTGGGTTCCACGAACGGTGCCCCGGGAAACGCTGCAGTCAGCACATGTGTGCAGAGTAGATGCCGTCATTTTCCAGTTCTATTCGGTGGAGGTCGAGAAGGTGTTAGACAGTAAATGAGAGACAGACACTTTGATATCCCCTCCCGCTTCGTGTGTACAGTCGCATGTGATTTGTAGGACCGCGTGGCAGTAATTATATGAGGGGACACCTCCTTCGATAAGTTACCAACGCTCACAGTTTCACCGTGTGCGGCTGCTGCCGGGAACGGGCTGCTGCGGCAAGGCACACACCGGTAGCGCCTGCATATACGTCGGGCGTATCAAAGGCGATTCTAAGTTTGATACACACAAAACACAGGTTTTAGAATGAAATTACGTTATATGGTGGCTAATCTGAGCGCACAGATTTACCTGCTGGTGTTGTTTTTGCTGTTGCTGGCCTGGGACGGTACGCGCGACACAGGACATATTGCGGATGGACGCAAGAATTTACTTGTCAACACTCACACACGTGGACAGCTCCCCCTTAAGATTCTCTGTTACTACTGCTGGTGCTGGTGCGTACGCGAGATAAGCAGGAGGTGCGCCTTCAGGAGGCGGGCCGCAGTCATCCTCCAGAAGTACCCATCTGCTTTCTGACTCTGCAGACAGAACAACGAACAGACACACCTGCGTTTAGACATTAGTGCATCCGTATACGCAGCCGTGTATAGGTACATATATATATATATATATATATATGTCCCCGCCTGTGTAGAAAAGTGCACCAGAGAGTTGCAGGCACACGCGTGTTTTTCGGTCGCACAGAACTCCCGTACAACAAGACAGACGCCACGCACGCAGTAAATAACGCTGGTGTGGCATCTCCCTCTACATGCACAAACGTTTATACGTAAAAATATGCAAGTGCTTCAGTATAACACAGACGCAGACACACACACCTGCATATATACACAGAAACGTGGTTATTTGTTCGTGCAGAAGGGCGGTGAATTACATACGTAAGCGTATATATAGAAAGGGATAGATGGATAGATAGATGTATATACGCATACTTAGAGACGTACGTTTAGGTCCATAGGTAGGATGCAGAGACAGATGGAGCCAACCGCGTCACGAGACAGAGTACGCCCGTTAGCTATTTATGAGGACCCAGTCTTTCTACCGTGGGATGCTTGGACGACCCACACGGTTGTGGATCATAAATGCATGCAGGAGTAACCTACTCATTTCCATATATACACGTGCGTACACATATATTTTAAGTACAGACGTACGGAAAGCCACATGACGATAGAGGCTGGCACAAAGGGTCAATCTATACGAGAGACAAAGACCCGGAGCTTCTTCTTGACTTACGTACATGCATGTGTACGAAGAAACTTGTGAATCATCCGGTTTTTTCCCAATATGTCTGTCCAACTTCTGTTGGACTCGCAGCAGACCTGAAGCCAAGAATATCTGTTGCGTCTACTCTGCTGCCTGTATGCTGTGGACGAATGCCAATAAACGTACGAAGCGACTGGGGCGTCAAACATCTATCATACACCGTATGAGAAATAAGAGCTGCCACAAGGCAGCTCCATACTAAAGTTATGAACACGTTCCTCCTGTCTCGACACCTTTTAACGAATAACACACTTTCAGGCGAATTTTGGGCGTTGCTCTCGTGCTACGTGCACGTCTGAAGAGCTCGCTCCTCATGTAGTCACTGGGTCGGGAGACGCAGTCACCCCACAGCTGCCGCGAAATCCGGCAACATTTTTCCGTTGTGTGGGGCGTGTCGTCGCACTTCTCTGCGGCTCACAGAAACTTCTACAGGAAAGGAGGAAGTCCTCTTTTGCGTTAGAAAGATGGGCAGTGGCTGCACGACTCATTTTGACTGACCTATACGTATGCACGTTAGTAAGGGTGGCTTATATGCGGCAGGAAAAAGCTACTACTGGAAGAGGGGAACACTTTTCCGACGGCAGTAAGGGCGGCATCAGGGGCAGATACCTTTTTTGCTTAGAGCCTGGAGAGGTATGTCCACTCGATAGCGCTTCACTTCCGCATCTTTTTTCCGGTCTTCATCGATTCGCCTGTGCCACCGCAGCTGCCGCAGCAGACGGCGCCAGCGTGGGTCTTCCATCGACGCTGCCAAGTCATGGTAGTACTGCTGCTGCTGCCCCGGCTGCTGCAGGAAGTGCTGCTCCGGCAGCTGGTGTTGCTGAAGCAGTAATCTGTTGTTGTGACAGCGCGCTAGCGTCTGGAGAAGAGCGAAGTGCGACCGACTGATGCGCGTAGTAAACTGAAGAGTTATTACTTGCGTTTCTGGTTCGAAGAACGGCACGCGCAGGTGCAGCATGTTGAACCCGGGACAGCGCAGCCTGCAGAAGGGGAAAGGAAAGCGGAGAGGGGAAGGCCGAAAGGTCAAGAAGAGAGCGTTTTCAAGAACGCACAAGCACACGTAGCCGTCCGTCATACCAGGAACAACCGACACTACAGTCGCCGAGGACAAATCGACGGAGACACACTCACGCATACAAGTGCCAAACTCCATTCGTCCTTTATGAAAATATTGTCTGTTGTCAGCTCCTTCAACAACAGCGTGTCTGATTCTGCCGTTTATGCGCTCAACGTGAAGCCTATGCGGAACGGCTGCTGAAACGTCTACCGCTGAAGCTGTCCGAATACTTCACGAACGAGTCGGAAGCAGCCGAAAAACTAGAAAGGTCCGTCTTCAGCTGAAAGACAGTGAAAATACGAAGACAGACAAGACTCCACGCAGGGACTACTGGCTTGTCCCCTTGGATACGCGCAAGTGGCCTGCATCTGTGTTGCACCTTTCGCGAGTGTGCAAGGATTTTTACAGACGAACATCAACGTTATACGTACACAGATAGACAGGCTCACATGGAATTTGTTACTGAAATGAGGTAGATATGAAGGAGAGCGGAGAGAATATGGAATAGAAAGAGATCAGAGGACAGAACAAGAAAGTGGATAACCTTAGCCGATACATATACAGCACTCGTGTCACTTTCTAATGCCACACAGCTGTGACAGCGTACTATTCTTTGTTAGTTCTGGCTAGTCAGGAAACGAAGGCTTCAGAAGCGCCTGACATTACCGTGTGCCCGTGTATACGTATGTGTATATGCTTGTGCAGAAACGTAAGCAAAAATGTGTTCGAAACGGGATGCACCTCTCCTACACATTACACTGGAAGCCAAGGAAGCAGCAGTGTACGTTGGTAGAAACAGAGGTATACAATAGTATGTACTGCGTAGGAAAAAATACCTACATATACATACATACATATGAACATTCTTCCTGGCGAAGAACACAATGCAATGCCTCCTGTGGAAAACGACAACCACGTTACTATTTGTACGCTCGCGCGAAGCACCTCCATTATCTTCCATCACGTCCAACTACACGTATGCGCCAGTGGGTGCAGACATCCTAACAAATATCACAGCACCTCCCTCGCCAGTCTTAACGTATATTTATCTATATGCATGTGCATATCTCCTCTTATTGGTCAGACCCCTGTCACTAGATACTTGTCAGCGGTCGCATCTTGTGTAGCTCGGCTGGCTGTATTTCCAAGATCCTTCTGCCGGATCTAGACGTACTGGGCTCTTCCGGACATAAGAGAAGCATCCACAATTTTCCCGATGTTGTGGAGATGCAGGACGGAGATCTCAATATGAGATCGCGTTACACATCTAAGTGTGTAAGCGGCAGCATCGTCCATCCACGTCTGTGGATGCGTAATGCCGTCTGCTGGTTCTTCGAGTTCGCTAGGCGAGAGTTCCTCTCCGGCAAACCAACCTTCCGCCGTCTCTGAAAAGGTAGCGTCTGTCGTTACGGTTCCGTTTCTGCGTAGCCCCACCGAAGTAGGTTCCGCAGTAGGAGCAGCAGGGACCCCGCGTCGCACGCCTTTCAGCAGAGCAGCGGGAGCAATACCCGGAACAGCGCTACGGGCAGAGGCAGCGTCACTAGCTGAACCGCCAGCAGTAGCGCAGAAATCGAGTGGCGAGGCTGCCTTCCGAATCGACGAGGAGGTACAGGTAGGTGAGGCGCCAGTACAGGTGGTAGAGGACGAAGAAACATTCTCGAAAGTCTTTGTTCTACCAGAAAGCACTCTCTCTATAGAGGACGACGCGCTTCGAAGGCAGCTTGTCCCCGTCTCTCCTTTCATGCAAGTGTCGTTAGTCCAGTCCCGTTGCTGTCTCACATCTGTCGTGCGCAACACGTTGTCTGACGGAGATTTTGTCACGCTCGTGTGGTTATCAGCACCAAAGCTAGAGTGACGGACGGCAGTACCCCGCGTTACAAACGCGGCCGTCGGCAACGCAGCAGCGTCCTCTCTTGTTCGAGAACCTAGATCGTCGTCCACATCAAAAAGGGACATGAAACTGGCAAACAGCGCGTCCGGCTTGAACGACCAGTCTCCGCTCACTTCAAACTCTGGATTTTTTCGAACCTGGCTCGCCAACTTTTCTTGAGGAGCGTGGACAGTGGCTTGGCTGTTTCTCTTGTCGCCAGTTACGCTGCTACTGCCACTGCCGCCGGAAGTGACTGCACGTAACAAATTGCACAGACAGCTTGAACTTGGCTGAGGGAGCACCTGCAGCAGTCGTGAAGAGAAAGCATGCTTGCATTCTACATGCGGAAAGAGGAATGACTCAACCGTGGTCCCCAACGGTGCAGTAACACACCGGATCACGACACTACATAGGAGCACACACACCTACACACATAGTAGCGCCTAAACGTGAATAAGATAGCTCTAGGCGAACTTGGTCACGCCGTACGTTGCTTGTGTCGTCTGACTACTACCGGCAGTGCACGAGATTTTGTGCTCGGGGGAGGCACAGAGAACGTTCTAGCCTCATGGTTTACAAATCAGTAATGTCTCGCTTCAGACATGCACTTTAACAGAGGTGTTCCTACGGAAGCGATGCTCTTGTACCTGTGACAGCCGACACGCGGGCACGCATGAGTCGGTCCTTCCTCTCTAGTTTATAGAATTGTGCCAAGCGCCACACAGTTCACCACCGCGGAACTAAACGTACAGGACTGCAGTTTCATACCGGCGACGGCTCAGCAGGCGAAGTGTGTCCCAATTTTCAAATCGTGAACTCTGTAATCATATCTTACCTATGTTTTTCCGCGCCTCTTCATGGGATTTGGTGGCGGCCTCGAAATGTTCGCGGAAGGACGTGGTGAAGGAGGAGAGGAAAGAGGAGGCACCAGGGGCAGCAGGTGCATTGATGTTTTTCTCTCGGGGAGAACACACGGAAGGATCACCAGCAGATTTTCGAAGCGAGACAGGCGCACCCCCAGAGCCTCCTGTGCGCACACAAGTGACGGAACTTCCTGCGTCTTGCGAGACACTTAGTCCATCCGCAGTTTTTTCTGTGAAATTGGCACTACAACAGTCGACGCGATGGGTAGATGCAGCTGCAGCTATATCTCCGCTCTCGCGTTGTGCAACACGGCTGACGTTATTACTGTTCAGAGGGAGAGTGCTGGATTTCCTGCTGGGCTTCATGGAAGTGGTCAGGATTGTTAAAGCGGAGCTGTCGTTCCTCCGCTCTGGCGGCGGAGAGCGATCCTTACTATACTGCTCTGCAGCTAGATCAAGGTTCCGCTCCCAACGCGACACTCCCGGGTACGAAGCCTCGTAAACGCTAGGCACTGAAATCTCCTTTTTCGGCGAAGCATTTCGACGTTTACATGTTGGTCTTCCGTTCCGCGTGAAACCACGAGCGGACGGCAGACACTCTGCAGTATCTCCCACGTTTTTCGTGGAACACTCATTGTCGGACTGAGTAGCTTCAGTGTGGCTGGGTGGTGTTTTGCTCAGAGATAAACTGCCTGTCCTCGGCATATCCTTTTCGGGAAATGCTGAGTATGAGTTTACGTGTGAGTGAGAGGTGGCTCGAGTAGACGGGACTGTTTCTGCACGCATTTCTGGGCTCTCCGATTCCAAATGACACCCTTTTCCATTTTGTAGGAGTCCGTACAAAGGAGAACTTCCGCTTTGGTCCCGCTTGTCCTCACGATTCCGCCGTACCGTCAAGGAGGAAGAAGAGCAAGAAGTGGAACCACTGTCTGCTGCTTCTGCGTAGCTACAGCGAGCCCCAGCTCTGCCACAGTCGGATTTGTTATGCCCTCCTGATAAATCGGGTCGTTCCGCGGCTCCAACGTCAGTTTTTGTCTTCGGTAGGTGTAGGGGGCTACTCGCGGGATGCGCGGTAGAGTTGAACTGTCCCGTCAACCAGCCGGACACGTCTCGCAGAACTGCCGAGGCCAGTCCCCGCACACCATGGAAGAGGTCTTGGTCTTCATTTTCGAGGGAACCAGTTTTCGGGGGAAACCGCACCAATTTCGATTCACTCGTGCGGTACATTCGCGCTGGAGAGGTCCCACTGCTCTGCGGCGTGTACGTTTGATGCAGAGTATCTGCTGCGCCTGCAGAGACGGATGCATGAGTAGTTTTGTCTTCTTTGCAAGAAAACGCTCGCGACATCGAAGCCTGGCGATTAGAGCTGGTCGGGAATGCTTCACCTATAACAGTCGCCATGGGGCAGGGTCGTGTGGCCACAAGGGAAGTTCAAAGTCTCTTTCGAAGTTCAAACTGTTATTTCTTCCGCTGAAATGGAAGGCCGTCCTCATAACGCAGTCAAAATACTCGTCCGCCACTACTTGCTCGCCTGCGTGTATACGTGCTGGTTGTAACCTCCCGATTTCACTTTTTTAAGGGTCAAATCCAGCTGGCCGCTAAGCCGAAGCCATCGCATAGCGCACAATAATTACACGCCAAGACTCCCTGGCATCAGCTCTGTACCTCACCATGTATGTGGTTCCACAGTCCCCGCTCGCCCTTCTCTTGAAAATTTTGTTCGAAAAAGATAGTTCTGGGATCCAGCTTCTTTTGTTTGAGCCTCGTAGTCGACAGTTACCACTCTCGGCTGTTCCCAAACTCGTCGCTCTTTCCTCGACAAGGAAGCGGACTGTACGCATGACCGTCAGAGTTGGGCGATGACGGTCTGTGTAGCGCATTCCGTTCAGGATCTCCCGAGAAAGGTAACATTCCCCCCTAGTCCACCTTGTTTCACGTAAATATTTGTGAAAACTGAGTCGGGGTCTCCCGAAGTTTAGCTGTGCCCGCATGAAGCGCTTACTCTTCTGTGCAGTTTGGCTGTCTGAGTGTCTTGCACGGCGCAGCGCCTACGGTGTCCTTGCAACGGCCGTCCAACCTCTCTTGTGAAAAACCCTGGCGCAGGAAACACGTAGTACGGCCCAGCGGGGATAACTGTATCTAAAATGGCAGCAGTGTCAAACTCGTTTCGGAGCAGGTCTTCCCGAAATTCCTGACAAGATTCCCGTCCTAAGACGCGCCAACGGTGTCTTTAAAGGGGTTAGAACTTCTGGGACAAGCCCGAGTCACCTGCCGGTGGAAGAAGCCTACATTCGCTGCTTCCACGGGGACTATGGGGCAAACCCGTAATGCAGTAAATATTTTGGTTTATTCGTTTTTCCCTCCAATGCAATACCCTCGTAGTCCCCCAGCGAGCCTACACAGCTGGCCGCCAGGCCGGAACACCACAACAGGGGCAGCACTCCGGCGCAGCGAGACACGGCGGTCACCCAGTGCAAAACTGCGTTTCAGTACGAAGCAATTGTCCAGCAAAAGCTGATGCAGGTGGGGGCACGAAAAAGAAACACCCTCTAAGCGCCTCGAATTTACTGCATACCAGGGGGAGAGCGTTGACGAGTGATGCCAGCCCTGCCCACCGGAATTCACACATAACGGCCGGCCACCACACCCGGGCAAGCGAATGTCGACACGAGGGCGTATGCGTTGAATCCGTTTAACGGCCACTCGCTACATGAGTAGAGAACGGTGCGGTTACTTAAAGGCCGCTCGCTATACGAGTAGAGACCGGTGTGGCTACTAATCTGTAGTAACTGGCGTGCGCGTGGCGGCTTCAGACAATCCTTCACACACATGTTTTTGCACAGACACACGTTTTCTATGCATCACAGTACTTCGCCCCCTCATCCCTGTGTCAGCAATGTACGCGCGGGAAATTTGTTAGCTCTGTAGAGAAAGCTGGTGGCATGCGCGAATCAATCAATCGAAAGGACAAGTTACTTGTATTTTAACTTTCATATCTTCGTTGCGACAAAACCATCACACTGACGACAACGACAACAGAGCTTGTATATCTGAGCTATACCAGGCGTCGGTGTATACCACCTTGACCACTTACCAGTCTTTTGGCGTATGCGTACACCCTCCGCATACAGTACATAATGACACGCTTCTCTACTACTTGTGTTCGTCTCCGTATACATGCGTTGCTCCTGTGCAGCTCGAGCTCCCCACTTCAATACGTAGCAAGTTGGTGCTCTCGGCAGCTGAAGTGGCGGCCCTTGAGGCGACACCGCCCTCTCGGCAGCTCCCCCAAGTCACGACACCTGAAGCAACAGCGCACACTGTGCAGGTCTCTCTAGCCCCGGTTCTGCAGCCTCAGGTGTTCTACGCTTTCTCTTCATATAGCTGCGCAACCCCGTTGAGCAGATTTTTACATGTGCATGCTACTCTTCGCCCATCAATGGAAGGACAACTGCCGGGGGAAAGATCGTTATCTTGCATTGCTCACACCAGCTGCGTTTCTCTTCCACTAAACCTGCGGGACTCGACTGCGCCGAGACAATGAAACTGCCCATCATCACGGATCACTGAAAAGTCTGTTTAACGGCAGGGTTAAAGAGGCAGAGTATTTTGATCCACGGTGAGACTCAGGCGAAGCACAAGGGAGGCGGAACTTGAAGCCTGTACTACAGCTCCTGCGGACGGGCCCATTCACGACAGGATAAAGGACGTCACACTTGTTAACTCCTTCGAACGGACACGAAATCCTAGAACTCGGATTTTAGCAGTTTGCTACACATACATAGCATTCTGCGTCGTCACCATGTGTTGCGGCCGCCAGTGTTTCTCATACAGCTGCCACTGAACCGTGCAAAGTGGTGAAGCTATCACCGCGGAAGGTTGGTGCTCCGACACAGAAGATCTTACTTTGAAGAGGACGACATTTGAGCTTACAGTTGAGCAGAACCTATTTGAAGGCCGCGGTCAGCTACAAATGCGCATGGTATCGTGGATTCATTAAGACAGTCACACGAAAGCCCACGCATTTCCGTATACATATACCATGGTGAGTTAGTTATTCCTTACGTGAAAGCGTGTTGCACTCGGTGCGTAGGCTGCGAATTTGAGGACCGGCGCTAGTGTGGACAGAACTGGACTGTACAAAGAAGCGTGAACAGGAGACCAACGCACCCACTCAAACTTGTTTCAGTAGGGTGTGCAAGAATGCGTGTGCAAATGCCAACGCCCTGAGAAAACTAATAAAGTCTTGCGGGCAGCTGGTGCAAAGATTCGTCAGAACGGTTCGTATCGGTAATGTGTCCTTGTGTGCATCGGAATGTGCAAGCATAGTCGCCCAAAATCAAGTAGCCACATGTCAGCATTGCCACAAGAGTTTCCTTGAGGATTTCAAGCACACGTGCGCGAGAGAAGGACTTGAGCCACGGTTCTGGCAAATCTGTCTCAGTGGCGGATGGCAGAATTCGCAGGGTTGTATCTGAACACAGTGGGCCTTTATGCAACACTTCGGTAACTGTATAAAAATTTCCACCTTTTATCTGTTCTGCGTAGGAGCTGAACCTATGCGCCTTTCTCAGTAAGACAACACGTGGCTACAAGACTTTAACGAGTGCAGCCCACCAGACAGCCGTGACCGCCTTCGTTACGCCTTAGAGGACGGACGCACTAGACGCACACGTTCTCGTTCGTGCAACACATGACTGGAAATGTATCACGGACTTCAAAATTTACGCGCACTCGGATACGTACAGATATCCTGCACAAAAACGTACACGAAAGTTAGTTGTCACCGGAACTCCACCAAACACAAACGTCCGTCCACAGCCAAGAGCATCTGATCTGACAAGAAAATTCAGAAGCAGGGAAAGGCATGCGCATACATGAAGTTGAGCACTGCTCCACAAGGGTATCAGCCCGGGGTAGTACAATCCCACGTACGCAACCAACCCACGTACACTATCACCTCCACGCATCGTCGTTAAGCTGCACATGCACAGCGCATTCGTGTAATCATCCCCTCCAATATTCTCCATCTCTTGTTCTTTGCAAAAACAAGCACACGTACATGCACTGTAAAAGTTCTTGTTCAGTTAGCACCTCAAGCCTCCAGTATATCTCCACGCAGGAACACCGCCGTGCCAAGGTCGCCTGTGTTCAAGGCCCGGTACTAAGTCGGCTGGAACGTAAGTACTGGGCACGTACATGCGTCCTCTTACGGGGGTACGCCCAAATGGATCCCTACAGCGGAGCTCCGCTCACAGCTCTATAACATCAGTTTTGATGCCCTCATCGAACTTGCACACAACGCGAGCTCGTGTCTTGCGCGACAACTCTCTGTGCCACTTCAACGTTAGAGAAAATGACTTTTCCCCTCCTTTACTTGCACGTATGTGCTAAGAACACAAGAGCCGAGAGAAAAGGACTTTTCCCCTCGTTTACTTGCACGTATGTGCTAAGAACACAAGAGCCTTCATTCACGGTGGACGAGACGGCATCCTTATACAACGAAATCGACACAAGGCGTAAATGGGTTGGGGAGTGACAACTATTTTGTGTATACGTACACACAATACAATTCGCGTGGTCGGCCGTCCTCCCCTTTAAATTGGAGCGGCTGTTTAAAGCCGATCTGCCCGAGGAATTTTCTCCACATACTTCCGATCACATGCGACCCCTTCGTTCACAGCTTGGTGTCCTCCTTTACGTGTGTTCGCCGAGCAATACCGTTGCTTACTACGTGAATACATCTGCACTCTCTTCACCCGCGACTGTCTGTCGCGCGGGACCTCGTCGAATTATGCACACAACGTCTACGTTCAAGGCGTATACAGCTGCGTCCTCCTGCAGGGTCGCGGAAGTGACTCCGCCTGCACACAGCAGACTCGACGTACCCTCCAAAAGATGTGTCGGCGCAACTGTCGCACATGTGTCGCCGCTAAGGTTCACGCATGTATTTCCGCAGGATACTCATAGATATTATGCGCCGAAGCCGTCCTAAAATACGCGTATCCTCGGTTTTACCTGAGGACTGAGGGCCTCCAAGAGACCGCACCATGTCTTCAGATCCATCAAGAGCCTTGGCAAGCAGTCGGCGACTAGAAGTGTGCAGTGTTTGAGACTTTATGGCCCACGTTCGTGGTACAGCCGCATTAAGCGGAAAATCTGAGCTTCACGTAAGTTGGCGGCGCTCAGGAATTTATTGGATGTTTGCAGGTGGCGCGACAGCTTTCATCCTACCACTCGAACCAGCAGATTCCACTGCGCCTGCTGCGTTGTGGGAGGATTTATTTGTGGAACTCTTTCGTGTTTTTTGCGCGACGAGCCTCTTCGGACTGTGAGTCTGTTTACGGCTGGAGATTCGTTCGTCTTCTCCTTGCAGTTCACCTTGCATCATTTGTCGTTGAATGTCCTGGACCCACTGGCCAACAACATCAACCTTTTCATCGAGAACGAGCTGTTTCACCTTCTCGTACTCCGGTGTGCCCCCCAACAACCCAAGCAGGTCGTCTGCCGCTAGCTTTAGCAGCGCGTGCCACACTCCCGTCTTCAATGTCTCTACGGGGACCAAAGGCGTTGTGAGCCACCAGTCGCGCAAGTAGTTACGGAATGAATTGCGCAGCTTTTGCCAGGTTTTCTGCTGCACGCGGCGGTTGCCAAAGAGGTACACCCGGAGCTTCTCCATCACCAAATCCGACACCACTTCGACATCTCCGTAGGCGAGCGTCAGCCACTAAAAAGAAATTCAAGTGACGCACAGCACACTGAAGTTTATCGACGTACACTAGAAATCAGTAGCGGAATTCCACGACTCACACTAGAAAACCACCAACACACTAATTCCTTTCAGCGACCTCTTTCATTCTCACGCGCACGAGTTGAACGGAACACTACGCTAACGTGCACGTACACACGGAAGTTGTATGTGTGCAGTCCTCGCGTTGTGCATCTTTCCACAATCGTGCACGTGCGGTTCGGGCACTGAAAGGGAGATGCTGTAATAGAATACGATGTAACTGCATGAGTCTCGGAAGGTACTCTGAAATTCCATTGGGGGTGGAATGAAGACGACGACGGTCATCTTGTACACAGTAGGCAGATGCGTACGCAAGGGGAACTGCTGTAATCCAATTCGCACGCGGTCGTGGAACTGCGCAAGTTATGAAGCGCTACGACAAACGCGAAAAAGGAACAGACAAACACGCGCTGCAACAAGTTAAGTCCTGACGTAGTAGTCCAGGTGCTGGCTGGGCACGTGTATATACACAACTATACATTCACATATATGTGTGTTCATTACTTACATGCGTTTGGATGCGCCTGTGTGTGTACATCTCTGCGCACCGACGCACGTTCGACCTTTACTGTAAAACGCATCGTCGTTAGCTTACCATTGTAGGTGTACAAGCTCTGGGCTCCCCACTTACCTTTACGTAAACTAGTAGCCCTTTACTTTATGTATGCGGATGGGCCTCTACCCTACTGTATGCAGTCACTGTTAGGTGAGATTTTGCCTGGCTGTACCGATAGCCGCTTTACTTGTAAGTAAGCGTGGACCTTCTGCCAAGGTGTCTAGATGAACTGGCGCAATGCCAGCTCTGTCCACCGGTGGACAACATCGGAATGCTTGCAAAGCTGGACCGTTCAAGCAGGTCGGTGCTTGCGTGTCTCGAAGCAGAAAGCCTTTTCAGGCTAAGGCGGTATCCGCACCAAATATGCCTGCCTGCCTCTTCGTGTACAACTCCTAAATTGTACCTGTGAGACCACACGTGCTACACGGTCCGGAAAAATCTTATCGACTTCACTGCAGTATCTCTGACCGCGCGCTATGAGTCAATTCTTATACTGGCCTGTAGCTTGCGGAGAGCTGCAACTGTGAAGATGCGAGTGGAAATGCTGCCAATGAAGCAAAGTTGTCAAAGCATTTCGAGCTACCTACCAGTACACGTCTCCTGCAAAGTTGCGCTACTGACGCGTAGTCGGAAGTTCACAGATGAATACATGCAAAATATGCATCGCCGCGTTTGCGGGTGATCATACAGCTGGTATAAAACAGCTTCTCTACGTTCCCAGCACATATCAGCATCTGCCAATATATTCGTGTGTCCTTTCGTCTGATCTCAAAGTCGAAAGCTTGACTTACAAAGGATTTCAAAGCTTGATACAATTTTTTCAGTCCGTCACGCACGACCACAGGATATGTGTCCTCTATAAGCATTTCCACGGGCTTTCCTCCAAGGGCGCTCGCCGCCGATTCCACGATATCATTTGTCATTGTCTTTTTCAGCCCCCCTGACTCTTCGTCTGCGCACGCAACCTGACAGATGCACAGCACACAAAGGCCCGCCAACAACATACCCCTCGACGTCATCGTGCCACCAACTGATCTCCTCGCCCCCATCATCCTGCTGCTCCTTCGTACTTGAATCGTCTTCTGGTGCTTCTGCTGCTGCGCGCAGTCAGTTACAGACGACAGCCCCGTTCGAACAGACGACTCAAGAAGTGTCCACAACGGGAACGACTAGAATGTCGAGTCGCTCAGCCCTTCAGTAGGATGCTGCCTGCTTGTTTTCACAAGCCACTTTACAGCAGATGAGGGGTTCACAATTACTGCACTCCGAGGTGGAATGCTCGGAGATTCAGTGTACAGAGCTGCGCGTATGGTACGTCTTTGTTTGCTTGCAAGCTACGCGAGCAAGCAAGCACAAAAATAAACGAAAATGGATTTTTTAGTGGCGTGAAGGAACAGTCGGGGCCGTAAAACGACGGTGGGATTCTACAGGTCGTGGGGGGGGGTCACGGATCGTGGTGAACGGAGACGCAAACTGGTGCTTGGCGCAAGCGACCGCCAGGTGTCGCCCCAACTTGGGCCCATCCAGGGTGCCACGGTATGCTGTGCGTCACCCACCCCACAGGCAAACAGGTAGTTTGCTGGTTGTGTTGGTGCAGCACCTGCTTTTCCGCCTCTTCCGATGGTGGTCTGTGCCGCATTTCCTTCTCCCACTGAACTCTTGCGCCCCCACAATGTGGCATTATCAGCACTGCTGCTGCTCTTGCCGCTGCCGATGTTGCGCTTCCTGGTGCCTGTGTGATGCTGTTCTTCGAGCCATTCGTGTTGCTCCACTTTGGGTGGGTGCTGCCCCACCTGTGTTTGCAGCCTTCTCTAGACTCCTCTACCGCCACGCACCTCGGCTCCTGCTCGTGCCGCCGCCTACGTCGTTGCGTAACAGACGCGCGGTGGCCATACTGTTGGGAACGTGCCGCGGCTGCGCTGTCGCCGCAGCAGTCGGCTGCGCTGTCGCCGCAGCAGTCGGCAGCGCCGTCGCCGGTACAGCAGAGCAGTAATCGCTTTGTACCGTCCACCACAGTACGTAAAGCCCTTGCCTGCTGCAGTATGCATGGTACCTTCCTGCTCCAGACGCTGCTGCTGCCGTTGCTGCTGCCTCCGTCACGGTGTTGCTGCTGCAAGTGTCGTTCTGGCCGCCTTCTTTTGTCATCCCGTTTGTCGGTTTTTTGTAGACGGGGCTGCTTAAGCTACCGCGCGTCGCTTCCAGTCCTGAGCTCTCTGCCGTTTTTACGTGGGTGGATGCAGCTTCTGAACACTCAGCTGCCGCTCCTCACCATCGGGTTGCTAGTAGCTCCTTCAGCTTCTGCTCTTTAACTATGTATGGACGGCAGACGGCCAAGCACGAGTACCAGCCTGACCTAGGGCGGTCATCGGAAGGGCACAGCTGCCGCCGTCGTACGACTTCGGTGGTCGCGCGGAGGCGTGTGGCGGGCCTTCTGCACACACGTGCTGCCACTTCAAACGGTGTACTGCAATCCCAATCATCGTGCTGCTAGTGCACACGGCACGCTGTCGTTGCACACGTCACGATGCCGTAGCAAACTTCTTTTCGTTGCTGCAATCTTGTGGTGGGTATTTTGGACAGTCGGCACGCGTGCTGTTGTGTGTGCAGCTCCTGTTACCGGCGTGCTCGTGCGGTCTCCATACTGTTGTTGGTTACGCACAATGCTGCCGAATGACGCTGCTTCCTTAGGCTACCCGCAGCGTCGCTGTCTCCGCCAGTGCTTGCTTCGGTCCTGCCGCTTCTACAGTTTGAGGCTCTCCTCGGTATCGGGCTGCAGCAGCAGTTACCCTCCAGAAGATGGTACAGCGATCCGCTGCGCTGCTAATGGATGGGACTGGCTGCATTCTGGCGGCGAGCCAACGGCCCGCGCAGCAACAGGCGGGCCACGCCCATGCAAAATTGTGGCTGTGCGTCTGCATATATCAGCACACCCGTTGCAGAGCACCTTAGGGCACATTAACGAGTTTTTGGAATATACTAACGAGGTCTGGGGAATTTCCTACTTCGGCGTCACATCACATGCATGCCATTGTCACCGCTTCTGGAGGACCACGGCCGTAAAAACGTTAGGTGTGCGGCGCCACCGACGCATTCGGTGGGCATCTGGATACACTACAAGGTATGCACGTTTTGTACCGGTATAGGTAAGACAGTCGTAGCTCAGCAGCGCGCAGCTAGAGCTTTGCTTCTCCAATCTCTAGCCGCTTTCTTTTCATCACTGGATAGTCTTGATCATGTGGACGCGTGCCCTGCATGTACGTACGCTCCTCTGGCTGCGAGTGTGTGGGTATGTTAAGTGTGTGTTCAGCAGATCTACCCTCCTTGAAGGCATTTCCGTCACTAGATGGATTACAGCGCTGTTATTTGTTGTCCTGATACCGCTCGTGCTGTAAATTGTAGTTTCGGCAGGATTTGCACCAGGTATAGTCTGCGTATTCGTATTCTGCTCTGCCTCAGCGCATTGTCGCTGCCGCAGCGCATTGTGGCACCAGGATGAAGTCATCGTTATACCACCCACACCGCTCTTGTAAATCCATTCATCTGCAGTACATCATGCCTACGTCCTCTTTTCCAAGTGCTGCCGATACACTGCACAACAAAACGAGCCATCCACCCTTTATAGTTGCCTGTGGGACTGACTTCTCTTTCAGTGTACCACGCCTCTTCATAGTATCACACTCACCAGACCACCAGTGTAGTTTTACGAGGAGCCAGTCTACGGCGACAATTACTTTCCCGGTGGGAGACCATTCACCCGTGTGACGTGTAAGCAGCTTTTCCCTTTTCCACGCCTGCTCCCCATTCATCATTTGTTGGCATTTTTGTTCCCCTCCTGTATTTCTTCACTTCCATGTTTCAGTTACATCCGGTGCACGCCGTGAGTTAGGCGGTTTACACACACACACACATACATCTCCCAACACGAGTAGCGAGTGCTGATATTTGTACACTCCGTCTCCCAAGGGGTGGCCTTCATCGCCGCGTGTCTTTGGTGTTACCTCCACATAGCCGTCTCTCAGTCGACGTTCCCTTACGTGAAACCGTCCCTTTTTTTTTCCGTTGCAGTTTTTTCCCTCCTTTGAATTTCTGTCCACATTTGATTTCCCTCCTGTAATGACGGCTGTACCGTCGACAGCGTGCCTCTTTCCCGTCGAGTGTCTTCAACAACAGAAGACAATATTTACTCCCTGACCTCCCCCCTTCAGTTGTATTTCGTTTTGTCGTTTCTCTTCGCACAGTGCGAGGAGTGATTGGCTGTTCCGTCGTTTGGTCGTGCGAGCTCGTTTTCCCACGAATGTATTCGTAGATAATACTCAGCGCAGGTGTTTGGCACGCTCTTCACAACGCTTGACTTTTAGAGTCTCCGGCGTCCCTTCAGGTCTCCAGCGCGTGAACCGCGCACTGTCCCGATCCTTTTCAGCCACCAGACTTTCCTTGTTGAGCTCCTCTTTCGGAGTACTTTCATGTGACTGCGTTAGTTGCTCTCCACGTGTTGTTTCTGTTTGCGGACGGGCCATGCCAACTTCTACATTTTCTTCTTCTGCCACTCTTCTTCTGCTTCATTCTGTCTCTTGCTACTGTGAAGGGACACTGGAACAACGTGCAGTACGTGCCGCTGCGCAGCACCATGGGCGCGTTCTGAGTGAACAGAGGCACTTGTCCGTTCCCGTATCTCTTCTGTAGTGACTGTGCTGGCTGCTGGCATGAAAAAGCACCTTCCCTTTTTCGTCCACTACCCCCTTTTCTCTGCAACACACACTCACTTTAGTTTATAAACCCTTTCTCTTGTGTTTCCTCCGCTCGAGGACCACACACTGTCGCTATGGAAGCAGCAACCGCTGACTGCAGCGTTGCGAGTCTCGACCCTGTGTAGATATACCCTCTCAACATGAGGGCATTGCCCTACCCTCCCAGCGCCTTCGCGCAGAACTGGGAGGGGTACGTTGCCAGTGCCAGACTCGCCTCGTGCGTAGAGAGATGCAAAGCAAGACTGGACGGCAATCCTTCTCTTCAATGGGCATGTGTGCGTGTGTCTGTGTCTGTCTGCGCGTACGTATAACCAGCAGACAAAATAACTTGCGCGTCTGCCCTAGCGTTGATGTGTGTCCCAGGGTAATGCACTGACAACGAGATCCGCCCGTCCTCTGTACGTTAGTAGTCAACTGGTTATATTGGGTAGTCTTTATCTAGGATATATGTGTCGCCTTTCGTTCTCTTTGTCGAGCGACGACGAGCTAACACTACGACTCCCCGCTTACATACGTATCCATATACATATCTGTGCACGTGTCTAGAACCAGCAGGTCCTTTTTTCTTCCTCTCTCTTATTCTCTTCACTTGTCTGTATATGTCGTAGTCCTGACGGCCGTATGCAGTTTCCTTTTTCAAACGAATGGATCCCCAGCTTCCGCTGCTGGAGTGGCGACCCCGCATTTCTGCAGGTGCAGTCCGATCTGAACAACAACATCAGCTGTCGAAGTAGCTGCCTCCCGACACAAACAGCACGGTGTTCGGCAGCAGCAGATGCAGCGAGAGCAACCGTAGCGGTAGGCAGGGTCTGGAAAGGAGGGTCACAAGCAGCAGCAGCAGACGCTACAGCAGCTATGGCAAGAGCAGCGAGAGGAGGAGCAGCCGCGAAGGCCTGCGCCATCGCAACTGCAGCGGTAGCAAAGGAAGCGGCGGCGGCAACAGCAAGGAGGACAGGAGCACTTCCTACAGCAGCGAGTTCCAGAAGTTTGAAGGCAACGCAAGGAGCAGCAGCAGCAGCATTGGTGAGGTCACGACAGGATGCAGGAACAACACAGCGAGCCGGATCATCTTCAGGGGCAGCAGCGGAGGAGAGAGGGCCGGCACGAGTACCAGCAGCACCAGCAGGAAGACGAAGAACGCGAGAAGCCGAAGAGGCAACAGCAGCGAGCAGCAACGCAAGAGGAGAAGCAACAGCAGTAGCAGCCGCAGTCACGTCTCTCCGCATCATCGCTACGCGTCTGCGTGCAGCAGCAGCAACAGTGCAGGAGCTTCACGTGTCCTTTTCATCACACGCGATTAAGGCGACTTCTCCGCACGTCTCCCAATCGTCTCTCTTAGGTAAACCTTTCCCGCCGTCCGTCGAAAGACTAGTGTCACTGGGTTCACGTTCTTTTGTTTGTGCTGCTGGTGCTTCTTTTTCGCCTCCTGTTGCATCCTCTTCTTCATCGTCAGCTGCAGCCCTCTCGTCATTCTTCTCTTTTTTCTATCCTTCGTGTGCGTCTCCGTCCTATTCGTCTCGTCCACCAGCAACAGCAGCAGAGACCTCACCACCTTTCTCATCAGGAATCCCAGCAGCTGCTGCAGCAGCACTCTCACCAGTAGCAACAGCGGCAGTGGCCATAAAAGTGCCACCCTTCTGCCCCTGCTGGAGAGGCGTGCGGTGGTCGCGGGTAGCTGCGGTAGCAGCGGCCGCGAACATGTTTGCCGTTGCCAACGCGGAAGCAAAAGCGATTACAGCAGCAGAGGAAGTAGCAGCAGTAGCCGCAGGAGATGCAGCAACAGCAGCGGCAGCACACAACAAAAGAGTGGAACGGGGCAAATGCGCACGTCAGTTCACTGCCTCCCTTTTTGTTGAGGGAACTGGACAAACTGCGTCACCGGATGCTGCTGTGTCATGCATGCAGGCAGTTGCGTCTAGTCCTTTATTCGCCGAGTCTTCCTGTTTTTTGTCTCTTCCTTTCTTTTCTTCTTCGCACACTGCTGTTTCCCGCTGTTTCTGTTCATACTCGTTTCTTTCCCCCCCCGGCCGTTTCGTTTCACTTCCTTTCCCTGCTTCTCTGTGTTTCTCCTCCCTTTGTTCTTCCTTGGCTTCTTTTCACATTTCTTCTTCTTTGCGTCTCGCGTTGCTACTCCGCCGCGACTGCTGCTCTGCAGCTGCTGCCGCCGCTTCGTCGCCTGCTTCCATTTCGGCCTCTGCAGTAGCACCAGCAAATCGACTAGCGGCACCTTCTTCCGCTGCTGCCCGCTGGGGCAAACGGGCAGCTACGTGTGTATCCTTTTCTACTTTGGCATCTCTTCCTCTCTCGTACAGCAGCTGCAGTTGCTCGCCTGCAGCCTTCCGCTTGGCAGCGACGCAGTTGCAGCGGCAAGGGCAGCTGCTGCATGCATTTTTGCAATTGCCGTACGTCTCCTGGCGGTCGCTACTCCGGCTCACGTTGCTGCTGCTGCAGCATCCCACACGTGTTTATCTGCAGGAGCCGCTGCTGATAGCTCCCGTCTGCAGGAGAGTAGGAATTGACCACTTCTGTTGCGTAGACCCCCTCGTTGCGGCTGCTGCGCTTCTTCCCATTCATCCTCCAGTGGTGCGTGCAGCTGCAGCAGCAACAACAGGTGCACTTTCTCCTGGTACATCAGAACTCGCAGTAGCAGTGGGAGCAGCAGCAACGGAAAATGTGAGACAAGAAGGAAGAAGAATAGCGGAGACAGAAAGAGTTGGTGGAGACGCGACAGCTGATGCGACCTCTGCAAACGCGTCCGTGCAAGTGCCAGATGAAGCGCTGGGAGCAGGCAAGCGTCAAGAAGAGAAGAATTACGTCTTTGCTACGGCAGAAACTGATTTTCCTGCAGGGACTTCTCTGTATTCGGCAGCTACCTCGTTGCAGCAGTTTCTTGTACAGCTCGGTGACTGGCGAGTCCGTAGGCACCCATATCACATGCATGCGGTGCAACGGCTCCTACTAGCGGTGGCCTTGAGGAGCGGGAAGTACTCTACGCAGCAGCTGTTGGTGCTGCTGCATGTTCTCCCGCTTCTACAACCCGCTGCAGAACCAACTTCGCCGCTGATGCTGCAGCCGAAGCAAACGAGGCTACAGCTGCAGCATCAGGGTCCGCAGGAACGGCGGCGCAGCGGCAGAAATGTCCCCGCAGTCGAGACACTGGAAGAACGAGAAATAACGGTGCAGCTGCTGCTGGACCAGCTGCATGCAAGGTTGCAATTCTTAGAAGACGAGAATGCGCTGCAGGTGCAACCGGCGACATCGCAGCAGCGGGTGCGGCGTATAGAGGAGCACGAGCAGCGTCAGCAGCAGATGCGGCATGCACACGAGCAGCAGCAGCAGCAGCAAGCGAGGCAGCATTCGCAGCAGGTGAGGCGGCATGCGCAGGACGCAAAGTTGAAGGAGGATGAGCACCAGCAGACAGAGCGTGCACAGGAGGAGCAGCAGCACGCAGAAGCAGGTGCGAACGGAGGAGATTCCCTCTCCAGTCTACGCCACACGCCCAGCAAAAGAACAGCGACAGTGACGCAGCAACAACCGCAGCGTAGTTTGTTTCAGCTGGGCCACTCACGTGGTACCCTTGACCTCGCGGAAGCGTATGAAATCGTCAGCAGAGCGGCTCTCTACGCGGCGGCTGCTGCAGCCGCAGCTTCGACAACACGCCTCCCCAGCGCGACTTCGAACAGCAGCAACAGCAAAGGTTGCGCCGGCGTGGGGCTCTGTGATGCAGCTGCCGGGCTTAGTGAAGATAGAGGGGAGAAGGGATCAGGAGGGGAAGAAGCAGAACAGACATATCCGCTGCTGTCGCTGCTGTCTAGTGCAGGCTGTCGAACTGCAGGTGGGGAAGAGGCGACAACTGGGCAACAACAGCAGCAGCGGCAGATGGATGTCGAGGTGCAGCTGGAAGTGTTACGCGATTCGTCTCTTCGCCGGGCAAGATATGCCCGTGCAGGCGACGTCATCCCCAGTGTTGCAGCAGCCCCACAGTCCGCTCTAACAGCAACAGAGTCAGGCGCACGAGCTGCGAAAGGCACAGCAGCAGCAACAGAGAGAGCTGAAGCAGCAGAGCTACTGACGTGGCTGGGCGCCAATATCCGCCGCCGCATAACTGCTGAGCTGGCAGACGGTCAAGGGGGCGGACTGCTGCTGCCGCCGGCGTCTACTGTGTCGTCGGCAGCAAGAGCTTTCAAAGGAGCAGCAGAACACAAAACAGAAAATGGTCCTGCTGCTGTCGCTACTCGTGCTCTCTCGTCCGAGCGTCCCCACGAGGCGCAGCACATCTCACATCCTGACGGCGACGTGAGGGATGCGCAGCAGCATCAACAGCAGCAGCGACAGCAGCAGAAGAGTGTGGCGCTGGCGCTGGGAGGTGCGTCCGCGACGTTGGCACGCTTCACGTTCGTCTCTGCGCTGACACAGTTACATGCGGTATTGCAGCAGTCAGCTGCGAAATTACCAGCAACTGCAGCAGCAGCAGCAGAGGAGGAGGGGCAGGCGTCGTTAGAATTCGCAGGGGAGAAAGCAGGTGAGAAAAGGTTTCCCTTCAACGTCCCGAAGCTCCCACCTAAGGAGAGGGCAGCTGCTCAGGCGGCTGTGAGTGTGCTGTGTCTTTACTCAGGCGTGGCTGCAGATGCTGCGCGAGAGCAGCAGCAGCGGCAGTGCAGTTTTGCCGGAAACGACAAGCCGCAGCAGCAGCGAGGCAGCGATGTTGTAAGCGAGCAGGAGGAGCAGGTTGAGAAAGATAAGGAGGCGGAGAGGATGCAGCAGCAGGGGGGTAGGAAGGTCTGCCTACCAGAGCGTTTTGGCCACGTACCTGAAGGAAGACGTGAAGATGTTGCTGCTGCTCTTGCTGCTGCAAGGTATGAAGAGGAAGGACGAGGAAAAAGGGCTGCAGAGACTTTGTCAGCTGCTGCTGGTGCGCTGCTGCGGGTCTGCGCTCTTCAGGTACCCGAGCCGTTCTTCCCTCCTATCGCTCGAACACTCTGGATTGCCTTTCACCGGAGCAGCAGCACCAGCGATGGCAGAAGAAGTGGTGCGACAGACACAGACGGGAACCGCAAGAGTGGCAGAGACACCGACGGCAGCGGCAGCGGCAGCAGCGGAGGCACAGATAGGAGGGGCAGCAGCAGCAATTTGGACACCAGCAGCAGCACGGACGACACCGAAAGCAGTTCCTGGAGCCACAGCAGCTTCTTGAAAATTGCATCTTCATTGGCTCCTTCCTGGTGGGATCCAGCTGCTGCTGCTGCAGGCGCTGGTGCTGGTGGTGCTGCTATTGCTGCTGCTGGTACTGCTGCAGCTGACGCTGGCGCCGTTGCGTCTCCTTCATCGTCTTCGTTTCTTCAGCGCGGGCCTCTTTCAGCGAATGCGGTGCTCCCAGCTGCTGTTTCTTCCTTTTTTTCTTCGGAGGAGGAGCTCTCATTGCTGCTGCACTTTCTACCCCTCCTATGCCGCTGCGCTGCTGCTGCCGCCTTCCGTCCTCCAAGAGCAGCAACTACTATTCCACCGACGGCAACACGTAGGGAAAAAACTAGTGCCGCTTCGGTCGCCAGGAACCTCACGCATCACGAACAGGAGCAGCAACAGCAACCGCAGCAACAGCAAGAGCAGGCGGACCAGCAGCAACAACAGGAACAGCAGCTGGGAGGGCTTCGCAGCGTTGCATCGCTTCCTTTGTTGCCAACATGGGGAGTCGTTGATGTCTGCAGCAGCGGCCATCAGTCAGGAGGAGAAGTGGAGAGGCTGCTCCTGCCGTTGGACAAGAGAAGATTTGGGAAGGCCTATTTTCCCCAGCAGCAATTCATACCAGCAGTCAGGCGTTTATTGCTCCTTCTGGAGCGCAGCCTTGTGCTGCAACAAGAGCAACAGCAGCAACTCTCCCACCGTGCGCAGCAGTGGCAGGAGCAGCAACGGCGGCAGCGCCAGCACCACGGGCAGCAGGAAGAGCCGCAGCAGCAGCGGCTGGAGCAAAGTCGGATTGAGACGGCTGGAGCTGACTCTTGCGGATCCGGCTCGGCAGCAGACGTACAGGCGCATGCAGAAGCAACGGCGCTCGTTTATGCTGCTGCAGGGGCAGCGAAAAGACTTCTTTTTATGCAACGGCAGCAGCTGCTGCAACAGGGCGCGCAGACGAAGCAACGGCAACAGGAACGGCAGCGTTTCTTGGCTGCTGCAGCAGCGAGCAGCGCCAGAGCGTCAACAACAACGCAGCCGCGTACGGACTTGCAGCCGCGTCAGTCCAGTGGATGGGCAGCACCGGCAGCAGCCGGTCGCTTCGGCCGTCGTCGAGACACAAGCTGCAGGTGGCGGAGACACGTAGGCCAGAAGAGGAGCTGCCTGCTGTTGTTGCTGCAGCAGAGCGAGATCTTGCATGCAACAGCGCAGCTGCAGATGCAGAAAGCGGTGGAGATGGCGAAAGCAACACTTTCGTCCTTGACGTTGAAACGAATTATAGACGAGTCCGTGTTTACGAATGCTGTTGCGCACGCAATTCCTTCTGCCGCTGCTGGGGCGTCTCCAGCGTCCGCTGTTGCGGTGACGTCAGATAGAACTGCTTCCGTTGCAGAAGCATCTGCTGCTGCTCGTGGGTTTCCTGGTGCTGCTGCTGCCTCTCCTTCAGAACCGAGACGCAGAACCTCCGCGTACTCGGCTTCTAGTGTTGCTGCTACTGCTGCTGCATCTGCATCCGTTGATACTCTTCTACCTGCTGGTGCTGCATTGCACGGCTGGCTCGTTCCTTACGTCATTGCCGCGTGCCCGCTGTTGCAAGCGGCAGAGTACTTCTGTATCCTGCTCAAAGCAGCAGCTGCTGCTGCGCTGAATGTGTACATTGCCTCGCCTTCCGTATCGGCAGCAGCAGCCGCAGTACCAGATACAGCAGCGCCATCAGCGAAAGAAGAAGGAGGAGGAAAAGGAACAGCAGGGGCAGCACCACCACGCGGACCTGCAGCAGCAGCAGTACGCAGGAGACGGAAGCTCGAGAGCAGCGAAGGACTGAGAAAGAAGCGGGAGCAACAGCGTCTAGCAGTGCTGGAGGAGCAACAGCGGGCCCAGCAGAAAGGGAAGATTTTGTGGATAGCACTGAGGCAGCTGGGACAGCACTTGAAGCAGCGGTTGGACGCAGTCGGAAGGGAGTACAAGCACCAGTGCCGCGTTTTGCCGCAGCAGCAGCAGCTGCTTTCTACATTGCCTCAGTTTCAGCAGCAGAGTAGGCAGCTGCTTCTCCGGGAAACCGACTTGGATATGCAACGGTTCAGTTTGTTGTTCAATATAAGAGAACCTCTGGCAACGCTAAGCAGCAGCAGCCAGCTGAGACAGCTGCTGCAGTGGATGACTCAAGAGACCAGCAGAGCAGCGGCAGCAGTCCAGTCGCTCTGCCGCAACGTCAGACCGGAGCTGCTGCTGCGCCTGGATGCAGCCCCGAGACACAGACTTGCAGCAGAAGCAGCAGCAGCAGGGGAAGAGCTGCAGGAGCAGCAGCAGGACGAGAAAGAGGATCTGCTTGATGAGGTGGGAAAAGGGCTGACGGGAAAACGTAAGGGAAAGAAAGAAGAGAAGGTGACTGCTGTCTCAGGGAACAGCAGCAGCACCACAAGGGAAAGAGAGAGAGGCAAGGAGCGCGGCGAAGTAGAGAGTCAGCAGCAGCAGGTGCAAGAGAAGGAGAAGGTAGAAACCAAGAATAAGGAGAAGCAGAAGAAAAAGGAGGAGGAGGTGGAGCGTTTGGTATTGCGACTGCAGCAGGTGCTACAGCTGGCAGAAGGCGTAGCAAGAGCAGCGAGATACACTCTATATACAGCGATTACGCAGGAGCCTCTACAGAGCAAGAGGTGGCGGGGACCGTGTAGGGGAGAGGTCGAATGGGTACAGGAGCAGGGACTTGCTGTTGCAGCTGCTGTATCGCAGAGAAGAAAGAAGAAGGAGGAGACGAGACAGGAGAGGAAGAAGGACAAAGAAAAGAAGGAGAGACAGAAGCAAAAGGAGGAGAAGAAGGAAAAGGAGAAGGAGGAGAGAGCAGCAGAAGAAGCAAAGGAAGCCGCGGAAATGGAGGGGGAGAGCAAGAATATGGGCAGTGCTCTGTTGAGAGCGGAAATGCAGCGGCAGAAGGAGCAGGTGGAGGAAAAGTTGCAGGAGGAGCTGCTGGATCTCGTAAGAAGGATGCAGCCCAAGACGGGCGCAGTGGCGTGGGATCTGTGCCGTCCGCCGCGTGCATGCAGAGCAGCTCCTCGGGTGTACGTACGCCGCATTCGGCAGCCGCCGGCAACCGTGAGGGATCACTTCAAAAGTCGAGAAGAACAAGGTTCGCGGAGGCTTGAATGGAAACGACAGCAGGTGATATGAAGAGGGAGTAGATAGAAGGTGGACACTGCTGCGCCGGGAAACTGCTTTCCTGAGCTGCTTTCCGTCAATCGTAAAAGGAACGCCTTCTCCACGAGAAGACAACAAACGGAACATATCCACCCACTTATATATACACATATATGTATATATACGTATACGTATTTATATACCTGTCTACGTATGTGTGTACGCACGTTGGTATACAACGGACTTTGTCTCCCTCTCCCGTTCTCTCTCTACACACACACATACGGCAAATACATGCAGATGCATATCATATATATATATATATGTATATATATGTATTTCTGTGTACTGCTGGTCAAAACAAACGTCTTTATCTTGCGTACGTCTGTCTGAGATGGGAAGAATTAAGACATGTACTGCCGTGTCTCTGAACGACAGCAGGTATATACATCTATGTATTAAATAAGTGTTCTAAGTGTGTGGACAACAGGTATGCGCGTGAGTGTGTGGAGACCCAACACTACGTACTTGTATTTCTGTTTGTGTACCTGAGTCTAGAACGTACATATGTGTAAGCAGGCACACAGGGCTGTGGGGCTCACGCATATGCTTATATATATCTATGTACGTACATGTATATTCATGTGTACACATGCGTAAGTACATCTTCGTATCGCATGTATATGCCGGTAGTCTTTTTCTTCCGTCGGGCTGGAGGGATGAGGCAACTGTAAGGGAGAAAAGGAGAAGAGCGTCGTGCGGAGGGACGAACAACTCTGCTGTTAACATGCTGACGGCGTAAGCACGGCGGCTGCGCGCGAATAGGCGACATTGTGCGCGCGTGAGTTTATCCGCAGCTGCTACAAGTGTATGGAAGATCGCTGTGTGTATACGGCTGTGCGCACGCCTCTGTAAATCTGTTTTTCTTCTTGGTGACTCTTCCCGGTGGAGTCTGGTATGCTTGGCTCTGTGTACGGCAGCGAACCCGGTCTCTGATGGCGTGTTCGTCGATACAGATGCGCAGCAAACAGCCTGTTTTTCAAAGATTATACCTACACGTGCTGCACCAAAAAGTCCTGCAGGACAGGGAAATTGACGTCTGCGGCAAAGGGCTGCCACTACACCAGTCTACTTACACACGTGGCTACCTCTCCACATATATATATATATGCGTGTATTTACGGAACCGCGCCACCACAGGGCTTCCACTAGTCTCGTCTACCTATACACGTAAGTGTCTCTCTACTTACGTGTATATACATATATATATGTATACATCTATGCATGCATATATAGATATATATACGTGTATTTACGTGGTTGCGGCACTGTTACGCATTACGAGCTGCACAGCTCTGACAGCTCCTCTAACCGATGCGCGTGTTGAGCAGCAGCGTGAGAACGACTGTGCCACTTCTTCTTCTTGTCCCCGTCCCCCCCCCTCCCGCCTCTCTTCTTTTCCGTGTTGAGTTCTCCCGCGTCTCTTCTCTTCTGCACAGCGTTCCGTCTGCCTGCTCCCTGCCTCTTCGTCCCCGCGACTCATCATCACCAGTTTCTCCTGCCACTTACCACCGCAAGGTAAATTCCCACATACACATATTTATATATGTATGTACGCGTATATACGTGTGAAGAACTTTTTCAGTATACACGCACCTCTGTTGTTGTATGCGCCTGTGCTTTTCTCGAAAGAGTGCTTGTATTTGCAGCCTGCTGGTGAACATAGTTGCAACCTCCTTGTTGTGCAGCAGTGTCCAGTGTCTCGTAGCGAGCAGCAGAGAGGGATATGTATTCACGCATGTAAACGTGAGTAGGCAGTGCTCATTATCGTTTTTCTTGGGATGTGTATTCACGCATATAAATATGCAAACGCGGTGTTCATTAGCGGCTGTCTTCCAGTGCCTAGCTGGGGACTTGTGTATCCTTTCCGAGTGTTTTGCGTACGTAGAAGTACAGAGACCTTCTGGCTGCTCGGTGACATGATTTTGTACGTGCACGCACAGGTACGCGCACTTGCGCGTGCACCACTATGCTGAGGTTCCTCCCAACTTCTATATCAGCCCGTACATATATATATATATATAGGAGTGGCGAGTATACACAGGTGTATATACATCGGTACAGCTATGCGCATAAGCCGCTTGAGTGTAAAATAACTTTACACTTATTGTAGGTAGCGCAGGATTACGCGGGGATGTGACACGCCTACTGGATTCTTCTCTGGACGTGCATACGCTTGCGAGCAGCTGGCCGTGCGGTTTACTGCCTTCTGCTGCGGCAGCAGAACGTCCTGATCCACGACGTGTCTCTACTGTCGAAGACGGAACGGCATTTCCAGTGAGCATGCGCAGCGTGGGGTGCTGCATGCAGAAGGGAGCAAGCGTATCCCTCACCACGCGTCCGTATGGAAATATACGACTAATTGCACCTCATCCACACAAGCATGTACACTTCTGTATATACACTTTCCCGGTTGGGGAGACCTCACAGCTCGTCGCCAGTCTGCGTATAGCAACGTTGAATACGCGGCCGCGAAGCAACAAAACAGCCACACGACTGCAGCATACCAGTGACACCACCTGTCGACAAGTGTTAGCACAGCAGCCGCCAGATCTATGCAGCACCAGGAGCAGCAACTGCTGAACAGCACATGCGTACGAGCGGCACGAGGAGAACACCAGCGGAAGCAGAACAGCAGCAGCAACCGCGGGGTAGCCGCAACAACAGCACCTGCACCAAAGGCCGCAGCCGTAGAAGCAGATCAGCACGAACAAGAGCACCAACAGCAGAGCAGCAGCCCCAGCGCTGCAGCAGTGGAGTTTCTGTTCTACAGCAAGGAACACACACGTTTTTTGTTCCGCTGGTGGCGTTACGGGACACAGGTTTCTTGTGTGCGCTGCCCTTTCCACCACATTCGCGTCGCAACGCTGACGCGTGACGACGCGTCTGTTGACCTTTTGGAAGAAGAGAAACTCTAATGCCAACGCAGCTTCAAAGCGCCTTCGTCATCTTCGTGCAATGTTGAATTATCTGCTTTCTCGGAGCATAACACTAGTGAATACGTCTGAACAAGGAAAAGACGTGTGTTCAAAACTCTTAGTCTTGTCGGACTGAACCACACCGTTAGCATCGGCGCACCTTCATACATGTTTCTGTCTCTCTGTTCAGATACACGTGTATGTGTAGTTGGAAAACTTATCTGTAAAACATATATATATATATATGTATATGTGTATGTTATGTAGATACATATGTGGGCGTACGCCACAACTTCTCACTGGTGTGTGCGAGTGTATGTACGTGTGTGCGATAAACTGCAGTGCTTCCATTAAGGCGTGGTCAACAATTGTCACCAAGAGAATTAACCCCGCACTGTGACAAGTACGTGCAAAGCGCCCGCGCGAGATAGGTAGACAATTCTAGTACGTGCGTCTCTTTGGGCGCAGCAACTCGCCATTGTCATTGGAGTTGCAGGAGGCGTTGTTCCAAATTTCACGCAAGCCATTTTACTGTGTTAACACATACCTGTGTTCTTGCGCACACGTGCACCTGAAGAAGTCTAGAGATGCATCTGCATATATATCCGTACCAACACATGCATACACACACGCATATGTACGCACACGCGTAGACATATTCTACTCAGTAAAAACTTCTCAATTATCTCTCTATCCGTACAGACTTCCCACTAGTGTAAACCTCTTTGAGAAGCGGCTGCTTGATGATGTGCGAGTTTGTGTGCTTCAACTTGCACGTAGTGCACCGTGTGTACGTGTGGGTACGGCTGTATACAAGAATACGCACACCTATCTATGAATGTGTGTAAGCGTAAGCCTCTGTATCTGCATATAATTGTGTATACGTACATTTATATAACTATTCAAGTGGGGCGTTGTTTGGCTGCATTTAAATGTGTGCGGACATAACAAACTCCCTCTGAATGTACGTTGCTACGCACGTGCGTGCATACGTACGCACGCTTGTACGTCCAGGAAGTATACAATATTCACAGCTCAGCACACAACTTTGTACATCCAGACGTAATTTCACATATGTACATGTACTCACACATACCTACAGGAGCAGAAATATGTAAACATTTTCGCACGTTTCTATAGAAACACATAACGTCACCCCTAAACATGTACACATATGTGTGTATACGTATACATACATATATATATATATATATGCGTATGTTGCACAGTTGGCGTGTCTGTTTGGACACTACAGAGAACACCGCGTCTAGACACGTACGTACTCTCCCCCGCATGTGGGTGCAGATATACACACACGCCTACATATATATAAAATATATATATAGAGATATATGTATATAATGGTACGAACACACATTCACGCATATACGTAGACGCACGTCTAGCGCAGTACTTGTACTGTACGTCTGGATACGAATTCGACGTGTGCTCATCTATACTGAACTACATGCATATGTGTAATCTGGCGAATCAGGCACCGACAGTACATCACGTGTTGTGAACGTGCACGTGTACCGGATTACTAACGTCTTGGCGCCGGTGGCATCAGCTCCTCCACCTCGTGCAGTCAGCTGCCCACGACACTGCAGAGATATATAGCTGTATGCCACTGCTCTCTCTTGGTCTCTGCCCACGTTTGCGTGTCGTTCCCTCCATATATATGTACATATATATGTATTTGCTTGTGCGTAATAACATAAGCGTTACAGGCGTGCCCACGCATTTCGAATGACATGTGCGTTACCACATTTGTGTGCGTATATCGCGCACGTTCTTGTGGACACGCTCGTCTTTTGAAGGTTGTGCGGCACACGTATATACGTAAATATAAACGTAAACACATGTAAAAATCGATTCCTAGTTCACAAGAGCGCATGTGTATTCGCATGTGTCTTTGTTTGCGTGTGTGGTCTACATATGGCGGAGCACAAGTCCCGCTGAGTGCGGAACAGGTAGCCTTTTGCTGACACTGGGACAGACTTCCAAGACGCCTTTTGTATTATCTTGGTACAGCGGTAAAGGAGAAGGAGCAGAACAGACACGTTTCCCCATGCATTTCTGCTCGATAACGTACGCACACGTACAACCACACAAACGCAGAGAGTTCTTCTGCAGAGATACACACATCACTGGTAAAACACTTCATCCGTCCACGGCCCTATGTTTAAATCGGACAAATTAGCGGAGTCCAAAAGAAACAAGTTCACCTAACATTCAGAAAACTCTGTACGTGTCTCTTCATCTATACGGCGATGTGTCTTGTAGCAGCTCACGAAACCACGACGGCGAGACTTGCGTCTGTTCCGGCGCGGGACGTATTCGTCTTGCCGCTGTAAGCATTTGTAGACTTCCAGGCGGACTGGACGAGTTTCTATAGCGGACGCACATACACGAATGTATGTATATACAAACGTCTCTACTTTTGTAGCCGCACGTCAACACATGTGTACACGTGCAGCCTGATACAACGAAGGAGTTCTTCATTAACAGAAGTAAAACCAACAACGGGGAAAATCAGATACACAAGGGCAGTCCTGCGTTTCACAGTTCTCATCATGACAACACGTCTACCGAAAGACTCCTACAGCAACAAGGCGTCCGCACTGCAGAGATTGACAGTGCGTAAACAAACACAAAAAGCTCTTAATTGCAATTGATGGGCGCGAACGAACTAGACGGGCACAGAGGCGCCACCGACTCGTTCCAACCATTTTCATCGTCCAAACGCATCTCGACATACAAGGAGACGGAAGATTTCATTTCACCCCTGTGGAGTTACAAAGGGCGGATGGAAGAAGAATCCAGGTGCGAGAAAAATTAGGACACCCGGTGGGAACTCATTTTACGTGTCGTGCACCTTGCGGAAAAGTTCACCAGAGTCTTCAGTTAGTTTGAGAAGGTCGTTCTCACAAACACGTTGTGTGTTGGAGTTGTGCGAATAAAGAAAACGTCGCTCCAGCGGTTGCTCTGGTGGAATGCTACGCGTTTGCGAGTCTCGACTGCGCGCACTCCAGACGTATATAAGTGTGCATATTTTGGACAGGTGCACACGACCGTGTACGCAGAGGCGGCTGCTGCGTTGAGCGCATTGGCTTCCCTGTGTTACTCTCACACTGTTCATATCTTTGTATGCTTGCGGTGCCGTATTTCGCAAACTTCACTGCGCAGCATTCACCTATTCTCCGCAGATTCTTGATATCTGCATCATCGTGGAGGGACGCTCTTAAAGTACACACACTAGCATATGTAACAGAAAAATTTACTACTCTTAAAGTGGCAGAAAGAGTCAGCGAGGATTCTGCGGGAGTTCCTATCACTTCGGCCCTCTCTGCGAACATACATCACCCCTCTCTGGACCGTGCACGCGCACATACGTGTGTACACCTCTCTCTCTGTATATACATATATATATATATATTCTTGTGACTCTCTCTCTACCACTACAGATAAACTACTACTCGTGTTGTCCACGAATATATATATATATATACATGCAAATAGGTGTATACATGCTTGTACACGTACACGTGTTCACACACGTACGTAGATGCATACTGACAGATACATACATACGGTGATACGCACTTATATTTATGTGTGTGTGTGGGTGTGTACGGCGTCTTAATATGCATTCATAGACATCTACACACATGCTTGTGTGGGCACTGGGACGTATAATCAAGGAGACATATAGAAGAGTACAAAAACGTCTCTCCACACGTACACACTCATATGCAAATGTACATGTATACACATATATATATAAGCAGAGAAAGGATGGGCGAGAGACGGATACAGATAGGTAGAAAGACACGTGCACAGGTAGAAACCACTGTACAGATAGACACACAGATAAGCACAGACGTTCACGTACATACATGCATACATACGTACATATAGGTGGATCGACGGAGAGATAGATATAAACTTATAAACACAGACAAGCACATCTTTGAATTACGACAGGAAAAGGTAAGGTCGAAGTACTCCGTCGTAGCGCTCCCCCAAGAAAAAAAAATAACGGTGCACGTACATACATATTCACATGTGCGTGTATATATATGTGTACTCATATACATACAAACACGCGCATACATACATATACATAACACACATATGTACCTATATATATATATATATATATATATGTATGTCCCCATGTGTACGAACATATATGTGTAGAAATACAGGGAGAGTCACACACAGAAATTGATGTACACAGACAGTTAGAGAAAGGGCACAGTGATAGACGAATATAAATACAGGGGGAGGTGTGGAGGAAATTCAGCTTAGAAAGCGGCATGCACTTCACTTTCGTATGTAATACACAGGAAACAAAAACCGATTATGGATCTCTCCATACAGAGATGTGTGCGTGTCTCTGTGTAAATACGTGTGTAGAGAAATTTCCTCGGCTACACACACATATATATACATATATATGTATATATATATATATATACGCGCACGTATTTCTATTTGGATACGTGTTGTACACCTATGTGCATCTTGTTGTATAGAGGTAGGCGCTTTTATATATATCTGTGTGGGTGTGCACACGTGTGTATGCGCATACGTTTAGACATCTGTATATACGTGAATTTAATTCTGTCTGTTTCTCCCTTTCGTCCTAATATATGACCTACTTCCACATGCACGCATATGCATGCAGAGGGTTTTATGGAAACACCTGGGCGCTTTTATATATAGATATATTGCGTGTGCACCTATATTGAGAGAGAGAAATATAGACACATATATATATATATATATATGTAGGTGCACACATGTTCATCCCGGTACATGGCTACTCACCCAGGGATATCTACGTGTATTTATTCCCCTAAAGATTTATGTGTAGAGAGCACGCGAGAAACGTACAGATCTACACCGACGCACACGTACACAGACGCGTTCATACAAAAGTAGTGTGTGAGAGAAAAGCTTGGAGTACATCTCTGACACACACTCGCAACATCTCTTTCAAGCAAATATGTGGGGTGAACATACACGCCACCTACGTGTATCCTTGTTCGTCGAGTTATTGATACACGACAAAACATAAAGCGAGACGCGCCTCACACGCCTGTACATTTGTCTAGCGCAAGCACGTCAATACATTGCAACAACAATACCTATTCAAATTCATATTTACATGTACATCTATAAACAACTATATGACAATACGGTATACAAACAGGTGTGCGCACAAAGCCACGCATATATATACATATATACGAAGGCATACATATAGGGACACACTCCTTAACTACGCGTACACACGTGCTCACACATACACTCTATCAAACGGCAACTCCACAGTATTTGTTTGTGTGCCATCCCCACGCACATGTACGCATACGTGAGAAACAGAAAGTAGAGAAAACAAGTCCCTCGTCTGAGGAATCCAAATTTGTTTTCCTCATGCGCAGCAGGTCCGTTGGGTCGCGTCGATCTGTCGCTCTCCGAAGGAACAGCTGCATGTAGCCCCTCTATTCGACCGCCAAATCGCAGAGAGAAATTCCTCGCGAAGCGTCGCATCCTCTCTGCAAGTGAAATGCCGCAGACGAAAATAAAAGAAATTCGCCTTCTTAAACAAAACTCACACAAGGGCACTCGCACTACTGGGCAGATACCGGCGAAGTGCGTCGCACAATCGACTAGATGCAGAGAAATATGACGAGGACAAAAAAAGTGAGCGAGTAACGCAGAAGGCCGGAGAAAAAGCCCCAAGTGGACAGGAAGTCGAGAGTAACACCAAAAGGCAGAAAAGGGCGCAAACGGGGAGGTGGAAAAGAAGATAGATATTGAAACGGGACCGGAGCAGAGGAACAGACACAGGCATTGAGAGACCAAGTGAGAGACACAGAGAGAGACAGCAGAAGAGACTGCTACGGAAGTCAAACGCACATATATACGTATGTACAGATACATACACATGCATTCACATATATTTACATATATGTATATATATGAGCACCTGTATATACGTGAACATCCACACGTAGTTGTACGGATGTGGGGGAGTTGATCGCCAGGCACACGAAATGACACACGTCGCAACGGAAAAAAAGCTCGTGCTTCTTTCTTGAGAAAATTAGAGAAGTCTTCAAGTAAAGGAGTCTTCCCCTCGGGATCTACATGAGTCAGCACAACAGTCATACTATACAGCTCCCCCTGTATATATATGTGTTAAGAAGCATAGATATGTAAACAGATATATACATGTTTTTGTGTCTGCAGACACACGTGTATACATTTATACATGTAGAGATATTAGGACGGCTACATACACAGAAAAAGAAGGGCAATCTGATAGGCACAAATGTGAGTATACAGAACACTACTTCCGTAAATACACACACACACACACATTCTTATTTCACAAGGGTGCAACCACTATACAGAAGCCCCAGGACGCATCTACGTCTCTTTCTCTACATATATCTACATATGCACGTATATACGTATATATATATATATTCATATACCCGTGCATGTACACATGTACGTGTACACGCACGCTGGAATACATAGCACTATTTAGATGGGCATTTGTAGAAATGGGGACATACGTGGAGAGGACAAACGTGTAACGACGGATCTGCGAGAAGAAACAGAGAAAGACAAATGACAGGCACCTGGCAGAAGTGACTCTGTTGAGGTCTAAATAGCACTAGAGGTCACGAGCGTGTGCTCGTGACCTCAGAAGCGCACAAACATATATATATAGAGAGAGAGGCTTTCGCAGAAGCACATGTGTCTATATTTAGGGGTTAAAATGTATGTGAAAGGAAAGGACGATGATTTATAAGACACGGAGAGACGTTGGGGAATACTGCAACGAAGAAAGGAGAAGGAAAGGAAGAGGAAGTCCTACTGAAAGGATCCAAGAAATTCTTTTGTGATGGTCAATGCGTCTGGCATCGAGACGCCTCGCATGCGCATGCAGAGATGGCTGTACACACAAACACACACACACACACACACACACACGAACAGACAGCCACACGGAGGGAAGAAACAGAAATTCATGCAGGCACAGGAATATACGTCTGTAGAGTGCCGCAACAACACATGTACGCAGACATATTCAATACCAACATACATCGGGCATAAATACTCACACACACACACATATATGAACATCTCTCTGTGCCATATACATACGTGTACATGCGTGTAGATATTGCTGTCTTCCCGTTTCTCTGGACGTTTGTATCGACGTACACCTGCAGTCACCAGCATCACCCCTACGTATGCGATAACCTAGTTCCCTACCTCTGTCTTTCTCTCTCCGTGTCTGTATCTCTACGTATCCACGCATGCGCAGAAGTAAAGATATAGAAAGTACTGCTTGGACAGGAACCTACAGTCCTGTGCTTCTCTCTTTCTGACCTCTACAACCATCCGCATATACCTTAAATATATGTGCGCATTCAAACGACCTGTCTGTTCACGAGAAGGTGTGTGTCTCTCGGCCATGCGCGGATGCTGTGGCTGCACGCGTGCCGGTGCTAGAAGTTTTCTATCCGCTTCCCAGCAGATTTTCTGGAGGAGATTTACTTCGATATTCCCAGGTGGTGGGAAGGAGCACACAACAATCCACAAACGCAGACACATACGTACATTACGACGATACACCTATAGAAGGCCACACGCCGTTGGTGATATACGTAGACATAGAACAAATACAGGGACATGCGTTTATTTCTCTCCTTAGATCGGTACACATACGGACACACCGGTACATACCTATACACGTATATATATGTGTGTACGCATGTATCTGTCCCGCTTTCCCTGAAAGTATACACACACACACACGTATGCATACATATGATATATATATATGAGTAAATAGGTAAATGTAAATGATTAGGAGTGTGCCTCTCTGTCTCGCACAAAAAGTAGGGAGAGAGCCATACTTGCTCAGACACGTAGATAATCACACAACATGGAGAAGTATCTATAAGTCCATGCGTGTTTGTCTCTTTCTCGCTCTTTCTCTCTATCCCTTTGTAAATCATTTACAGATTCGAAATCCACGCAAATAAATCTTCCTCTTTTTAGACAAGCAAATACACCTGCCGTCATTCTCTTCACGGATGCCTGTTCACAAAGGTGTATTTACAGGTCTTCCCGCTTTCAGATGTGGACGTCGCTATCTTTCTTTCATTGTCAAATAGTCGTAAGCGACGGCGAGGAATGTACACAAGCACTTTTTCTCGTGGGGACTTTCTAAAAGATGTAGGAAACAGTGCGAGGAGAAGAACAAAGTGATGAAAGTGTGTACCTGCATTCGATCACAACGGCAACGCCCCGAGGTCGGATAGCGTTCATCACGCCAAGAGCGATTTGTCTAGTCAAACGTTCCTGAGAAGACAGGGATAACACGGGGGACGGGGGAGAGGAGAAATACGTGGGCGGAAACGAGACCGACGGGGAAGAGAAAGAAGCGAAAGACAACAAGATAGAAACAAACCGAACGTAAAGGGTCTCCCCTTTACGCGCGCAGCGCAGCGGGAAACGGAATGGAAAGCAACGACAGAACAGAGGAACAGCAATAATGAAACAAGGACTAAGAAGCGGTACACAGAAAAGGAGAAACACGGGGCCGCCACGTTGAAAGAACCACGAAAGAGAAGAGAAATAAGAGACCGGACCAAACGGATAAAATGAAGAAAGCAGAAACAGACAATGAGTGGGAACTGGAGAACATCTTCCCAGCAGACTCCCGCGTTTACGGAGCGTAGAATTCACAGTTACATTTGTGCACGGTTTGGGAAGAAGGAATGCGCAAGGAGGAGAAGAAAAAGGAGAGAAACTTCTCTGCTGGCAAGTATTCGACGCACCAAACGGAGCAGAAAAGAGTGAGAAATATAGGCCTGAAGGGGCAAGATACGACACGTAGAACTCCAACGACACATACCGCAGCCAAACAGGAGAGGGTCAACATGCAAAAAGGGAGAACGAGATGGAGGAAGTCGCAGAGGAGAACGAGGAGGAAGACAAGCAGAAGTAACAGAGGAAAAACAGAAAGGAGAGGACAAAGGAGAGAAGAAAGAAGAGGAGAAAGAGGAGGAGGAAGACGAGGAGAAGAATGTGGAGAAAGAAGAGGACGAACAGAAGAAGAAAGACGAAGAGCGAAGGGGTTGACTGAAGCGATTACAGATACATGGTGACGGAAAAAGACCAACGGAGGAGGAGTGAAGAAAAAAAGAGAGTAGAGAAAGAAGTGTACACGAAAGAGGAAGGAAAAAAAGTGCGGGGAAAAGAGCGGAGAATACAGAAGAAGGAGGCCAGAAGGAAGAGGAATCGGGGAAAAAACGAGAAGTTCCTACTTGTAGCTGCAGACGCCGTGCGTAGAGATCTGTCACACGCGCGAGCTTCGACAGTCCGACAACGTGCTTCTCGGGAACGTACCTGTCAGCACAACGAGAAAAAGAAGAGAGTAAATACAGAGCAGGAAAGAACAAGGAAGGAGCAGTGCGGCAAGAGTCGGGAGAAAGAAGAAGAAAAGCGTAGAGAGAGGCAAAGAGGAGGCGAGTATAGAGCAGAAAAAGAGAAAAGCCCAGGGGGGGAGACGTGGGAGAAGGGCCGGGAGAGGGAGGACGGGGGAAGAAACGCAGAAGTGGAGAAAAGTTTCCACGAACAAGGGAAGGGGGAGAGATGACGAAAGTGAAGAGACGAATGAGAAAAAAAAGTTACACGGTGACGCGAAAGAGGAAGGAGAAAGAGGAGGATCAAACAGATACGAAAGGCGTGCACAAGGAGGCAACAAATGGGTGAAGACCGGTACGAAAGACAACAAAGAAAATAGAGGGAAAAGAAACAAGAAAGACGAAAATGACGGAGGAGCCAAGTAGAGCGGAGAAGAAAAAGTGAGAGGAAACTTGGGGAAAGTTTGATCTTGGAGAAGAAAGACGTCAAGAATAGTACCGCGTGAGACGCTGGAGACTACGTGACAGGGACGAGGCTACGGGTACGAAGCAGCAGATAAACAGAGCGAGCAGACGAAGCGAAAGACAGAACGAAGTTGAGGAACTCGGGGAAAGGAAAAGAAACGGGAGAAGAGAGCGGCATGATCCTCATGCAGCAAATCTCTCTCTTCATACATGCGTGTAAGTATATGTGTGTGCCTATACACACACGTGTATATTTATGCACACATACACACTAGCTGCGTACACGTAGGGGTGTGTATGGATGGACAGGTAGAAGCACATTTCACGTCAAAACAGCTCTTCCACTCCGCAGAGAGACAACCCATCCACGAGCACGTTAACGCCTCACACGTCAAGTACTGCAGACACACCCGCACTAGAGAAAGTCACCAGCTGCAAGGGCCAAGGAGGGGAGAACGCCTCAGAAACAGAGCGAGAAGACAGACCACCCACCGCTGCCGAGACACGGCGTCTCGCGCCGCGCATTACACGGAAGGGGAGACAGGCACACGTAGCGACGGACGCATCCATATACCAGTACGTCCATAGGTTACGCACACATGTACACATATATATGTATATATGTGAACGGAAGGCGGGATGGGCACACGTAGAGACAGACGCTTCCATATGGCGATACACAGCAATACGTCCACTAGGCTATACACACATGTACACACATGTATGTACGTTTTAACGTTGACGTTGGATTACACGTGTATACGGGAATGCACGTAAAGACTCTACATAGGTAGGTGGAGGCCCTTACATAAAGGTCAAACGTGCGAGTATAGGTCTTCTTTGCACAGAGACGAGACGCACGGGGAGTGCGCAGCGCCACACGCACATACCTACGCACGCTGGGGATGGACATTCATGTAGTCGAAGAAATTTCCCGTCCCTCCCCACGACAGTTTAACACAAGTACACGACATCACACGTATGCGCGCACACTTCTTCCCAACCGGCAAAAGCCTACACATCTGACAGGGGTATATATATTTACACACGTGCGCGTCCATTTATGTACATATATTTATCTCTCTATGTGTATACACCAAATACACCGCAACTCGCATGTGCGTCTTCCTGCCTTATTTTGTGTTTCTCTCTGTGTAGATATATACAGGCAAACACACAAGTCAATATGAAGCCTAGACGTCGACACGTGCGTGATAGGTTGCGAGTTGTACACATGCGTAGACGTGTCCTTGGCATTTATATATACACACACGTGTACTTGTACCGACATTTTAACTCGACTTCTACGAATAAATGTGCGGATCAACGCAGTGAGACGTGCTAATGTATGAAGAGCATATCTCTCTATAGACGTATGACTTCAACAGACACCTACGCATCCACATGTGTTTGCATCATACATATATATATTTATATATGGATATATACGTACACAAGGACGCAGATATCCACATAAATAGTGTGCGTCTGCGTACGTGTTGCAAACGTAGGTGCTCTGGAATAGGTCTACACAAAGGAAAAGATAAAGGCGATCGCAGCATTCTAATGTCCACGTTGACACCCTCTTTGATATTTAGAGAGAAGAAAAGCGAGAGAGAAGAAAAGAGGCAGAGGGAGCAGAAATGAGAGAAACGTAGCATGCGGAGAAAGAACGTCACCGACGAGACGGGAAAAGTTTCTTTTTGACAGAGAAAACAGAAAGGTGAGTTCCGCTTGAGAAGAAGAGAGAGACTGAAACACAAGGCCTGACCGGAGGTGCAGACGCACACGGAGAGGCGGCACGTGTCCCTGAGCACACGCGTGTACACAATTTCCCAGCTGCGTTCCCTCTTCGTCTCTTCTCTCCCGCTCTCCTTCTGTCCTTTCCCTCTCTCCAGATGCAAACGTAGGCGAGCGTCTATATCCACAGATGTATAGGCATGTGCAGAACGTATACACAAACACACCAAACACTTAGATCTGTCCAGAAATTCTTCTGCATATGTATATACTTCCATACATGTGTAGACTGTATAGACAAGCAAACCAAACACCTAGATATTCTTCCGCATATACATATATATATATATATGGAAGTGAGAAAAACACATGTCCATTTACGTCTTCGACTCTACGTAATTACGCAAATACAGATATACATACATATATGTGCATATATATATATATATGGATTTGGATATTTACGTACATGTGCTTATGCAGATACACGAACAACTATAAATGTAGCCATGCGCGGATCTGTCTGTGTCCCTCAATATGCGGAAACAGGTATCTATAGAAGCCCCTACACATAGTACTCAAACCACCCCTATACATACGTATATGTATATGTATGCCTCTCTCGCGTCCCCTTTTCGTCTCTCCCTCTTTGTGTATCTACGCATCTGTGTTCCTCGCGCTCTTCCCTTCTGTGTGGTTTCTCGCTCTCCTTCTGCATCTCCGCATCTTCACTTCTCTCTCCTCCGCGCTATGTCTCCGTTCTGTCTTCCCTTCGCCCTCTGCGTCTCCACGTGTCTTTGTCTCTCGCCCTTTCGCTCTCCCTCTATGCACGTCCATATTCGAAGCTGCAGACGCAGACATTGCCCAGGTACGCCCTAGAACAGAGATGGAAGTGGTGCGAGTTACTCACGCAATGTGGCAGTGACCCAAAAAAGGCAGAAGATGGTGCTCGCAGAGGGACTGTACATCTATGTTTTTGACAATAACCATATTTCTTCTCTCTTCTTCACTGCCGTCTGCAGCCGGTGCAGAAGAGAGGGCGCAGGTCGAAAAGGCAGGCGCTGCGTAGGACGCTGTTTCACGCGTTCGCGCTTCTCGGCTTCTTTGTGCGTCTCTCCGCAACGACGCGCGACCGGAAGAGCAGCAGGACAAGGCAGAAGAAGAGGAGGAAAAAAAGAAGGAAGAGGACGGTGACTGAGAACGGGAATTGCAGGAGAAGCCGTTGCTGCACCACCGCCTTTCTGGCGTCCCCTCCTCTACAGTAAATATCGCGTCACGTACTACGTCTGCAAACAAAAGCAGCAGCACCAGCCGCGCAGCACGCACTGCAGCAGCAGCCGCAACAGCGCCGCCGCAGCAGCGATTTCGACAGCAGGGACAGCGACTGCTGCAGCAGTAGCAGCAAAAGCGACACTAACAGCAGCAGCAATAGGCGACGCTGCAGTGCCAGCAGCACATCGACAGCAACAACAGCGTTACGCAGTCTTCATCCAGCTTGTTGTACGTGCGCCTGCTCCCGCCTGCCCACCGGCATCAAAATCAACAGCAGCCGCACTAGCAGCAGCAGTCGCTGGTAAGGGCGGCAACAGCTGTAGCGACAGCTCACAACGACGGCCGCAGAAGAGCGCACCAGTCATCGCCAGCAGAAGCAACTTTGACTGACTTATCCGTGCATAGCGATATTTGCATTTCTTCGCAGGAAATGTCCAGCTCTTAGCGGCAATCAATATTTTATATCACAGCATTTCTTATTCTACTGCGGCGACACAGATCCGCACGTACGGAACACCAGACACATCTACGGAAATTTTTCTGTTCATCTGCGGAACAATGGATACATACACGTATATGTATATTTATATATATATTTGTGTCGTTCTCTGCCTGCACACAAAGAGACACACATTCGCAGCCACGTTACCAGCAGTACCTTTTCAAGCCTCTTCCACGTGTACCTATGAATATATAAATGTATATGCATGTAGACCTACACACAGACACGTCTTAACAGCATACGTACGTGTAAATACATATACTGATTTAGTTGCAGAGCCGCTTTAGTGTCATACACGTGTACACACGTGACGCATTCTAACAATATCCGCGTATACAAAAACGGATGTATACGTAACTTCACGAGTGCATATGCGTACGCATGAATACATACTTGCTCGACAGCAGACGTGCTCGCATACCCCTATATGTGTATACATATGCATACATACGTACATACATACGCATATATATATATGTATATATATATATATCAATAGAGGGAGCGAGACTTCATAACGGCATATGTAAATGCACGTGAATACACATATACAGAGGTACGTGTGTATATTCACGTGTATGTATGCACATGGGCACCTTCGTAAAGTATCTACGTACACACATACGCGTATGTATACACGTGTACGGATAGCGGCAATACTGGCACTGGCGCTTTGCTTTTCTTGATTCGTCGTAGCGCGCAGCAACACGCCTTTCAATGGTAATGCCTCGGGATATATGTTCAAATCTTCGCGCAGACGAACGTTTAGCCACGTTGTCAATACACGGCCGACGCACAACTGCGTGCAGATACTTGTTCGAGTCAAAAAGAGAGAAAGACGCTTTCACTCTGCTGTCTGCGTGCAAGAGTTTGAACACAAAAATTCTCAAAAGTGCAAATCTGTCCCCCCCACAAAAGAAGAAACGCAGGCGTCTTGGTATTCTGCACGCGTGGATGAAGACGGGAGCAAACAACGTCTGAGTCTCTGTAGATCACGTGTCTGTGTGAGTGCGTAGTAAACGAATGTGTATGCGTCCAAGGTGTATGTACACGGTGTTGTGTACCCCACACGTTGTAGTGTGTACAGCCTGTGTTTAAAGATATACACGCATGACGCGTCTGTATGAAGATGCGGACACAAAGCAGGCATTGTGGAGAATGTATAAACACACGTCGTGCGGGTGCACGCGTACATATACATATATATATATATATACGTGTCCGCTGAATGCGAGGAAGCACTCACAGCGTCAACTCGCAGGTATGAATATATTCGAACGTTTGTGTACACCGAAACGACTTATTTGACCAGAAGTGCATATACGCAGGTACGGAGTGGACACACGCACATGCGTCCACTGCACGCACGCACACACGTCTTCTTTTACGTGTGTGTGGGTGTTGATGTGTCTCCGCAGAAGCATCTATGGGGAAGAAACATACACATATCTGTCTGCACACCTGTGTAGATATTATGTCGCAGCTGTGAAGCTCTTCCTGCGTCTGCGTCGCTGCAGCTTGTCGCAGAATTCGTAGGCTGTTCTCGTTCAACACGACGCCGTAACTCTTCTACGTACACACGCACATGCGTCCACTCCGTACCTGCGTATATGCACGTCTGGTCAAATAAGTCGTTTCGGTGTACACAAACGTTCGAATATATTCATACCTGCGAGTTGACGCTGTGAGTGCTTCCTCGCATTCAGCGGAACATACACCCAGACGAACTGCGCACGCGCACACGCGTACACAGGTACGTGGGAACAATCCGCACTGCTTGATTTGTGCAAACGGATACACCTACACACTGCTAAAGCCATACACGCACACACACACACACAGAGAAGCGCACGGCAGCATATACGTTCACGCAGCTACACACGGAAAGAATAAGACGCAAACTGCATGAAACTCTCTGCAGAAACACAGCGCCTACACACAGGGACGAAAATACCTTTGAGTGATTTGAAAGATCCACTGGTGAAATATTGAATAGCAGCAGCAAAGCGCGCGGGCGTCTTGCGCAAACCCTCTCGAGTCACGTCTTCTCCCAGAAGCTGCAACACCCCACAGCAGCAGCCGCAGCAGCGCCACATCACTTACACCAGCACCGGCAGCAGCACCGGTTGAAGGAGCACTACCGAAGTTCTGGAGGCAGCAGTCGCAACAGCGCCAGCAGCAGTTCCTTGAGAGAGGATATAACAACAGTAGCTTATTGAGGCAACAGCAGTGGCAGTAGGATAAGTCCGTACGGGTTTTAACACGACGAAACGCCAGCTGCAGCAGAGAGTACTAAAGGCAGCTGCAACAGCAGCAAATCCGTAAGGGATAAGGTCGCAGCGTATGGGGAGGCAGTGGCAGCAGTCGCGTGTCGTTGCAACAGCAGCAGCAGCAGATTTTCCAACGAGGTAGCAACAGCAGCAGATTGCTGGGAAACGATCCAGCAGCCTCAGGCCGTCGACACGAGCATCAACGGCAGCAGCAGCAAATTACTCAAAGAGGCAGCAGCAGGATAGAGAATGCAGCAAGAGCAGCACACCAGACGCACACCTGCAGAACCACAGCGCTCCACAAGCAACATCGTCAGCAAAGCCGCACTAGCAGCAGCAGAAAGCGGCTGCTACGAGCAGCATCAGCAGTGCGCCCACCGGGTCAGCAGCAGTGTGCCCACCGCATCAGCAGCAGTGCGCCCACCGCGTCACCAGCAGCGCAGCAGCAGTAGTAGACCGTCAGCAGTTCAAAGGCTACACGGAAAGCAGAGAGACTCGAAGACATTGTTTCATTACGAATCAACCCCGTTGCACCCACTACACACAAGTACAAATACATTCAAAGAAGCATTTGTACGCACCACTTCCGTAGCTACGCCCGCACACACGCATCTCCTTCTGAAGACACCGCCGCGTATCGACCCCTCTGCCTCTCTCTCGCTCAACAATTCTTTTTGTCTCTGTGTTACACATACATACGAACGCTTATACGTTCGTGTGTAGAAAGGGACTGACGCAGCAGTTTTCCACGAGAGGAGATACGAACACAGATGCAGATCTACAGGCTTATACACTCCTGTAGACACCTATTTCTAATGCGATTCCGTACGAAACGAGAGTAGACACAGAGACAGATAAAGAATAACTAACAAAAGACGTTCATGTCTCACGCCTGTGCGGGTATGAGCCCCGCCCTGTTCCTTCGACGAGCGCAGCATATACACTCGGAGAAAAACGATTGTTCACGCGTGCAACATGAAAAAAGAAAGAAGTCGATTCTCCACAGCAACGCGGAGGGACGAGGATGGAAGAAGTGCGTGCCTCTGTGCCTTTTACACCAAATGTCTCGCAGATGACACGGACATCTTCAAAATCGCACCGCCGGCAGCAGGAACTCACATGCAAGAATTCGCACAGGTACGTAGATATACGTGCAGGAAGTGCCACAAGCGGGAATGCGCATGTCTGTACATACGTAGGTTGCTGTAAAAGAGACATAAGTCGAGTCGCCGGCCGCCAATACCAAGCCTTCATACGTATAAAATAAGAATGTTTCTCCTTATCCACGCATCCAGACATCACTGCAGTGTTTTGTCCCGTATGGGTGGACACACGTACACACGCGCACGCACACACGTATATGCAGAGGCGTATAGGTATGCGCATATTCGTACACATATATATATATACATATACGTGTATATGTATACATATATGTATATATGTATATATATGGAAGGGAGGGGACACAGAGAGAAACACTAAAACACATCACTCTGTCTGTTCGGGTGTGTTGTCTTCTCCGCAGATTTATGCACACGTGTCTCTATCCGTTTTGTCCTGCTGGGCTACTCTGCAAAGAGAAACATATGTACGTTCTCTCCCCTTCTCTACACGCGTGTACACGTATAGGCATCGCCATGCGTAGTGAAAGATAGACGTGTACACACGTGCGTGTTCATATGTAAACACACATGTATATACTTTTCTTCTGCCCAGTATACACATTTGTTTCACACTGGTGATCCTTACCTCAAGCACCTGTCGTATAAGACTTTCCAGCTTTTTCTGTTTTTTCAGCTGCAGCTGCTGCGCATCCATTTCAGCAGCAGCCGTTCTTTCCTTCGCACCGCTGCAGACAAAATTCCTAGTACAGAAATCATCAGGATCTCTTCTGCGCTGCTTCTGTTGCTGCTGTTTCTGCTTCTGCTTCCGCTGCTGCTTCTGCTGCTGCTTTTCCTGCTGTTGCTGCTGCTGCTGCCATTTGTTTGGCTCCTTCTGCCATTCTTCCTGCGACTCCTGCTGCTGCCGCGGCCACTGCTTCTGGTGCACTACTCGCTTCTCTCCTTCCTGCAGCTGGTGAGAGTGTTGCTTTTGCTGCTGCCAGCAGGACTCCCCTTCCTGCTGCATCTGCTGCCACATCTGCTGCTGCTGGTCCCACGTCTGCTGCAGCTGCTGCTCCTGCGACGGCTGTTGCAGCAGCTGCTCCGGCCACGTCTGCTGCTGCTGCCAGGTTTGCTGGCGGTGCTCCTGCCACGTCAGTTGCTGCTGGTGCTGCTGCCACGTCTCTTGCCGCTGCTGCTGCTCTTGCGACATCTGTTGCTGCTGCTGCGGCTGCCAGGGTTCTTTCTGCTGCTGATCCTGCCACTGCTCCTGCTGCTGCTTCCATGACTCTCCCACCTCCCGCTGGTGCTGCTGATCCGTAATCCAGGTAACTTCTTCGTCGCGGTCTGTACCCAGCGTTCGTGACGGCGACAGGCCGTCGGCTGCCGCTGCAGCAGCCTGAGACGCAGCAACGCTGTGGCCTCCTTCTGCTTCGTTCAATGACAGCGGCGGTGTCAGGGAGTGGATGGAATAGCCCGCTGCATGCGTTTCTTCACAGTTCCAAGAGGAAAGAAGCTGCTGCTGTTCACCGGAATGAGTTGCGAGCTGCCCCATGTATTCGGTCCCACATAGACCGCTGTCTAACTGCTCCGGTTGTGGCGCATGCGTCTGTGGTTGCTGCTTGTGAGGTTGCTGCTCGGGGTCCTGTTGCTGATGCAGAGGTTGCTGCAGCTGCTGCTCCTGCTGAGGCCGCTCACGCTGCGGCTGTTGCTGCTCCTGCTGAGCTTGACCATGCTGCTGTTGCTCCTTCGAAGGCGATTCCAGCTGGTCAACGGAATGTTTCCGACGTGTTTCCTGCTGCTGGACGCACCGGCTGCGGTGATGGAAGCGCTCCTGCGATCGCCGATGCTTCGGAGGTTGCTCCTCTTCCTGGTGCTCTGCGTTATGTGCTACGAGTCGTGCGGGCTGTTTATGCTGGCCCCATAACTGCTGTTTGTGCACAGTGACCTCCTCCACCTGGTGATACTGCCACGGCTGCTGCTGCTGCTGCCGCGGGTGGTCCTGCTGCTGCAGCTGCCCCACCTCCTCCTTCTGGTGTTCCGGTCGCTCCTGCTGCTGCCGCTGCCAAGAGTGTTCCTCCTGGTGCTGTAGCGGCAGCAGCGTCGTGCGGTTTTTCTGTTGCACACGATGTCGGTGCCGCTCGTGCGAGCGCTGCTGCGAGAGCCCGGGGCTCCGCAGTGGCTGCTGCAGCTCTTTCCTTGCTGCGGCCGTGACCTTTTTTCCTCTTCGTGTGCAGGAGGCAGTGCGTGCTGCGTGCACTTGGGCTGAGTGGATGTGCTTGCTTGTATCGACAGTATCGCGAAGGTATGATTCGAGCAAAGCAACGTTTCTCTCTTCACTAGACACGCTGTTTCGCTTGACGTATTCTCCTTCTCCTTCTCGCAGTTCCCGGCTGCAGCAAACGGTTTCTAATTCCTCCTTCTCGGCTCCACTGTAGCACCCTTCCGAGCTCTTCTTCGTCAAAGGAACTGCTGCCAGGGAGGAACAGATTGGTGCATCCATTGCTGCTGCTGCGGTGCGCAAACTCAGGGCTGCTGAAGTTGCTACTACCGCTGTCTGTGGTGCTTCCAGTACTGATTTATCATCCAGTGGGGTCTTCTCAGGAGTGCATGCAAAGTAGCGTGGCGGTTGAACTGCTACTGCGTGAGCAGCCCTCAAACAGACGTGGGTTCGTCTGGATGAGTTCTTCACATGTGTGGGTGGAGGGCGACAAATATCTGTACTTCTCTCTCCCCCAGTACACACTTCTCCTTTCGTCAGAGAGACACAGGAGTGCAGTCGATATTGCAGTGTAGGATTTAATAGAGCAGATGAAGCTTGTGGGGCCGCTGCACTTGTGTCCCAACCGAGGCCCGTTGTATCCCTGCGCCGAGAAAGCACACTCCTCCGGCCACTTCTGCGGTACGAACGGAAAGGCCTGCCATGATTTACTTCAGGAGGGCGACACACATGAGGACCTCTTCCATTTACTTCCGTTGGGGAGCGCATCAAATGAAAAGAACTTGTGTCTTCGCCCTTAACAGAACCGTTCTTGCACGCACGGTGAGCAACGGAACCGTTGGGGCCAGAGCTACCGCGTGTCGTGGATGTGCTGCGTCCCGTGTGATTGCCCCGGTCCATCCCGGCTGCACTCCGGACAACGAAACAGAGTACGACAGAGGAAAAGGACGAGAAGGAGACACGGACGAATACCAGTGAATGCGAGCGCTGAGGAGTACACGCGGGAGATCTCACCGTCTCCCACAGGCTGCAGTGACAAAGCGCCCCGCATGCACTTCAACCGACGGGGGTTCGCAGGCTGGCTGGAGGGAGAAGAAGACACAGACAGGCAGGAGCCGACTGCAAGAAATCCGAGCATACAGATAGGCACCCGATCTGAACGTTGGACAGAGACACCCCTTCTTGTTTTTGAGATCACGAAACACCCCAGGCTGCTCTCACATCCGGAGGCATCCGATCTGCGGCGGCGCCACTTTTAAACTGTTATGGCACATGCACGACGGGCGACCGCGACCGCACAAAAAATATTGTCTGTATCTTAAATTTACTAAACTGGTTACAGCTTTAGAGCATACGCTATGGGAGTCGTGCGTGCGTCGTGTGACGTAAGAGCTCGGCTACAGGGAGGACGAATGCACGAAATCTCTAGAATACGGATAGTTAATGACCAGAGAATGGGAAGGGAAAAGGACGGAAACCGCAAAGAAAGTAGACGTTGGCCCGTGCACTCAAGAGTTGCGCAGCAGCAATTCAGGTGAAAACACCACGCTGGGGGGCCGTGCAAATTCGTGTCGAATGCCTACACTTTCATGATCGAATGACGAAAAATCCAACACCTTCATCAGAAGTCCACGCGCTCTCGATTCTTTCACCGGTAACATTTTCGACTATCCTCGATTCACCCCTTCGTATTGTGGGTCTCACCTAGTCATTGCATGGCCGGTCTAACGCGGACTCGTTCGCGGCTAGCTCTCTATGCTTCATTTAGCTCCGCCGATTACAGCTACACTATGCGCTTCTGTCGGCGTTTCCATCTTGCGACTGGTATGATGGCAGACGTTAGAAAATACCCAGGCTGCACTGCGAGTGAATTGCAGCCTTCGCAACTGTTTATTGAACTGGGCCTTGTCTCTTCCCTTATTCCCTGTTGCGGAAATCTCGCGTTTACGTACACTTCCCATAGCACGTCCCTCGCGGCTAGCCGCAGCCCTCGCTTGACATCTTGGTTTCTACGTCCAGATATCCGTGAGTGCCGCAGGCGGACGGCGAAAGTCGGTCAGACGTGTGTGTGTGTGTGTGTGTGTGCGTATGTGCGTGTGTAGAGAAAAGCCCCCCCGTATGCAACCGTAGCTGGAGGAGACTTCGCACATAGGATGGTACCACGTGTTCTCAGCGCCGTCTCTTTCCGGGCGGTTCTCTGTTGCCTGCAGCTTTTTTAGGGAGTGTCTAGTAAGCTTGTGAAATCGTATTTTTCTCAGTGCGCTTTTCTTCTGTGTTAGCCCTCTGTTGTTTGCAGCTTTTACACTAAGTTGGCGGCCAGCTTGTGTAGTCCCTCGCTTCTCTATGGGGAAGGGGAGCCAGACAGCTTGTGTAGTCCCTGGCTTCTCTATGGGAAAGGGGAGAACATTGTATTCTGAACCGATAAGATAGACTTCTTGTCCGCAGTTCACGTGGCGTCGAAATTAGTGCACTACGCCATCACTTTGCCTCGATGACGCAGCACTCTCCCGAATCCCCGCAACCGTCATCCTTTTTAGGTAAGAAACGTGGAAATTGACGCGCTTCCTCGACAAGAAGGCGTGCGACACATGACAGAGAAACGACACATAGAGTAACATCAGTGAACAATTAGAGAGAATCCTCCTACGCTACTGTTTGCCATCTTCTCAGCCTGTCCGCCCAAATACATTCCTGAAGTACAGAGTTGCTGTTCCTGAAGTACAGAGTTGCTGTTTCGAGAATTTGCCAGAATGCAAAATGCCTCCACACTGGGCGCCCAGCGCAAGGATACGAATAGGGAGGAACGAGAGCGTGCTCGAAATTGACGGACACCTCACTACAGAGACGCACGTCTACGCAGATGTCTCAGGTCCCTTCGAATGGACGCATGAAGTAAGTCGGACCTATCGCAGTGGACAACAAACCTTGACGAAACTTGCATCTCCTGTTTCCATGACAAACAGGAAGCAATGGAGAGCTGGTGTGTCTAGGTAGGCTGCTTCAAAAAGGATACGCGCACGTGCTTAAACGTGTGTATAACTCTGGAAAGGTGTATGCGTAGTTTCGTCCTAATATTTATGCGCGAGTATCACGTTACTCCTTGAGTGCGACAGTAATCGCGTGCTTCCCAAGACTAGCAAATCTTCCGGCTATTCACCTATATACTTACATATCCATCTATCTATATATATATATGAATTCTGCACCGCGCAAAGCACTCCTCAATAAGAAAACCCAAGGAGACCACAGACACTACACAGGGAGGAAACCAGAAACGAATTTCACGCTCCACTCGGACATAGAAATATTCGCGCATGCTTCTACTTATGCGGAAGTGCTTGTGCTCCTTTCGATGCTGCTGCCTCTGCCGTGTCATCGTCGGTCCTGTTGCTGGTTACAGATAGAATATACATCTATCTGTGTATTTATGAAGAGAGGGGGAGATCCGAAGCTGCTGCATCGTTTCAACTGACTCGTTCTTCTTTGGCGTCTCTGTCGATATAAAGAACCAAAAGTGACCGTTGCTGGCCGATGATTACGTAAGGACGTGTAAGAACACGGAATTTCAAGCGTATGCAGCATTGTACACATTTCTACACTGGCAGCCGAAGCGTACACACGTAAGTAAAAGCCGGACTATTTACACAAGGAAGAAGGACAGAGAAATAGCCGTTGAATCGTAGGACAGACAGCAGCCGGTGAAGGGTGCTAGCCTCCAATCTGTGCAGCCGTGGAAGATGGATAGTGTAGAGTTGTACCTAGAGTCGCCTCTTTCAACTTTGTTTTCCTAGGTACGAGGCAGAGGAATGTTAGCTGCGCCCGGTGGGTGACGTGCGCCGGCACTTGAAGAAAGAGAGCGTACACAACTAGAGATATCTTTTTATTCCCGCAGAACTAACTCGTATACGCGACTTAGGCGTGCTGTTAACACATAGAGTTATCACTGAGTTGGGTCTTTGTTTGGAGGCAGGTAATGACGTAAACTGTAGTCACGTAAATGATTACCTATTCAGGTGTTTAGTCCCGCCGAAGGAAGTTATCGCGCTGACTTGCTTCGTTCATCGAACGGGAAAGACATTTGACGATATGGAGACGTTCCGGTGACGCAGAAGCAAGCAGCCCGCTGATAGTTTTTCCTCTTCAACTGAAGACCAGATAAATGCTAGGAAGTTTCCTCACCGCTATGACACAGAATAGAAGGAAGACGACGGGGGACTGTCTTGCTTCTGCACAGGCAAAAGTCCTAATGTGAGCTTAAAGGTCTTTAATCGTTATTTAAAGAGACACCTGTTGTAGATGAATCGTGTTGACGCAGAAGCACGTACTCAACCTGTGCTCCGGAGTGACGCGAGCAACGCAAAAGAACGCCCAGAAAAAGAATTCATTCTTGATGACGACACCGCAGAAAACAGGTCAACTGCACAGCTGGGTTCCAAGAGAGCAAGGTGGCCTCGAAGGCGGCTGGCCCATCACGCTGTAGTGTTTCACAGGATCACTCACTTGCTCCTGCACAGTGTGCATGTAAAAAAATACGTAGAAAGCTTTTTCCAGTGTTACATATTACATGAACTCAGGCCAGCCGATTGCTACGAACATTCACACCAGTTTGCTGCCTAACGACACACGTAACGACGAATGCCAGATAGTGTTTGCCTGTACTCTTTTGCCTTCTACCACCTGTAGACGCACCGTATTCTACTTCAATCGAAGTCCCCTAGCACCAACAGCAACAAGTGGCCCATAATCCTGCAAGAAGGCTGCTAGCAGCCAGCCCCAGCGGAAAAATCACAGCTTGACGGGCTTATTGTGGGAGTACGTTGACTTGGAGGGAATCCACGTTTCACTGTCTCCTCACGTCTTATTACTATGAACGTTCCATACCCCTGCGTCACGCAAGTGGAGTGTCGTGTTACATGGACCAGAGGAGCCTGCACACAGATAGTCTGTTAGGGGAGGGGCGCGTACGAAGCACAGCTAAGAAAAGATACTACGGGTGATCACCCGACACGCCAGCTGAACTGTTGAGGCAGAGTCCAGTGTGGCAGAGGATTTCTTGAGAGAAAATGAGATACAAGAGAGAAATTACGTACACGTGTGTGGATAAGAACTTCTGAGAAAGACTTTGTTGAAGTAAAAAGTATGACGCGGTTTTCGTCCAGGTGGAGACTGGAACGGTTTCTCTCGGATAGAACTTGTCATAAGTAAACACTCAAACGACAACAGCTCCTAATGAAGTCACGAAGTCAAACCCAGTAACTTCTTCTGTACACACGGCAGCACGTGTATACACACACACACGTACAGACATCTACATTTAATTCTCTATATGCTTCAAACGAGTTTTGAAAGGGAGTCTTGTTACTACCTTCACCGTACCAACAGGAGCGTTCTAGAAAAGACCACGTCTCTCTACTCATCTGTTGGTCCTACCCCGTCTGCGTAACAAAACAGGGCCATTTATTTGTTTGATATATTAGACCCGTAACAACGATCTACACTTAATGAACTACGCGTATCATCCATGTATCTGCGACGCATAATTGTCGTGTACCACCTTTGTTCTTCACAACAAGGAGAATCATACTGAGAAAGCCTTCTCATTACTTTCTGCGCACTGGAGAAACAAACTTTGGTCCATCTCCGACAGATAATGGTAATCACTTCCTTTCCCTTCTGACTCCATGAAGCTCGTTGCAGACGCTGTACAAATTTTCACTTCAGACAAGCAGCCACGTTACCTCAATTCTGGCCACTTTTCATGGATTAAGACAGATAGAATAAACAGCGAGAAGGACTGTTGCGAAAAAGGGAAACCTTGCGCCTTTGTTGTCGAAATTGTTACGATCTGAATGGTTTATGTTCTCTACGTTTCTCAGGGAGAGCGAAGCTCTACTTGTGTGAGAAAGGTAGTTATAGGGAGGAGATACAAAAACACATGAGTGCATATATATATACATATAGATATACATTTACATCCATCCGTGCGCTGATGTATGCATTCTAGTAAATTTCCCTTCGTTAGTCCAAAGATATAGAGTACTTACATGTATGTATACGTAGCTGTACTCAGGACATGTATATTCGCCCACATATCCAGTGATGGATTTACATACCTCTACACAATCAAGCACACACAGGTGCATAACCTATTACAACACACATACGTGCGTACACACACACACACACACACACACATACACATCTATGCGTACGTGTACGCCCTCTTCCGTACGCGCTTGTAGATACATAGATATACATATACATATATATATATATATGCGTACGTCTGAATACATAACCTAAGTCGACATACTTACACGTTCACATAGATCCAGAATTACCCGCATCCAGGTGCATATATATATATATATATATATCCCTGAACATATACGTACACTCAGCCACCCCGTAGTATATACCTACACACGTATGTGCACGAAGTAACCGTACTGCACGACAAATGCGATTTGAGGGAAGTCTGCGTAATTTCTTCCTAGATCTTCGCCGTACGCTACACTTTTTGGTACAGAAAGCTGTAGGCATCTCTGCCACACATACGGCCCACCGTGGTAACACGCCCAGCAGAAGGGTTTCCCAGCAGAAACACTCAAATTTTTCTTCCCCACGACAAGACACTGCCTTTCATCTTCTCCTTCGGCAACACCACCTTGCAAAGGGCTGACCAGTTTCTTATGCAAGTAGAAGGAGGCTTTTTTAGCAGCGGCACTGCACACATCGATTAGAAGGACGACCGACATATAGCACCTCTTTCTGAGGACGTCTAACCTGCCGCAACCTCCGAACTGATACTGTAAGTCTGGAAAACCAATATTTACAGCAGCTGCACGCACCGTTTGTCGGAACATTCATGTCTCTCTCCGCTGAATTCCTTTTACCTAGCAGCTGCAACAGCATCAAATGACGTGTCTACACCCGACATACTCGCTGATTCCTCCTTGACACTTTCTACAAGACACCGGATCTTCTAGCACTAGTGGCACAAACAGTCCGCTGCAAAACTCGAGATTTTAACTTTTCTCCCACACCAAGATGTCCCCCGGCACTCGCATCCTGCTTCGCTATCACGGCCACCACCGTCTGCACAGTGTGGCTGACATAGTAATACTCACTACTCCTGCAGCAATTCCTGTATTAGCGTTGTCTTTGTGCCTATGCTGTTTACGAGGGGCCTGCAGCACTATTCTAATGTACTTTTGTCGGCTCCAGTGGTTCACGTGTCTCATCTAGCTGCAGCGGCTGTGCGCCCGCGTGTGCTACCGCACACACACGTGTACATGCATACAAATGGTAGACACCACCTCGAGCTCTTTCTTTGCAGAACAAGATGGGGACTTTGCGGATTTCGCTGCACGTCACAACCCCCTCTCTATTACATATGCATAAAACCCACCTTCTAATTAAAATGATAGGTATATAGGTCTATTTTCGGTTCTTTCACCCTTGTCTACGCCGTCGTGGATTTGGCGTACCATAGTGTAACTGACCATCTCTAACTCTTATAGCTGCATCAGCTGTACGGTCGTTCGCTCCGCACACCATTTCCTACTTTCTTTTTAGAATCTACATCGCTCTCTTACCCTGAGCTTCCGCATAAGCGTACACACGTGCACACGCCCATTATGTGTCACCCCTCTCCGTTCTTCCGTCTTCTCTTGAGCTTGTGTCAGCGGCATTATGATTATCCGCCAGAAAACGCAGTTCAACTTTCATCTCCTGTTTTTATTTACCTCGATGGGAAGGCGATGTACCTTGCTGTTTTGTGTAGACTCAAAGCCTACTAGACTCAAAGCCGTCGAGGTCTAGAGGTTCCTTTCTATCACCCGTCAGTTTTCGATGGTGTATCCTGCACCCGAATTGTGTTAACCTTATGTATGCCCACATCTCCCTCTCTGTTCTCCTCTTGAGTTCTCAAGCCTTTCCGTTTTCCTCCTTTCTTGACAGCCTGCGTATTTTATCGTTCATCCGCGACAATCTCCCGCGTCCTTCGTTGATTCCTCCCTCTACCCCTTTCTTTTGCGCTTTTCTTCCTTCGCACGTCTCGTTTCAGTAATCGTCAGTTCCTTGTGTCTCCTGTTTCTTCTTTGTGGTGAAGTGTGCACGTGTCCGGAGACTCTCGGAGGTGTGCGTCCCCTTAGCCAAGCTACTAATCAGTGCCTTCAGCATCGGAATTTTCCCCTATTTTCTCTGCATTGCGCTTCGCCTTTCGCGCCCTCTCCACTCCCAGACGTATTACCTCCGTTTTTTCGTTACCACTGAAATAAAACTTTTGCGTCGTACACAGTAACAGGAACCTACGTGCAGGACGCCTATTTCTTGTATACATGCATCCATATATATATATATACATACATATGTATATAGGGATACCTGAGTGTTTGTCTCTGTGTGTGTGTGTGTGTTTTCGGATACCTCTGCGACATGAGTCGCTGGCGTAGACCTACGCCACACCGACACACGTGTATATATATATATGTATATATATATATATGGGAAAGGTATGGTGACAGAAGAAATCGCCGTTTTCTTCATCTTCACCAGCGTAGGGGTCGCGGTGCCGTATCCGTGTTGGCGCAGCGGTCAGTGAAAGTATTCCAACCGTAATAACAGAAAATTGCCTTTTTTATTTCTTTCACAACGCTTCAAGTGTACAGACACCGCTCTCTCCCGTGTCGCTGCGTGGGCATGGTTCAAGTCCCCTCTTAAGGTGCACTCGCCGCTCGAAATCTGCCCGTCTCCAATGCCTTTCCCTCAAAATGAGGACGTCGATATTATCGCGATGCTGTCGCATAAATGCTGCCCGTGATTCCACAAATTTTCCCTCCTCGTTTCCCTCTTCATCCCTCACTTACGCGGCTTCTGCCGTCTTGCCGTTTCCTCTCTCTTCTCTTACTGTCTCCTCTTCGTTTGTCCCTTCTTCTCCTTCTGTTTCTGCCTCTCTTACCTCCTTCCCTCCCGTGTCTGTCTCAGTCCACGGTGACTCTACATTTGTTGCCTCTTTTTCGGACATCTCCCCCCGCGCGCTGTTTCCCTCCGTGTCTGCCTCCTCTTTTTCCCATTCTTCGACTCCCTCCACTTTTCCGTTTCTAAGTCGATCTTCGTCTTCTTTGTCTTCCCTCCGTCCATCCCTCTTCTTTGTTTCCTTTGATTTTTTCCCTCCTTCTTCACGTTTTTCTTCTCTCCCTCCCCTCTCTTTTCCTTCTCCTTCTTCGTCGTGCGCTGGTGCACGTTTCTCTGCAGCAGAGCGAGAACGAAGCAGCAGCCACACAGCAGACCCAGCAGCCGCGGGGGCGGCGGAGCCTCTCCCGCATGAACAAGAGGAAGCTGGAGGAGCAGGAGAAGAAGCACTTTCGAGTCCTTTCACTCCAGCGGAAAAAAAACGTCCCGTAACTTCGCCAGAACAACACCATCACTCCCCGACAGCAATACTTTCAGCAGCCGTAAGGCGCAAAGCAGCAAGTACTGGGAAAGGCATGATAGTAGAAAGAGCACGAAAAGTGAGACTAGCAACGTCAGCAACACGGGGGAAAGCCGGGGCAGCAGCAGTCACGAGGACGCTCCTGACGGACTCGTCTGACGCCCCCACATCAATAGCGCTGTCCTCAGAGGGAGCAGCAGCACCGCCTGCACGTGCAGGAATGCAGCCAACGTTCCCAGACGCAGCAATAGGAGCACCAGATGGAGGTGCAGCAGCAGCAGCACGAGCGGGAGTGGCCTCGGATTCAAAAGCGGTGGCAACTGCGGCAAAGCCGGGGCCTAACGCACCAGCGTACTCTAGTGGAGCGCGCACGCTGACTTCCGCAGCAGCAGTACCGCACAAAGCAAGAGCAGCAGCAGCACAGGAGGAAGAAGCACCAGGAGCTCGGGGCGCAGCTGCACCATGTGGGGATGAATTATTGTCGACAGCAGGCGTTCGACTTGAATCTACAGGAAGAGCTGCTGGGCGCATGGCCGCTGCAACAGGAGGAAGGAGAAGGGCAGCTACAGGCGCAACAGCGGCACCAGCTCACACAAGTGTCTCCGCAGCACCACCTGCAGCAACAAACAGCTGCGTGGTACACAGCTGTTGCAGCTGCACACCGGAAGCATTTGGAAGCTCTTCGACTATCCTACATGAAAACGAGGCGACGGCAGCAGAAAGAAAGAGCTGCAGCTGCGGCAGCAGCAGCAGCAATACCATAAGCTTTGACACAAGCAGCAGCAGCAGGGCTTGGAGGGGTAGCAGCAGGTGGAGCCTCGGCAGCAGCAACAGTGCCCGCAGCGGATGGAGCAGCAGCAGCAGGTGGGTTAGCAGCTGCAGCAACTGGACCGCTAGTGCTAGTTATCATAGCAGCATTACGCTGACTCGGAGCCGCAGCAGCAGCGTCTTTTCGTGCAGGAACAGCAGCGTCGAAGGCGGGAGCCCTGGCGCGGCGAATCACACCAGTAACATTTCCGTCACCAGACTTAGGAGAAAAGGGAGGAGGCACCATCCACACTTTTTTTTCTCCTCCCCGGCTTCTTCTGTCTTTTTTTCTTCGAGGCTGCTCTCGACCCGCAAGATAGCCGCATGGGGTTTCCCTGCTATTGCTGCAGCAGCCGCCTTGCAGCCGCAACAGCAGTATAAACAGGGCCTCTCAGTTTCTTCTTCTTCACCATCATCTTTGCCCCCCGTGCGTTCCTCGCTTCTCTTTGCTGCTTCCTCGTGCTATTTTTCTTCTGTCCCGCACTCACAGGGCAGTGAAGGCGCTCCAGGAAATGGCCAGGGAGCTACACAAGAACAAGTTGAAATTGCCCAGTTCCACGACGGTTCTCGGGGACGCTTCAGACCCCACCCGTTCAACCGGCGATTCTCACGAGTGAAAACGCCTGTTTTCCCCATAGAACCGCGCAATCTTCGTCTAATGGTAAGGAAGATACAGAGAGAGGAACTGCGGAGCAGAATAGTGTAGAAGGATGAGAAACGCGGAAGGCAGAAGCAGGGAAAGAAGACAAAGTAGAATAAGAGAAAGAAGCAGAAGACGAAGAGAAAGGAGCACTAAAGCAGAAGCGTGACCTTATGGAAAAAGAAGAAGACAGTGAAAAACAGAAGAATCAGAACGAGAAGGAAGCGAAGAAAAGAACGGAAAGACGAACAGTCGTTCAAGCAATCCAGGTTCGAAAGTATTATGCTGCTGCTGCTTCTGCTGCCATTCGTGCTACTTGGTGTGTTGCTGCCGCTGTGTTTCTGAGGTGGCACACAAACTGCTGCTCTGGGGGAATATTTGGAGGCTATCGCTGCTGCGGTTGCTGCAGGCAAAGAACCTCGCAGAAAGAGGCAACAATTACAGCTTTGCGTCGCAGGTGCTTCTGGTTTACTGTTGAGCACACTGCTGCTGCTGTGCGTACATCTGTTCGTTTTCTTCTTCCTGCAGTTAATCTCTATTTGAGTTCACTAGAACTGCTGGTCTTATGGGTTTTGCGGCTGGTGCGGCTGCTACTGTTGGTGATTTGTACATAGCAGTGCTGTCGCTGCTTCGATTCCTGCGTCTCGCTGCGGGTGCCTTCGCTGCCGCGTTTTTCGTTTCTCGTCTGACTGGTGCTTTCTTTAGTGCTCTCCAGACCTCGTTTTTGCTGCTCGTGTTGCTGTGCGGCGCATGCATGCGCTAGGGTAGAAAACTTGAGGATTAACGGAAAGAAAGAGCAAAGGCTTCGTTGGTTTCATTTCTATCAGTTATCCCTGCAGGTTTTTTTCCAGCAGCACCTCTCGGGTATTTTAGTTTTGTTGCTGCTGTGTTCCGCGCCTGCATCCACCGGAGAAAATTCAAAGAATTGAAGAGTCAGTAATGACCGTTGTGCGCTACTGCAGGTGTTGCTGTTCCCGTTTTCGTGGTGTCCCTCCTATCGGCTGAGACAGACACTTGCGCGACAAGAGCTCTCATTGTTTCTTCTGTGGAACGGCTGTTCCACTTGCATGCACCGAAGTCCTGAAGGAAGCAGCTGAGTGCAGAAAAAGAGAGAGAACAGAAGGTGAAGAGAAGCCACAAGTCTGCTGCTGTTCCTTGAGCCCCGCTTTTCTTCTTGCGTCCTAATCTTTCCCAAAGAAGGGCGCAGCAATCGGTCCGCCCTCTCCTGCCCGTGTTTCTCTCCTCGACTGCACACACTGCTGGTGCTACTGCTGAAAAACGCATGCAGCCACACATACATACACACACGTGCGCCGTCTCTTCGCCAAATCAAGAAGAGGGAGGGACAAAGGCAACAGAGGTAGCCACCGTTGTTACTCATCGTCCACATGTGCATATGTGTAATGTATACGATAGTGTATATCTCTGTTCATATACTATCATCTATATTATATATCTGCGCGACATTCACTATATCTGTACATTCTGTATGTAAAGTGTATGTATTACAGATACGTATGTAATATATGTATGCATACTATACATATGGATAGCATGTGCAGTAATTATATATATATATGTACACGCTATATATGATGTGTATGTGATACACATATATATGTACTTTGAATACACATAATATTTGTACTTCATGTATGTACAGTATATATGTGTTTATGTGTGCAAATATATATCTCTCTATATATAACGAATGCATATCGAATATATACTTCACGTCTCCGATACACGTACAGCTATAGAACTGTGTCTCTTTATATATATGTATGGACACATATATGGATGCATTTGCATGTGGAATGCTAGCTTGGTTCGTCTTATCTTGCTTGTGGAACTTCAGGTTAGAACTTCGTTGAGCAAATTTACATAAACGATGTACATGCGTGCACATGTGTAGATGCGGCTACCTTTCTGTTCCTTGTAGGTATTTTACTTGTGCAGAGCGCCTAAAGAGGTAGGGATAATGAGGCAGACGTTCAGCTGCCGCGTGGTGCAGGGTTATTCTCGATCTTTTTCTCAGCAGCTGCTGTGGTCGTTCTTCACCGCTCTGCTTGTAAAATGCGAGGAGCGGAGGTCACTGCGAAAAAGGACGTATGCTTTCAAACGTCCGCTGCCACTCTCGTTGCTCCTGTGTATTCCTGCCCTCACGACGCATCGAGCAGATACATATTTATCTGAAACGTCGGGGACGCCTGCCGATGCCGTTACATTTGCTGCTGCAGGTGGTGCTGCATTCCTGCTGCAGGTGGTGCTGCATTCCTGCTGCAGGTGCTGCTGCATTCCTGCTGCAGGTGCTGCTGCATTCCTGCTGCAGGTGGTGCTGCATTCCTGCTGCAGGTGCTGCTGCATTCCTGCTGCAGGTGCTGCTGCATTCCTGCTGCAGGTGCTGCTGCATTCCTGCTGCAGGTGCTGCTGCATTCCTGCTGCAGGTGCTGCTGCAGTTGCACTTTCACCTGCTGCTATTCATTCGCTGTTTTCGTTTTGTTTGCTGCTGGGCTTGCGAGTGATCGCGCAGTACAAGAGGAAGTCGAAGAGAAGAAGAGGACGGGGGGATAAAAGCAACGCAAAAGGCTTTCGCTTGAAGCACGTGCACCTGCAGGCGGGGCGGTACCGCGGTCCTCGTAGCCGTACATTTGAAGGAGGAAAAACTCCTCTTTATCGACGAATTCCTAAGTGGCCTGATGCGTGGCTAGCCAGGTAATCCTGGCTTTATTTGTTCCCCACAAGGATGCCTGGGTAACCGGACGGTCTTGGTATAAGTCAAGAGATCCACCTCTGTGGACAATACACATTCATGTATATATATATATGTGTATGAATGAATATGTATTTCATCCCTGCGTAACTACGTCAAAAGGTGACTGTGCGTAGTGTACACACTTGTGTGTGTATATCTGTACGTTGGTATGTGTGTGTATGTGTTTCTCCTTCTCTCTTTCTCTCTCTGTATATATTATTTTCAAACGTGTGAACTTCGTGGTCTTTTCTCTCCGTCTAGAGAGAGACGCCAGTGTTTCTCTAGGAAGGGAAACACACCTAATGCTCGCGTGTGTTTGTGGAGGTCCTACGTGTGCCTGCAGAATGGGAAGAAGACAAGTATTTTCTCTGGATGAAGTGTTGCGCCTGGATCCCTGCTGTTCAGGAAATTACGGAACTTGTCAAGTGTCTCGCGTGCTTTGTATCTCAGTCATCGGTGTCCATTTCTGTGCACCGTAACTCTACAAGCGTAGACATGCTCTTTCAATATAGGACCCCAAATATATATATACATGTATATATATACATACACCTATTCAACAGTCTATTCGTAAGCGTTTATACCAACATATATATACATAGATGAATTTTCGAGCACAGTGCCCTCATGCATACAACTAGGCAGGGAGAGTCCTATGTTTCTGGCTGTTGCACACGCATGTGGTTTTCCGGTGGTTTTCTTAAAAGGATCTACCTTTGCATGCGGAACTCGTCTTTTTTGTGTGCTGCAGCAAAAACAATTTATTATTAGATCTACGCCTAAATTCCTCTTTACTTTTCGGTGATACAGAGGTGCTTTTATGTATCTGTGAGTTTCCGCCGCTATACAAACGTATTCGCTCAGATATATATATATATACATATAGTTTCCACCGTTACGCAGAAGCATTCGTTTACTTATAGATATATATATATACATATGTTTTGCGCTGATGTACGAGCGTATTCGTTTAGATACACATCTGTGTGTATGTATATATTTAAATGTGTATACGTATGTGTGGTTGGTCATCCGTATCTCTCTGCGTGTGCGTGTGCACATATACGTATGTGTGTACATATGTATATTATATATGTGCTTCCTCAGCATGTACGTATATCTGTTTATAATATGCGCATGTCTTTACGTGTATATATATATATATGTATATCTGCATATACGTGTATATGTATCCACGGATGTGCTTCCTCAGCATGTATACGGATATCTGTAGACACGTATGTGTTTCGATCCAGGCGCTCGACTGTCTGTGTGCATCTCTACAAAAACACATAGATGCACATGTATACACATATAATAGATATATCTGTATACACACGTCTTCATGTACCCATATATATATATATATATGCGTGTATATATACATATATATATATATATGCAAAACCCGCGCAAGACACTGTTATACGGACAGTCTGGACAAGTTTGAATCTGACCTGCAGAAAAGTCTATTCGCACGTGGAGGTGCGGACCAGAAAGACGAATACACGTGCGTATAGAATTCTGTGCGCATGTCCTTCAAAGGCACGTGCTGGCGTATCAGAGAGCATCGCCTAGTGCTCGCGAAGTCCCCTTTCTTCCTTTTTCTCGCTCCTCAAGGCGTACATGCAGAGAACTTGCTGCGGCAAAATTCTGTGGAACATAAAATTCTGCATGCGCGAGTCTGTTTCCCCCCGGCAGGCAGCGAAAGACAATGGAGCCGCTGAATCTTTCCAAACTCCGGGCTTTTATCGAAGGCGGTCGTCTTGATGCTCGGTAACTTTCCGCTACCAGTGTTACCTTCATTTCTTTCTTCTCTTCCTTCTTTCACGGACAAACCCGACGGACTTCGACGTCGGCTTTTTTCTCTTTTGCAAATTTTATCTGCACACACGTGTACACACACGTATGTAGTTCTGTGTCTTTGAGCGTGGACACTTACTTGCTACATCGTTCTTGTCTTTCGTTTTTTAATCTTACCTGTGCGTCTATATGCGTAAATCTGTGCACGTGTCTGTATATATATATATATATGTGCATATCTGTAATACGTGTATATGTATACACTATATATATATATATATATATATATATATATT
>KL647291.1:2096363-2129041 GCA_000727475.1 Sarcocystis neurona | reverse complement strand
GTATATGTATACTACTATATATATATATATATATATATATATATATTTGCATGTCGTTGCCGATGGACGGAAAAAGTGGACAGAGAAGTTCGAGAAATGGCATTTTATCAGGTGCAAAAAAAGGACTCTTGATCCACCCGTACACGGGTGTTTGTGAGTTCCTTTTTCACTTTCGCGGCCTACGACCTTTCCCGATCACAAGAGGCCTTCAATTCTTCTACTCTCGTTTTCCCTTCGTCTCTCAAAACCACAACTCCACACGTGCAGCTGCGCGACTTCCACGTGTGCGGGTCCCACCAGCTGTCGTTGTCTCTTTCTCTCGCTGTGTCCGTGTGCGTCACCTTCTCTGCTCTCCTCTTTTTTGATGTTCCTCCTGTCTCCCCGCGCGCACAGCTGTGCACACTTTTCTCTGTTTCTCTCTCTGTGTGTACGTCGCTTTCTCTCTCTCTGGCACAGCAGCTTCTTCCAGGAGGTCCCGCGACGCGTGTGTTTCTGTGGTAGTCTGTGCTTATGTAGGCGCCAGTGCGCACCGTAGATGTACGTGCGCGTCTGAACTGCTAATAATAAGAGTATTTGACTCAGTAACGTCTCTCTCTGTGATGACTGTGTGCTTACGTACATACGCACGTGTCTGTACATACTCTGCGGTATACGTTGTCCCTTCAGCGTATTCCTTTATCCGTCTCCTCCTCTGCACCTTTTTCCCAATATATGCATAGAAAATATACGTACACACCTACCTGTACAAGTATATTATATATATATATATATTCGTATACATATATATGCGCGTATACGTATACTAGTGTATGTATACTTCTGTGCGTATCTCATCGGTACGTTCTCCACTTCCTCGTACTCCTCTGACAATGCGTGTAGTACACACAAATGTGTATCTGTAATTATACTTCCTTGGACTGCACACGATTTCGTCTTTTCTGTTTCTTTCCTCATAGAGGCGCCTCTCTATGTGTGAGGCGCCCCTGGGCCTTCCCTTTACGTCTCTCTCTCTCTCGCGCGCGCCCTCACTCTCTCTTTCCCTATATATATCTGTATACACATATATATATGTATATATGAGTGATGTGCGTGCATTCGTATGTGCGCATGCAGCCCGCGTTCGCATTCTTGCTGCTGCTGCTGGTTTTGCAGGTTTCCCATTACGCAGCGGCACCTGCACGACAGCAGATGCGTCAAAGTCAGGAATGGCGTGCGTCTCTTCAACGTAGTATGTCGTTTTTCTTCCTTCGTTCCCTCTTCGTTTCTCCCTTTTCTACCCCCCACGTGGCTCTCCTCCGATTCACTGTGCTTTTTTCTCGTATTATCGAGGCCCTTTCAGCATTTCTGCGCACCTGTGGCTGTAGATTCACACCGTTCTCTCTCTTTGCACACAAGTGTATATGCTTCTTCATCTCGACTCATCTTTCTTTTCCATTTGTTCATTCCTCAAGGATCTCCTCATGAGCAGACACTCAGGATGCGCGGACGGATGCACACATGTACCTCTATGCAAGGATGCCAACTGGCACATACATACCTATGTGCAGCTACGTGTAGCGGCCTGAAGCATTCGTCTCACTCGTATCTCTGGCGTGCTCTCTGGTCGGCTGATTAGTCAATCCTTAGTTCTTCTCTTGCGGACATCGCCATAATACTTTTTATAACTGCACACTCCGTTGTACATACTTGCAAACACTTGTACCTGTACTCGTAAGAAATGTCTGTTTTCTTGCTCGCCCCTTACTCTCTCCCTCCGCAAAGGTGCATACGCGTGCTTACACCTATATGTCTCTATACAACGAGACAGACACACACATATACACGTACGGATACACGCAGGAACAGAAACATAGATATGTGTATATATATATATGTGCATCTGTCCGTAGACAGCGAGAAGGCAATTCACGCATATGTTCATCTGTGCCTCTCTAAGAAAATACACGTATGTATACACGCGTGCATATACATGGTTGTACATAGAGAATATTCGAGAGAGACACCTCCGTAGATGAGCGTTTACCTACATTTTCAACATCTGTTCTGTCGCACTACCAAGCCAAAACTGCTTCCCTTTTTCTTGTTCCTCTTTTTTGATCAGAATGACTATCCGTTTCCGTACAAAATTCAGGTCGAAGTCTCAGGAGCAGACCAGTCATCCATAGATGCAATTCGCCGCGTCGGAGGGGAGGTGCACATTGTCTACCGAAATCGCCTGAACCTACGTGCGCATGTCAAACCTTATAAATTTGAAGTGCTGCCCAAGACGGTACGTTGCTGCTTGAGAAGGGAAATGACTGACGTAAAAGCAAAGCGGAGCAGCTCGGTGGAGAGAGGTACCATCTGCGGACAGCGGCAGTGGGCCTTGCTTTCTCCGTAGTTTTTCACCGCCGCCGAACGGGTGGATCGCTGTACGCGGAAAGTGATGCGCGGCATTCTGCATCTGCCGTCCACTCCTGCACGCCTAAATCCGTCAGTGGGAGAACCCACATGTGTGTCGTTTGAGGGGAAGAGAGACATATCTACCCGCGCCTGTCTACATGTCTAGATGTTTATATGTGTATATGTGACACTGTGCGTGCGAACGCGCGGGTATCATTATCTGCTCCGTCCTCTCCCCTCTTGCTTTATACGAGAGTACATATGTGTATATATACGTTTGCTGCTGCGCACTTATACGTACGTCTACAGAGATGCATTCACTTGTAGCCTTCCCACCGGTACGTACGAATATGTGCGTACACGTACACGTACATACATATATGCACCTGTGTATGTATCGTCATATATATATATATACATAGACAAGTGTATATATATATGTGTATGCGTACGTCTTTACGTAGAAAAGCTTCCTCAGTCTTCAGCTCAAAAGGAGACGCGACGTAGAGATGCCCTGTTTTAGCCAACTAATACTCTGCACTCGATATGATAAAAACCTGTACACGTATAGGGACCCCTGTGTGTATGAGCCTTCTTCGCGTTTGCGTATACATATGGTTTTCTCATATTTATCTGTGACACATTATCCCCGTCTCCCAAACACATGTGTATAGAGGCACACTTGTGTATGAAGCAGCTTCATATACGAGTGTATGTATATCCATCCATATATATATATATATATATAAATATATGAACGCGTGTGCGTGTAAGCATTTGAATTTGCGTGCACACGCGTGAATTGTCTGAATTCCCGATGTTGTTGGAATATCTGCGTAGGCGAGGCCGAGCCTAGAGATGCTGCACTACCTAGAGAAGATGCGGGCGCGGGGGTGCGTTGTGAAGTACATAAAGCCGCAATGGCTCATAGACGAAGAAAAGTCTTTGAAGAGAGAACTTCTTGAATTTGAAGCCGAAGCGCTCATTGCTGCAGGTATGGATATTTCTCTCGTCCTTTCACTCTGAATGAACAGACGAACAAATACGTTCACAGTATAAATAAGTATGGACGTACGCCTGTACGCACATGTCCTGCAGATGTTGCATCTGATCAAAGTCACCAGACGTGTTCTCGGCTTAGCGTACATGCCGTCGGGTATGACCGTTCCTGCCGTCTGGTCGTTACGTATACGAGAGTCGGGCATGAAGTTGCCGACGACGTTTCAGCCGCAGTGTTATCAGGGAAGAGCACCACGTACTCTCGACTTGGTAAGGGAAGCGGTTTCGGCCGCCAGGATACGTATCGGGCTAGATTCTTTTGAACTGTGAACTCGTCAGGTGGATGCAGTTTCCTGTGTGACGCGGATCTTTATAATATAACGTATACGAACCTGTGGTCGCGTTTGTATACGTGTAGGTGCACATGTGTAATAATAAATACGTATTTACATCTCTAACGAACTACACAGGTATATCTCTCTAGGTGTTTATAATGTTTACGTGGGTGTCTGTATCTGTCCACGTGTGCATGCGTGTGTCTACATGAATTCGTTTATACGGAGGGTGAGAGCGAAAAAAGGCGAGAGTCATAAGAGACTGACTGAAAAAGAAAGAAAGATATTAGATAACAGAGAACAAGAGTCTACTGCGCCCTGCAAGCCTTTGGACTGACAGAGTGTACTTCTCACGCGTGGGTGAACTCACTACATTTCTCCCTAACTATGAGCTCTCTGCATATATCTGTGTGTATATCTACGTGTGTATGTTTTCTTATGTACGTGTGCGTACATGTATATTTATGTATATATATTGGTCTACATACATAAATATAGAGACAGAGGGGAGTGTGCCGCATGCAAGTGTGTTACTCTCTGCTTCTTTCTCTCTTTGTAATTACGTATTTCGACATGCACGCACACGTGGGTACTTGTTCAGTTGTGACTTTCGTAGCCATCTTCGTTCCTCTATAACTACGGAGGAATCCAAAATGCGCACATGCGTGGATTTATGTGCGTATTTGTTTGCACGCACGGTCAGGCGTCAACTTGTTTACCTTTGTTTTTTCTTTGTCACACATATGTACGTCTAAACACAAAAGTGAATATCTGCAGGAAATGGCGTGAGTGATTCAAAATCTACCAGTAAATATGAATGCAACATCTGTCTACACCTGCAGAGATATATTTATATACCAACGTGTATATACGCGTACATGTGTATACACATGTATGTACACGCAGGTCCCTAGTGGCTAAAGGTCGCAAAAAAGGGCTTGTTGTGTCGGATATTTCTGTTAATGAACGAATGCCTTTACTGGACGCCTCTCCATCTTTTATTGATGTAGTCTTTCCTCGTTTCCTTCTTTTCCCAACTCCTTTTTCGTTCCGCACTTTCGTCTCATCGTCATCTTCTTCGTTCTTCCTGTCCTTCGTCGTTTATTTTTCGCTTTGTTGTTTCTGTTTTCTCTCCTTCCTCTCCTTTCTCTTCCGCACCTTGTCCTTCTTGTTCTCTACTTTCTCCTCTACTCCTGCTTTCCAGGAGCAGTGTTCTGTTTCTCCGCCTTAAACGATATTTCTCTGTTTCCTCTTTCCCTTTTCCGTCTTTCTCTCATTTCTCTCTTGTCTCCAGGCGAAGGAGTGGATACGCGAGACCCCAAACTACGAGCGTCTGTCGAAGAGGCGCAGGAGAAACTGCTACGGCAGTTTCGTCTTCGTGAAACTCTGGCAGCAAAGTTAGAGTGCGAGCAGCAACAACAGCAGCAGCAGCACACATTTGCTGCTCCCCAGGATGACGACGAAGAGAAAAACACACAGTCGTAGAGCTGAAATTATATATGGATACAGCTGCTGGTGTCAGGGGCAGGCACAGCAGAGTCTCTGTAGCGCCGGAACAGGGTGGCGAATTACGACAGCTTATAGATTGAAGAAGAAGGTCGTGCGTGCACCGCTGGATGCTAACGAAACACGTTGAAAGTGTTCTATTGGCGAGGATGTTGCACGCGTTTGTCCTGCTCTAGGTGGGAACAGTTGGAGGTAAGCGACGATACGCTCTGGGGGATCGGTGAGTCGAGGTGTCCGTGTTCTAGCGGGAGTAGAGTGTGATACCACAACCAGTGGGTGAACCCCGTACGATTGGTGAAGACTAAAAGCGCAACCTGGGCTAAATCGTTCACAACTGCTCAAGCCTGCAGTTATACGATGTTTTTTAGCTGTTTTGAAATGCTTTACTCCACAGGCTGTACTCGCAAGTGGACAGGACCTATCGGTACTCCTCTCTAAACGTGGCGCATGTGTCATCAATTTGTACACGCGAACGTGTTCGCTGCAAGCAGTCGCGGTTTCCACACATTTGCAGATGGTCCTCTAGGAACGGGTACACACCTCTACAAGGGTCACACTGCATGCACCGCCTTCAAGTATAAATTGTCCTTATTCCTTCCCCTGTCCCGGCAGTACAGCACCCGTGCTTTGTTTGTCGCTGACACCAGCGGCTACATCAGGATTGGCATTCCGAGAAGACTGGACCGGTGCAGCATTGGCGTCGCGCAACCTACAGCAAGGACATTTTTGTGCCCCCGAAAGCCAAACAGAAAGCGTGCACGTCGACTATCCTTGTTATTTTTACTAATAATTCGCTGTCGAATCTTGAACCTCAATTGAGTAGCGATGCTAACCCAGCGAACCCACATGTGCGCATCCGCACCACTTGGTCCAGCAGATCGGGCAATGCCGATTTGATCGGCGTGCGAGGAGGACGGACGAGCACCGTTCACTGGGGCGCAACTCACCACCATTGAAACAGATGATACGCATGAGGGCTGTAGAAGAGCTGTGTGCCACCGATATAGCTGCGATGACAGATTTGCGCTTACTCCTGCTGTTTCTGCACAAGCAAAGGCGTGAGCTCTCAAAAACGTTATTTGCACACGGAAAAGGTGGACGGGGGACAGGGATGGGTGTTTGGTCACGGGTCTCCGGTTAGTGTTCAAAACCGTGCGCTGCTGGAGGGGGAAGGTCTTAACATAAACACTTTAGTGTGCAGCAGTGCGGGGCGCACTACAAAGTGCTTAATAGCTGCTGCGCTCCTTTGAAGTTATATTCGTGTTGTATTCCTATGGAGAAGTTCCTGATTGGGTTTGAATGCATTCGCACAAGATTTGAAGCCGTGATCTCACGAGACGTCGTTATACTTCATAGATGCGCTGGCGAATGTCATTTCTGCGCAGAGACCGGATTCGCATGTCACTGCATCTCGACAACAGTGTAGTTGAACGGTGGAAGACCTGAACTGAGTACACCGTGCGTGTCGTATAGTTTTTCCGGTAATCAGCTCTTTTTCCTGCAGTCGGACACTCGTGGAAGATACTGGTAGACACCCCAGGAGACTCAGTCGTAGCACACGGTACGCTCACCAGCGGGAGGAGCGCACGTATAAATATGGTTTCGCGTGTAGTTGTGCTGGTGTTTGGTTCGTGAAGCGTACTTTCAGTCTTTAAGAGCTCAACGGCGAGGCTGTTGTGTACGAGAGAGAGAGCGTTCAGATGGAGGTTCAATGAGACGACATTTCGGTGATAAAGCGGCTCATCTCCCGGCGCACTGGCCTCCTGACGACCACTGGAGCCTCCCAGTTACAGTGAGATCTACAGTTGATTAAACGGTCATCTCTGGTGGTCTCGTCCATAAGGGACCCAGCATTGAGAGGGGCGAACGTCTGGCTTATTCTTTGAATGAGTGGAGCGACTGCGTCAGAAGCTGCGATTGCAGCACTCGGCAGTATACTCGTGCGCTTGAGATCAGACACGCAGCCAAAAATCTGCGCACTAGCCTTTCCGGGGCAGCTGGTGTGGAAAGCACTTTTGCTGTGAACCGTACAGTATGATTTCCTCTGAGATACTTCATTCAGAAGGCGGGGCGTGCTTTAGAGTGCTGCTGGGGCGGTTATTGCATGCTCATTTCCGATTTGACTGGATAGGTACATACGTGTACATACGCATATGTGATAGGAAGCGGCAGTTGCATCGTCCGCCTGGCGCAGTGTTTCCTAGACGACCGGGGAAAGCGCGGCGACTCATGGAACGACTCTACTGTTGACGTGGTGGCATCAAAATTTTCTGCGTATCAGCTTCCGCTCTCTGAGGTATATAAACTATATGATATTGAGTGGGTTCCGAGTCGTGTATTCTGGAGTGCTTAGTAAAACACTGACAGCACCAAACACGCTGATTGTTCTGTCTGCCTGGTCAAACGTCCAGTGAGCGGCTAAGCAGTGGTGCAATAAAAGCGGATGTTCAGGACGACTTCCTCTCCGGCAGCGGCCAGACGCGGCGCGTGACACAGCTGCAAGCGGCGTAGCTTCCGAAAGCCTGAATGGGAAGAGGAGCCCTCCCCTTTGATAACTTCATGGAGGCTACTCGTTGGTGCGTTACTATCACTAAGCCTGCCTGATAACGTCCACTCAGGTGACTTGTCAGTACGACTGGCGTTTCCACGAGAGCAACAACGTGAGGGAGGCGCATTTGTACTTTTCGAGGATTTATATGTGTGAGGATTGAAATCAACGTGTGACGCGCCGCGCGTTGCGGACGGCCTTGAGTGTAGAAGAGACGTGTCTAAACGACCATGTTGTTTATGAAAGATTGATGGACTGCAGCAACTACGGTAGTGGCGGATGCATATGCAGCTGAACTGCCGAAGACTGCCCGCACAGATCGATGAGGGTGGTATGGTTGTAGCACACCACTCAGACGTCGCGGTCGCCAACGCTGCCTCGCACTCGATGCCTGGCATGCAAAAGCGGCTTGAGAAGTGCTGGGCGTGGTGAGCCTGTGTGAGTGTGGGTGCTGCTGTCACGAGGCAGCCGGAAGCTTGACACCGGAGGTTAGAGGAGATGTGATCTCTGAGGACAGGACGTAAGACAATCTAGGACACATATGCGGTTTCACTTATCTTCTCCCTGGTGCGCAGTGAAGAGCAGAAGATGGCAGCGTAGCAGCCTGGATTCGTGCATACAGCAGTAGCTGCTTTGCCGTCGAAGTATTATCATCTCCACTTGAAATGATAATGTAGAGAATTCACGCGATGCAAGCTGTGAACACTGTACACAAGTCCATGTTGACGAATCGCGGCTCGCTTGTTCCAGCGTATTAGTCTACTCGAGCGCGCTAGGAAAGGAGGTTGCTAATGACATGAAGTGAAGGACATGGTTGTTAGAGGTGATTGATGGCCTCAAAACAAGAGCGAACGCAAATGTTGACCACATTGTATCGCCCGCAGCACATTCCCGTGCGCTACTATTTGCCGTACAGCAGTAGGACGGAGTCGAATCTTCTGCGGCCGACATCGCAACGGTGTCGTGAACGCTCAGTGTTTATGTGCTTTCTGCATTCCTCACCTGCTGCCACCCAATATGACACTTCATTACAATGATCTCCCTAGGAGTCCATCCGTACTATTTTCGCACACGAGTGACACCCTCTCCATCGAATCCCACGGAACCGCCGTAAGACCAGCTACTGGGGGACGCGTTCGTTGTGTGATGTGGATCACAGGCGAGCCGACGGACGCACAGAAGCCCCCTGCTACAAAAAATAAAGAAGGCGCTTCCTGAGAAAAAACACGTCGGCAGGCAGACACAAGCCGAATCGCCTTTAGCCCCTGAAGTCTTCTCGTTATTCGCGTGCGACACTGCAATCTTCGCTCCTTCCTACACTACCGGAATATCTGGCTTCTACCTTCTCCCAAACGCGCACCGATCGGCCCGCTCCCGTTTCCTCTGCCTCAGCCGGTGGACGCCGGGAACAGCCTCTGCTGTGTTTCTCGTCTTAGCCGAGGCTACTCCTGTTGCTTTCACTTCCTGAAATGTCCACAACAAGCAGTGATTCCAACGAAGGTTCTTCCGTCCCAGCCAGTGCCGCCTTACTGTATACACTAGTTCCGCACTAGCCGGTACGAGCAGCCACCTGCTCCACGTCCTAGACAAGGTATCCTACTGCACACTACGCCACAACAGAAAACAACACTTTCCCTGGTTACGCGCACTCACTTCCCTGCCATGGCAGTTTTTCCTTTTTACGTATCTGCCGCCGCACTACTACTACACGAAGCGCGCCATTTGTTGTTGCATCTGCGACGGACCAGCGAGCGCTTCATTCAAGAAACGTTTCACCTGCGAGCTACACACGCTCTCCTACACCGTAACTGCAGACTCAGCTTGTGCTGTTCTGCTTCCCGTCTGCTGATCTACCAACATGTTAATTGCGCTTCTCGCCTTCCGAGTGACGGTGTGGTCATGACCACTACTGACGACGTTCCACCTCACGGGCGCCTTCAGCTTGCGCGCCTCTGCCCTCTGCTTTTGACGATGCTGTCCCTGCTCTCGGATTCTACGCGCCCCAAAAGTAGAATCTGTATGGCTCGTAGACTTTTCATTCACTATATCCATGCTTAACTCGAATTAAAAAGCTCACCTGAGGGATGCATCCTCTGTGCATGTCAACGAGCTCTTCGTTATCGTATCGGCCCTCTAGGCTGCGCCACCAGGTCGTTTCTCTGGCTGTTTGTTCCCTTCGTGTCCTCTCGCTGTCTTATTCCAGAAGGGTATATCTTGTGAACTACAGGTAGCCTTACACACCGCCGGAACTGACGATGGTCTGTTCGCTGCGGAGGACGAGTGCCAGTCCGTGCAACCCAAGGCCGCGACTCGGGCCCGCGAAATCCTCTCTCTGCCTGAAGTGGCCGAACACAGTGATACGCAAACATTTGCGAGCTGCACCTTCGCAAGTTGGAGGCTGATACTGCTTTCGTGCCCTACACCGCGTGACTCCACTACATACGCGCTATTTATTTGTGATGAGGACTTTCTCCTCAGCAAGTCTCCAGCTGAGAGACGCAACCGCTACAGTTGTACGGACGAAAGCCCTTCTGCTTTCATCTGTCGTAGTTTCTCATCTGCGACAACGGGAGAGCGAGTACGAAAATTTGTCTTGTAAATTGATCTACTTTCTACCGTTAGCGCCGTCATTTCAAACACACGATTCTAGATTATTTCGCAACAATTCATCATATATCGTTGAATGTGTACGCAGCGTCGCGCCTGGCACGGCAGGATCCATCACGGCGGGTGTTTCATCCAGACAGGTCGAAGACAGCGGTGAGGGACCGCAAGCAGGACGGAGTAACCTATTCGGAGCTCAATCCAGGTGCCACGAAAGAAGAAACCCCCCGTGTTAGCCCGTCCCCAGATGAAACATACGAACATTAAACGCCCCTACTCGACCGCCCTGTGTAAATGTCGGCCCCTATCTGCACACAGAGACTATATCGATTACGCATGACATTCTAGATCCCTTTCCCATTCCACGTGGTCCTCGCGCTTCACCACTCGCCACGATATACCATCCCTCTACATTCTCGTTCCCAGCTGCTGCTGGGAGTATCTATCGCCTCTATGACATGTCCACGCACGATACTGTTTGCCAGAAGGCAGAATGGCAGTGCGAAACGGACCAGTCCTCGGTGGCCAACGGCGCAACTATCTAGCGTGGTTTCAGTTCAGGCCCTCTCTGTAGTGCTCACCTGCTCCTGCGCCGCGCAACACCTCTTGTCGACTTTTTCACATGGGACATATTTATATCTCATCAGCTCAGAACTGATATTCTATCAGTCAGGTACTCTGGAAAGGTGCATGGAGCAACTTGTACGCCCTGCCTCGACTATGTGGGCCTCTGAAAAAGAAGGGTTTGATGCACAGACGTCCACGTCACAGAAACAAGGAGAGATCACTTCCTGAGCAGATAGCCTTCCTCAGCCAGACGCAAGTCGAATTGTCCGTAGCCCCTGGCGCCTTCTCGTTTTCCGCATGCGTCATGACAACCCCTGCGCCTTCCTACAACACCCGAGGTGCCACCCTCCTACGTTTCTGATAGGGGGATCCTTCGACTCGTTCACGTCCCGCCTTCGCCCTCATGTGGACTTGGTCAAAAACGGCATCTAAGGGCTTCTGTCATTCTTCTGAGCATATTCCTGTTTGCCGCCGTTGTGTGACTCATTCACCGTGACCAGTGCTCGCGAGCACAGTTCTTTTGTCCCGAACAGTAGCGCCCTGTTCTACATAACCTTTCGCGGCCACCCTGTACAAGCACTCACCTCCTCAAAAACCTACACAAAGTGTCGTGCCGCACACTACCCTTCTGCAGCGAACAAGATATCTCCTGGTGGTGCAATCGTACTTCCTTGTCAAGCTAAAGCCTCAGTCGTACATCGGCCACGTTACTACTCTACGAGGCGCACTTTGCCCTCCGGCGTCCGCGACAGGGACGGCAGCGCTTCGTCTATAAGACATCCCATTTGCAGTTGTAGACACACTGTATTGCGGTATAACTGCAGGCACAGGTGCGTCTTTCTTTGTGCACCGCTTCTGCTACTCTACGAACATGCTGATTCGTGATCTTTGTCTTCGAAATTGTGGCAGGTTTGTGAGAACTTTTAGTCAGGCCAAGACCCCACAATCTCTCCGCCTATTGCTGAGGTGACCAAAGCTTCACCGAAGCATGCCTTTTGTACTACGCTCTGTGTAATTCTTCGTCACCTCCAGAGGTCGCCGTCTTGGAAGGAAATAGAACGACCTGATTTATTGACCTGCATCCAGCATGGCATGGGTCTGTAAACGACAGTGCATACTCTGCTGCTAAAACTCGTGAAGCACCCCGGGAAGTTCGCTGCAAAATTTTACCCCTTCAACACCTTCTTTGCCGAACCACCGTCGCAGAGTTACAGGCTAGCACCAACCAGTGTCCACGGCATAACTATTCGACGTCTACAGCGATCCCCGTGTACCCGTTGAGACTTTGTTTGGAAGGCGAATAGCTCGCTGGTGCATAATTCTATAGGCTGCTGTCGGTGTCTTTGCTTTTCGTCCACGTCAACAAGACTGAAACAATGCGTCACTTTTCTCGTTGCTTTTCTTACTCTCTGCAGTTGGAGAACTGATTTTGTGTGCGCGAGACCCCACCACTTACGGGCGATTTGCTACGCGTCAGAAAGCGTTTGCGCAACGTCTACCTTGGCATAGAGGGGCCGGGCGAAGTCGTTCTTTCCAGCAGAGAAGAAAAAAGCAGTTTCAGGGAAGGGCAGCTCAAGTAGTATACAACTCTCAGCACGTGGGGTAACATAAACAATCTTCTCTGAAGGATCGGGCATTCCGTTAGCAGATTACCTTCATTGAGCACACCCACACCGAATCTTCCATGACTCCTGACGCCTTCTCCTCATTCTGCGTCTGCGTCGTAGCAGTCCGCTCCCTGGTATGCAAGTGGGATACAATCCTCCTCCATTATCCATGAGCGTATCCTTCGGCGCTCTCGCCTCCCTCTGCCATTACCAGGCGGACACCGCGTAGACCAGAGTGAATATTATCTCAGATAAAGCCTTTCCTGTCGACGTCATTCGTCACGAGCTGAGACTGCTACAACGGTCCTTGCATCCCCCACGGTAGCCTGCTTACACATATCTGTCGCTTCATTCTGCGTGGGCGGTCAGCTCAAAGATATACACAAATGTTATGCGCCATCACCAACACCAGCAGCAGATCAGACATCACACCATAAATGGAAAATGCATCTTTGTGATTTTACCGTGTCGCATCCGGATCACTGCAAACCGCTGTTAAACGGGGAACTCCCTTCTTTCCTCCGTACGTGACCGAGCAGGCGGCGATCTGTTTGTAGAGTGTCGCACTTTCTTGTTACACAATAATTCCGGCATCGTGATTGCAGACCCGCATACGTCCCGCCCAAACGTCGTTTTGCATCTGGTAAAACGCAGCCAGCTCAACTGTAATGGTCATCTCTGTGAGTGGTGGTACTTTCTGTGACGACTACTGATCCTCTCTCGTACGGTCCCCGCTTTCACCGTGCATGCCCCTGACTCTTCTTCCATTGAGGACATACCACTCAGTCCCACTTTGCACGAACTGAAAACGAGAAATATGTATTGCTCGTAGACTCTTGAACTGACACAACCCTGACATTGCCAGCGAAGATTATTCAGGTGCACAACCCGGAGCTCCACCCACTGATACGTGGCACAAGGACTACGATGTTTGTACTCTCTTCTCAGCTCTAGAAGCCACTCCTTCCGCGAAAGGGATGAAAATATGTTATATGAACCAGCACTTTGCGGTGCAAACAGAGGGTGCATTGTTTGCCATTGAATACATTATGAACTCCTTCCACGACTAGACTTTCTTGGCAACCTTCTCCCCTGAATCGCTGTGACAGCCCAGCATTGGAGCTGAGACGAGGCACCGTGTGCCTACCGCACCTTTTTCAATGTCTGTGGCGACCAGTCTCGAGACAGATATTTTTATTTGTAGAAGCGGACAGCTACTGCCACACGTTCGAAGATTTTTGACGCACACAGTGCTTATGTTCTGTCATTCACTTCACCAACAGAAAAATAGTACCCCACTTGCCTCACTGCTCCTCTTACTCTCTGCGACCGGTCCGCTGATTTTCAGTTCACGACTTTGTGACACTTTCAGCCGATTCGCCACACACTGCACAATAGTCGTGCGCCACCTGCGCCGAGTTTAGGGGCTGAGATGCTCTACCTAGCAGGGAATCCGAAAACAACGTTGGAACATCGCAGGCTTATGCGTGGAAGCTCTGTTTCTCTTAGGTCTGCGCGGATGCCACTGAGTGCAAGACAAGCCACTTTCAACTGGCCTGCCCCTTGTCATAATCTGCGTGGATCTCCAGAGTCACTGCTCATTGCCCTCTGCAAAAGTCGACCCCGATCTGCGTGGACCCTGACTAATTTGTCACAAGCAGTCTCCGTTCTCGAACGCAGCCCGTTCTCTCAGTTCATAGTCACCGAGAAGTACCAACTTCGCACGTTCTTACTGAGAACTCTAGGGAACGCCGCTTGTCATTTGTTCAACGAACTACAATTGGACATGGCAGAGAATGGAAGTGAGACCAAGGGGACTCCTCGGTGGCCGACGTCGTGACAATCTTGCATGTGTGCAAAGCTCGTGTCCGTTCTGCAATGCTTACCAGCACCTGGGGGATGTAAGGCCTGATGCCTACGATTCTCACTGAGAACCTATCCGCACTTTCTCTCTGCAGAATTGACATTCTCTAAAAATTGGTAACAGGAAAACAATCTCAAGCTACGTAATGCGCGCTGACTAAGTCGCGAGCCCTCAAATGATTAAAGCGATGCGCAGAACCTCCCATCTAGTGAACGCACACAAGGCGCTTCGTGGGCAGACATCCCTTGTAAAACAAATCCACGTCGAATCACCCATAACTCCTGACGCGTTCTCGTCAGCCTTCGCCTGTGACACAACATACTCCGCTCCTTCCTAAGTGATCGCAGTACCAGCCTCCTACGTTTCGTAAAAGCGTATCTTTCGGCGCGCTTACCCGCCTCGTCACCAGGTGCACACCACCTGAAAGAACGCGTACCCTTTGAAATGCTCACGCCCCAATTGCATATATCTTCTTGCGTATGACATCCTAAATTATTCATCAACAGCAGCAACGGCAATAAGAGTGCTTCCGTTGCAAAATGTAACCTTCTTTCGACACACACATTCGGCACCAGCTGATGTGGACAATCAATTCCTAGAAGAAGTGCTACAAGCCTCGTGTCACATCTTGCCCCCCAGGGACACATGAAAGATCACATCATGATGTGTGCCTACTCGCTAAGGATTGTGACGTCTCATTTCCAGATTGCCTCAGGCTGCTGATCCACGAGTCCCCCCATTCGGTCCTGCAGACTTGACATACTGCACAGGGCTGTTTCTCAAAAAGATCACACCTGCAGCTTTTCGAGCTTGTCCAGCATCGTACCTGAAAGCGTGCGCGGGTCCCTTCAGCGCGTGTCTCGCAGTCTTAGTAGTGGTAGAAATCTGTGACATTGCTGCCTCCTCCCCATGTGGACCCCGCATTCTGCTTGTGTTATTATGGCCTTTAGCTATGACGATCCGCTGCCCGCTCCCGAGCGTAAGTTTAAAGCGAGCACATTGCCTATCTACTGGAGGCCCTAGTTCGGAACTCCCCTGACGCTGCATGGCCCCGATAAGATAACCTCTCCTGAGCGCCGCGTATCACCACTGTCTCTCCTTGTCAGTTCCAGATTGCACGCTGCGCCCTCAGCCTTTCCCTGTCTCCACTGCCTCTGCTAGTATCGACTGTGCCGTCTTTTCACAAGACACACACGGATACTGTGTCAACCTGCGGGTAGCGTGGCACACCTGTGGAACTCTGGATGCCCCGCTCGTTTCTTACGCGACCATTCTATGCAAACCAAATCCACTACTCAAAACCATGGCTTCCTTCTTAGCAAAAGAACGCAGTGATAGGATAACATTTAAGAGCTGTATCTTCGCAACTTGGAGGGCGTGCAGCTTTCGCATCGTGCTCCACACGTCGCCACCGTATACTCTGTTATTGTATGTGCTTTCCACTCTCCGTTCCGTAACTCATCATTTAAAAGGCGGAGCATCTACGGTTGCATGCTCGGGTATCCTTCTGCGCTCAGTTTTTTGACGTCTTCTAATGTACAGCACGAGAGAAAGAGTGCATCATTTGTTTCAAACGTATCTTTATAAGCACTCACCAGAGCTGTCACATCCACTGAGCGATGTTGGATAATTTCGAACAGATTTGGCACATATCGTGCAATATTTATGCTTTGTCGAGCACGGCGTGGCTATTCGAATCAACAAATTTCTTCCATACGGGTCAAAAAACATCGCTGAGGAGCCAAAGGCAGGACGCAGGACTATTTTTTACCTGTGGTCGAATGCAGGCGTCATTAGAAACAAAGCGTGTCGGCTCCACGTCGTCCCCTCCCACTACAGATGCAGGGAACATTCAGTACACCTGCCCGACCGCACTCGTTAAGCGTCGGCCCCAAAGCGTGTACATACACTATCTCACTCCCGTGTGAAATCTTAGATCCCCTTCGCATTCCGCAACCTCCTTGATCTTTGCCAGTAACCTAGATGTGCCGTACTTCCACAGTTCAACTCAGACGATTGACAGCAATCGATTGTAACATATCTTGCGGATCGGTGAAGCGGAATGATCGTGGAGCCGACGTGGATTCTCGGTGTCTGACGCTGCAAAAATATCCTAGGGCTTCTCTGCTCATGTCCTTTCTTCATTGCTCACCAGCGCCTAAGAAATCGATGAGTTCATAACAAACCTGTCACTGGGAAAGAAACCACAATTCTATGAAGAAAAATTACAATATTTGAACAGATCCTACAGAAATCTTCTCCCGTCAACCAGTGTGCACTGCCTTCAGTAAGACATTCTCACGCGAACGGGTGGAGCGACAGAACCCATTCTCATGGATACTGCACAGAGCACATCAGCTGTCCTTCGTCGAGCACACCACTCTGGAATAGTCCATGGGTTCTAACACCTTTTCACAGCCTTCACCTACCTCACCCCAACCGCTGCTGTTGGAATTGCAGCCTTCTCCGGTACTCTTAAAGGTATCACTCTGTTCGCTCACGTCTTGCTTTCGCCGTCAGGTTAATTCTCCTGAGAACAGCGCCTAGATCCACCCGTTTCCCGACGGTTGTTTTTTCTGTAGTCCTCACCACCTGAAGTGTTCGACCCGAGCAGTGACCGCAGCGCAGTTCCATCCGTCCCGCAATGTACCCTGTATTCCTACAAACACGTTCAGCATTCGTGGCCCTTTTTCTGCAGACCCCTCCCGCAGTGCCCTGTGACCGCGGCTGCCTCTTCGCAGGTTTACACATTGTGTGGTGGCGCACAATACACGTCAGTAGCAGGGTAGACATCCCAATATAATGTCTACCTACATCGCTCCCGTGGTCACAGTTGATTTCCAGATCGCATCAATCTGCTGCTACACAAATCGCATCTTTCTTTCTTGCATAGGCGACGAACCGAAGAGCGCTCCTTCGAAGGATGAAACAGGTGCACGTTGTATTGGCTGTCCTGCGTCGTACTCGCTGGCGTGCGTACGCCCTTCCCTGTCGAGCGTTCGAGGCCGGTGATGCGTGGGCGTACTACTCTGTGATCTTCTCCCTGCAAGTGCTGCCTGGCTTGTGACTGCTAGTGATGAAGCTTCACTCGACGGCGTCCCGCAGCTTGTGCGGCCCTGCCCTCTCCCGTTGACGACCGCGTCGTTACTCCTGGACACAATGCACCAGGTGTGGAGAAGCTTTCGGCTCGTAGACTCTTTGCTCGATATATCCATCCAATATACTGGCGCCCACGAAAAGTCGACACAAGCAGCTCACCACCTCCGCAGTCACTAGGCTCTCCAAGGCGACCCTCCACGCGAGGCCACCAGGCTTTTTCTCTGCGCAGTTTCTCTTTGAATGACGATCCGACTGTGTATTTATGAAACAGAAATGTATACTGTGTCTTCCTGAAGCTACGCTGGCCAAGAACTGGATGCGACGCTTCTTTGCCTGCGGCGAAGGCTTTGTGGCATCTCAAGGCGCCCAAATCCGCGTTTCAGGCCCAAGGTCTCCCCTTTTTACTGAAGCTCACCGCCGTAGCCATAAGCTGGTGTTCCTGGGCTGCATTGTCGCTTCACAGAAACCACAACAGATATGTAAGGGACAGCGTCTATTTGGTGAATCTCTAATCGAGAAATGGAAGAACTACCGTTATGAGATTGAATATCTTTCCGCCGTCATGTCTCTGTTTGTCATGAACAGCTACGGGAGAGGACAAAGGCAGCATTTTCTTCATGGCTTGTCCTGTAAATCGTCGTCAAGCCTCTCAATTGCACAGCGTACCTCGAACAATTTCGTCTCACGCAACGCAATGTATACGTAACGTCCCTGACAACCGAGTGTGACTTACGAATGGAGCTTTCTGAATGCAGTATGAGAATTGCATCACAATGTATATGCAACGTCCCTGACAGCGCGATTTGAGTTACGAGTGTAGGTATCTGAATACCGTATGAGAACTGCGTAGAGAGACCGCAGGGGGGGCTCCGGACTGTTATCTACTAGTTTTCCAACCCAGCCGCCAACGCAGAGAAGACACGTCTCTCTCAAGTCTCTCTCTCCTGTAACACGTTCAAAGAACACTTAGTAGCCCTCGTTGAGCACGTTCGGCCGAAGTCGGCCGCTAAGTGCATAGACAAAACTGATTTTACAGGGCATTTTAGATTTTGTCCCCTCCAGCAGTGTCCCCCTCGGTCGTGACTCACCTTGGTGTATTATGCTCCTGCCTTCATGTTCACGACACGAGTAGGTATCGCCTACAGGACGTTCACGCATTCTATTGTCTTCCGTAAAGCAGAGTGACATTGGGACGGAGAATAATCCTCTGCTGTTGGCATCGCAGCAATCTCGCTAACTCCCCGTGTGTTTTCTTTTTTCTGCAAGGCTCACCGCCGCCTACGACATACAAGAAGCCAGCGCAGTAGTCTCAGTACAGAACTGCTACTCTGTCAGTCGAATACTATGCAGATGTCCGTGGATCAGTCCGTATGCACTGCCTTTGTCACGAGGATCTCAAGTGAACGTTCTCATGCAGTGAAATTCTTCCTACGGACCACACACGAAGGACATATCATGGATAGCGGACACCCATGCCGAAACACCCAACGCTGCTGACGCGTTCTCATTCTTCGCGTGCGCCACCACGACCTTAACTCTTTCTGGCACAGCGGGAATACGTGTCCCGTGTTACGCGCAAACGCATTCATCCGCTCGCCCCCATCTCGTCTGAGTCATTAGGCGGCCTTGGCTGAGGACGGTCTCTACATTTTTCCAGCTGGTGATGTTCCCGTCCTTCCTCCTGCTGAACTGCTTGCCAGAGCTGTGGTCGCACCGACTCTTCTTCTTCTTCAATGTATGCCGCCTTCTTCTATACGTCTGCTGAGCATTCATCGTTCCGTACACACCGACCTGATGATCCACTGTACAGGTAGTCGGACCCTCGAAACCCCATACAACGCGCGGTGGCGCGAACTACCTTGAGCACCGGTTTAAACCCTCCACCGTCGTGTCTGCTTACATCCTTGCGATTGCGAAGTATCAATACCACAGCGCACCGTTATAGTGCTGCACGAGTCTCGTCGTCCACTCCTGTCCACGCAAAACACAGAACAGCGCTCCAGTGAAGGTGTGACCAACGCTTAGATCGTAACTCGCCGTACAGAGACGTAATTGCAAACTGACCTGTGACCTCCCTACGTCCCGTGGGGTGCTGATGGTGGTCGTCGTCTTCCGATTGCTGCTGAGTTTTTGACGATGGAGCTGCCGTGGCACAGGCCGCACACCTTCAGCCTGCGTGTCTCTGTCCTCTTCTATTGACGATTTTGTCTTTGTTCCTTCCGACTACGCTCCAGAGGAGAGGAACCATTCTGCTGTTAGACTCTTCGCTCGACGTATGCACCACGCTACATTGTGCTAACGAAAAAGTCACTTAAGAACCGCTCCTTGCATATCGTTACCCTTATCCTTTTCGAGTCGGCCATGCAGGCTGCGTCATCGGGTTTTGCATTCCTCTGTCTCCTCTGCTTATCTCGATTCTGCTCTCCTTCCACAAGACAGAAACATATATTCTGTCAATCTGCAGCTAGCCTGGAGCACATTTCAAACTGGCGATGCTCTGTCTTAAAAGAAGGTTGCGCACCATCACGTGTATCCCAAATTCCCCGTTCAGACCCACGACGTCCTCGTTCTCTAAACGGGCCGAAGGCAATGGCCGGCGAACACTCATGAGCTGCGTCGTCATCACCTAGAGGCTGGCGCCGGTTTCGTACTGTACATCACGTAGGCCCACTATATATACTCTAAAGATAGGCGTGAGGGCTCTGTATTCATTGAGGCTGCACCGGAACGACGGAGTATCTAAGGCTACACGGGCGAATACGCTTTTGCTATAAAGTGTCACGACCTATCATGTACAACAACGGGAGGTTGAGTGTGCAGCACTTGTTTCAAAGAATAGCGTACTCTCTGCCATTCGACTTCACTTCAAGCACACGCCCAGATTACCTCGAGACGACTTCACACGTGTCTCTCAACTTTTACTTAATATCGGGCCTGACGCGGCTGTACGAGACATGAAAAGTGTCCCTTTCAAACAGACGAAAGCCAGCGTTGGGCGGTCGCGCGCAGGACGGGCGACTATCAAGATCTCGTAGTTTATTCGAGTTGTCACTGGTGATGAGACGCACTGGCTCCAAATCAGCCCGTCGAGCTGTGAAATTCGCGAATATCGGATGCCTCTACTAGACCACCCTCTGCAAACGTCAGCCCCTATCTGCACACGTAGGCAATGTTGGCGGCACACGACAGCATAAGTCCCCTTCCCCTTATGCAGGTCCCTTTTATCAGTCAACACGATGCATCATCTTTCCGCACTTTTGTAAACAACAATAATAGTTACCACCTGTAACATGTTTACAGACGCTACTGTTTGGCACAAAACAGAGTCGCGATGCAACATGGACGGATCCTCCATAGCCAGCCTTGCAACTATCTCGCAAAGGTTTACCTTCATGTGCTTACCTTCTGCTGCGCCATACAACACTTTATGGCAATGCTCTCATTTGAAACCTATCGGAATTTGCTTAGCATACCCGTTGATACAGTCTCAGTCGAGTCCTACGAAGGAATCCTTGAAAGGAGTAGGATGCACTGCGTAGTTTCTGCCAGCGTCGAACGACTTGTTCGGCAAATTCAGGTTCACGTGTAGGAATCCAGGAGAAAGCACTTCCAGCAGAGATATCCTTCGTCAGGCAAACCCAAGTCAAGTCATTAAGGACTCCTGAGGCCCTCTTCGTATTCTCCGCCTATTCCCCACAGCCCGCATCTTTTCGTACATAATCTGATCACCACCCTCCTTTGGTTCAGGCAGGCGTATCCTCCCGCTCGCCCACATGCCGCCTTCGCCATTAGGTGAACACCTCAAGCACGGTCCCGAACACTGTTTCATTTCCCACACGGGGATGCCGTTGCCGTCCTCACTTGCTGAATTATTCTTCACGGCTAATGACTGCAACGGGTTTTCTTTCGCTAAGCCTTTCAATTCCTCTCTCTAGATGACCGTTTATCACCGGATTCCAAAAGGTGTTTCACAGCTTTGTGTCCGGGCAGTCGGCCCCGTGATGACGTGCACAACGGGCTGCGCCGCACAGTACGCTTCAGCAGCCTACGAGGGTCACACTGTGGAATGTACATACTTCCTGGCGATTGTAATGCCTGACTTCACCTCGTCTGGTGCTACACAATTGGCACTATCGACTTCTGCTCATGCGACGGGTAGAATCGTGCTCAGTCAAAACGTATGCCACCTGCAGCATGTACGCACGGTTCGGCGTCGCAACCCCAGAGCTGTCTGCGCCCCATCTGGTCCTTTCACCATGTATAAGAAGCTACTAACGTGTAGCTCCGTTATCGTCTCGTTCCAAGTGGTGGGAGGTTTGTGTCTACAACACGCGCCGCTCCATCCGACGGCCGACTTCAGCCTCGCGCCTCTGTCCTATTCTGTTGACGACGTTGTCCCTGCTCCCGGATACTACGCGCTTGCTGACAAGAATCTAACCCGCCCTTAGACTCTTCGCTCGCTATACCTGTGACAACTCTTTAAGCCAGACAAAACGTTGAACTACGCATCGCATCGTCTTTCCATACCGATACGCCCGCCGTTATCAGGTCGACCCCCCAGGCCGCGCCACCAGGCCTTCCTTCTCTGTAGTTCCTTTGCCGATCTTGAACCTGCTCTCTTCACCTGGCAGAAACGTATATTGTCTCGACTTGCAGCAAGCCTGGCGAACACCTGGAACTGGGGACGCTTCGCCTGCAGTCAAAGATTTGTGTCACTTCGTGCAGCCCAGCTCCAAGATACAGGTTCACGACATCCTGTTTCCCTGATGGGATCGAACACCGTGATAGACAATGATTCGTTAGCTGTGTCTTCACAATTCAAGTCTGGTGCTTTCGCAAACTGCAGCACATATCTTCACCACAGTGTCTACTGTCTATTCATGCGTAATGAAGACTCTCTGCTCCAAGAGTCTCCAAGAGAGAGAGGGGGCAGCAGCACGATTCTGCGATGCGCAGCAACGGGCTAGAAAGCATTCGGGACATGATTCAGACCTTAACGTACGTTCTGCCATTGGAAGTCTCATTTCCAGCAAACAACGTGAGATTATATGTCAGCTTGTTCGCCAGGAGGTGCTCGACGTTTGCGTGTCGTCCACTCTGACACAGCTGTACGAGACGCGAAAGGTGTTTTCACCGAACGAGCCGGAAAACATGTTGAGGGGGCCCAGGCAGTACGGAGGGCAAGTCTCTAGTCGCATTTGCATGCAGCTGTCAACGAAGAGGAGACACATCGCCTTTGCATTGCTCCTTCCAGTTATGCATTCAGCGAACGTTCACTGCCCCTGCTTGACGTCTCTCTGCGAAAGTCGGCCCCTACGCCGATTTCTAAGACGTCAGAAATCCCCCTCGCCTTCCGCAGCGTCCTGACCTTCCATCCCGCATAAGGCTGTATCAATCTCCTACATTCCTACTCACAATGCTAATAACTGGACAAGGGTAGTGTGCCGATTTCTAATGACGTCAGAGATCTCCTTCCCTTCCGCAGCGTCCTTTCATCCCAAACTGCGATGCACCGATTTCCCACATTTCCACTCGCAAGGTCAATAAATATCGTCAACAACGTGTTCACTCCCGCACCCCTTTGCCCGCAAAGCAGACTGCCAGATGGTTCAAAAGAAACTCCCTGTCACAGACGTCACAACCATCTCGTGAACGCTCAGTGTTCATGTCCTTTCTGCAATGCTCACCATCTCCTGCTCCACAGAACAACGCAAGATGCTGTTCTCACTCAGAGGCCATCCACAGAGCCTTCGTACAGAATTGTGACCCTCAAATAGATACTGGGAGAATCCTCCGCGTGCACTATTGACCACCGCCACCTGCAAAATGTTGACTCAAGAAATAATACGTATCGCACCTCCTGTGCAGACGTCCTTCTCCAAGCATAGTCATTCTGAATTGCACAGCTGGAAGCCTTCTTAATTCTCGGCTGCAACAGCACGGCTTCAGCTGTTCCCTGCAGACTCCAAAACCTGCCCCCACTCTCCACCGACGGCCTTCTTCGCGTCATCACGTCCCATGATTCTGATTAAATAGGATAGGGTGATAATCGTCTCCACATCCCGTCGTGTCCCATCTCAGAAAATTTGTTCTCTTTACTTCCTGAGTTATTATCCAGGAGCAGTTGTCAACCCCCTATTCTCCCGTACCAATTCCTACAGGCTTGATCTCCATACATGTTCCACGCGACCACGTACGGACAACTACCTGCTCGAAGACCTACACAAAGTGTCGTGTTGTACCGTACTCCACAGCAGGAAACAAGGCCTCTCCTGACTATGCGCACGTACGTCCTTGTCAGAGCAAACTTTCAAGTTTACATGTGCCGCTACACTACTCCTCCACGAAGCGCGTCATTGGTTGTTGCATACCGGACGGCGCATCACTTGATAAATATCTCATCTGCGCGTTGTACACACTGTCCTACACGGCAATTGCAGGCTCAGGTGTCTACAAACATGCTGAGTTGTGCTCTTTGCCTTTCGAATAGTGGTATAGTCGTGACCACCACTGACGACGTCAGTTTCATTTTACTGACCCCATCCGCCTGCGCTCCTCTGCCCTCTGCTGTTGACGTTGTTGTCCCTGATCCCAGACACTACCACGCTCGAGATCAGGATGCTGAGTTGCCCGCAGACTCTCCGCTTGATATACCCCTGACATTGTTTAGTGCCTGCCAAAACGTTTAGTTGAGGGACGCATTCCCACCGTATCAGCGCGCTTTCCGTTATTAGTAACGACACCGAGACTGCGCCATAAGTTCTTTCCTCATCTTGTTTCTTTTGATAATCTCGATCCTGCCGCCCCTCTACGAGAAAAAAACGTATTCTCTCTTAACCTGCAACTAGTCTCGCGCACACCTGACTGCCGAGGGCAGTGCCCCGTTTGCCGTCAGGAATGCACACCACGTCGAGGAGCGCAACTTCACGTTTCAGACCCACAAGATCGTCTTCCTCTGAAGGGACCGGACAGATCGATAAGCTGACATTTGTGAGCTGCATCGTCGCAACCCGTAGGATGGCATTGCTTCCGTACTTTACTCCACATAACTCCACTACACGCCCTCTAAAGGCACGTGATGCTCAGTTCCCCGTCCGTGAGACGCCATCTGTGAAACGGAACAGGTACGAACACAAGAATAGGCGTTTCCGTGCTTTCAGCCAGATCAGCCTGTCATGGACAGCAATAGAAAGGACCGTAGGGAGCACCTGTCGCACAGGCTAGCGTACTCTCTGCCATTGTCCCCCTCATTTCCAGCAGAAGGTTCTAAAACAATTTGGAGCCGATTCGAGGTATGTCGTTTAACACCAATGCAGAGTCGGGCTTGAGAACAATGTATGAACCACGGAGGTCGCTTCCCACAGAGAAGGAGGAAACAACCCCAAGATGCCCCAGGCCGGACGAAGCGCTACTGTCTACTAACTACCTCGTCCAGATGCGGCTGACGACAACACTGATGGGCTCCACTTCCTCCCTTCTCCTATAAATTTAGAGGACATTCACTGCAACCAGTCGACCGCCGTCTGCGGAAACACCGGCCGCTGACTAGAAATTGTAGACTAACTCAAATCGACATGGCAAATTGGATTTATTCCCGTTCCACAGAGTCACCGCCTTTCATCAACCACCAGGATAAACCATCCCCCCGAATTCCTGTTTACAACTCTAGTAGCCGTCGCTTCTTCGCCGCAAAGCAGGATGGTAGTGGGATCAGGACTAGTTCTCGGTGGCCACTGTCGCAGCAGCATCGCGGATGATCAGTGTTTATCTTCTTTCTGCGGTCCTCACCTGCAGCTGTACCACATGGCACTCCGCGACTATGTTCTCACTCGGATTTCATTCCTGCGTCCTTGGTTCTGAAGTGATAGTGTTTACGTCGAGTACTACGGAAACTTGTCCTCAGAAATTTATACGCATAGTCTTCCATACGCGAGCGTCTGGCGAAAGGATCGATGCACACAAGTCCACCTGCAGGAAAAGCACTCGCTGACCAGATATCCTTCGTCAGACACACCCAAAGCAAACCGCCCATAACCCTGAAGCCTTCTTTGCATTCGTCGCGTGCGTCACCACAACCTGCGCTCCATCGTACGCAGTCAGAATGTCGGTCTCCTACGTCTCCCAGACGCGTACCGTTCGACTCCCTCACCTCCCGTCTCCCCCATTCGTCTCTCTCCGTTCCCGTCTCCCTCATGCGGTGGACTCTGCCCAGAACAACCTGTACATTATTTCGTGTCCTATTAAAAGGTATTCCTGTTGCTCTCACTTCCTGAATTATACGCCATAAATACTGGTCGCAAGGACAATCCTTCGCTCCCAGCCGCTGCCCTCCCAGTTTACACAGTACACACCCCTTCAGCATTATCCTGTACGGTCAACAGCCTCGTCGAAGACCCACACAAAGTGTTCAGGGGCACGGTAGCCTCCAGCGGCCAACAGGACATCTCCTGATAATGTTGACGTACTTCCTTGTCACGAAAGAGTTGCACTTTTACATCTCCCGCCGCACTATTTTCCGTGAGTCGCACCATCCTTTGATGCACACGCGGCTGACCAGACAGCGTTTCGTCTTAGAAAGCTCCCATACGCAGGTGGTACACAGTCGGGCACCGTCGTTTCAGATTCGGGTGCGTCCTCTTTCGTACATGCACCGCGTCGGCTAATCCACGACAACGCTGATTTGTGATCCTCGACTTCCAGGTAATGGTAGGATCGTGACTACTGCTGAGGCCGCTCCACTCGCACGTAGCCTTCGTCTTGCGCGCCGCTGGTCGGTGCTGTTGACGACACTGAATACAAAGCGCCCCATGCGGAGACTCTGTGTCGGTCGTGAACTCGTCGATCGAGACATGTACGACAATACTTAGTGCCAGCAAAACCGTTACCCTAACAGCGCATCCCCTCCACATATCACTACGCGCTTTTTTATCAGGGGAATCCTCCAGGCTACGCCATCAGGTCTTTCCACTGCGTAATTCCTCTGTTAACCTCCGCATTTTTCACAAGACAGAAACATATGTTCTGCCAGTCTGGAGCTGGCCTGTGGTACACCTGCAACTGAGGATGCTCCGTCTGCGGTGAGTGTTGCGTATCACCTAAATCTGCCGAACTCCGCGACTCAGCTCCACGACGTCCTCTTTCACTGATGCGATGAAGTATACCGATGCAGTAATCTTCGTAAGCTGCATGTTCGCAACTCGGCTGCTGCTGCGTCCGTACCCTCCTACGCATACTTAGAGGATATACTTTGAAAATGTCGGTGTTGAGCACTCTCTAACCCGTGCGCCTTTCTTTGAGAGACGAAACAGCTGCTGTTACAGAGTTGAACATAATTCTGCCGTCAGCTATCTTGGTCTATCGTCTACAGCAAGGGGAGGTAGTATGCACCAGTTTTCTCGAAGATCGACGTACTTTCTAGCATACGCCCTCTCATTCCAGCACACTATTTCAAATTATTTCGAGTTGACTAACCATGCAGCATTTAGCGTGTGTGCAACACTGACCTTGCTATTGATGTGTCAATCACGAAAAGTGCTCTTTTCAACAAGACAGAAACATCGCTGAATGACCATCCGCAGGATGGAAGACAGTCCTCTACTCGTAATTTGGTGCACATGCCGCCAAAGACAACGGGCGTCGGCTTCACGTCGCCCGCTTCTCGTTACAAGTTCACCAAATCTTCAATACACCTGCGCGACCACCCTCTGCAGAACTTTAACGCTAACTGCAAACGCGAACTAGACCGATTTTACGTGACACGGTAGATCTCCTTCCCATCCTGCAAGGTCTTCCCCCCTCCCTCACGCCCCACAGTGGAGCGTTCTTCCACATTGTTGCTCACAACACCGTCGGTGTGGGTCGTAACAAGTTCAACCACACTCGTGCTTCCTATACAGCAGAGTGACACCGAATCCTCGGTGGTCCACGTTGAAGCCATCGTGCGGACATCCCCTGGTCGCGTCCCTTCTGCAGTGCTCACCAGCATCTAAGAGACACAAAGACGAACGGGGTGTTCTCACTTGGAGGTCGTCCACACTTGCTCCATACAATGCTCATCAGCAACTAAGAGACACAAGGACGAGTGGAAGTGCTGCCGTATGAAACCAGTTTGCGTTTGCGGCGTGCAGTGTTACCCCTCTCATACTGACACTGCGCGAATACACTTTGATTTACTGAGGTGCAATTTATTTGCTTTGTCAATTCCATGGGAGTGTTTTGACGCATGAAACCTCCCTTTCAGGAAAGAGACACGTAATACTGTGCGAGTGCCGCCACAACACTCAATCCTTCCTACATAATCGGAATACCAGGATCCTCCAGTACCCTCACGCTGATCCTTCTGCACGTTTACGTCCGGTTTCCGCAGTCCCTTGCACTCTGCTCAAGACAGTCTGTACATTCTTTCAAATCCGATTTGAGGATATGCCTCTTGTTCTCACTCTCTGAATTGTGAACAGCGACCGCAAGAAGAGTTCTTCCGTACCAGCCTGTACGGCCTTATTCGACACACCCGTTCCACACTGTCTTGCACCGGCGGTCAGCTCCTTTGCGAAACAGTATTAACTCCTGACGCGGTGAAGGTTCCTAACTCAGTCACCGTAACATCCCCTTCTTCCTATATACTCGGATAACCGGCCTCCTCCACTACCCCTGCATGACTGAGGCTTGTAGACAGGATAGAGCGGCACACGTACTGTGGGTAACCAGGGGCGCTCGCCATCGAGTGCGTACTTCTGCAAGCTCAAGTCCCGCCTTCGCAATCTGGCGCATTCCGCCCAGAACCTCCTCTACATTACTTCGTGCCCGAGCTGAGGATATGCCTATTGTTCTCACTTGCTGAATTATGAGTAGCGCTCGCAAGGAGTGTTCTTCTCCTTAACCCCGCACAGCCTTGTTCGACACACCCGTTTCGCATTGCCTTGTACGGCCGAGCAGCTCTTCTGTGGTGTACGCGAAGCATCACGGTGCACACTATGCATCCACAGATCCAGTGTCAGATCCCGTCGTGATCTACACGTACCTCCTTGAGTTGGTGATGTGTGATATCCAGGTTGTATCGTCTGGTGCTCCACGAGTCACATCATTCCATGCAGACGCGACCGACTCGACAACCCCCCCTTGAAAGGACTTCGGACCCACCCCTTACGCGTCGTCTAGCGTCGTAACCGTGAACCTCCATGCGTGTGCGTGGGTCTGCTGCCTCTGGTGAAAATGTGCAAATACAATGGTCAGTGACTGTCGCCCTCGGAATGCTAATAGATTTTTGACTACCACTGTCCGGGTTCCAAGCGGTGGCCTCGTTCACCTCCCGCTACTCCGGCTCCTTGCTCTACTCATGACCTTCTGTATTCCCTCCGGTTATTCCGGCCCCGGAGACGAAATTCGTCCTGATCCCAGGCTCTTCGCCCAGTGTATCCGTGAAGCTCTCAGCTACGAGGAAAAACATGATCGAATATCGCACCTGTTTGCACGCACTCGACCGACCCTTTCATCAACCTTCATCAGCGCCATTTGAGCTACGCACTCTGCACTTTTCCTTTGCTTCTCGAGGGCGCTCTCCAGAGAGAAGATATAGCGGCCGTTTCTGTGTTCTTATCCTGGATGCCAGGCGTCTGTGTACGCCAACGGATTCCTTTGCTATTGAACCTGTGAGGCATATTGAGAAGTGTGCGTCAACGTCCCATGCGTTCGACGTTTTTTGAAGCGAAACGTTGTCACAGAGTAATAGGCTGATGCATCTGAAGTGCCATCATCGGCCAGGGTCTCCAGGTCACCGTTTATTCAGTGAAATATCATCTGACGAAACAACTCCCACACTCCATGGCCCAATATGCTTCTGCGCCCAGCACTTTTGCTTTGCCGTTTGCGTCGAAGAGAGCAAGAGAGTTCTTCACTTATTGCGTAGCGTATCTGGTCTTTTTTTTGCGACTACCGTGCGCGACACCGGGGTGATTCCCGCGCGGCTGCCGTATGTCAGACAATGTTTTCCAGCGTCTGCCTCGACACTGTTGGTAAAAAGAACGTTACTTCTAGCACACAAGAAGACGACATGTCAGGAGGAGGCCAGCGTGACGAGTGTACAGCTCTCAGCGCTTAGTGCAACGTGCGGCACACTGGAGGGAAGAGAAAATATCTTCACTTCACCTCATCCCTTCTTGCTCTATGCATACGTTCTATGCCTCTGCCCATGTGCCCTCCGCAACAGTTCACCCTTAAAGTAAAGATCCAGCCCTGTTCCACCTGACATAGGACAAGTTATTCTCAGCCTATATCGTTCCCCTCTGTCTTCCCTCACGAAGAAATACGACCATTCCGCGACCCTACTGACACCTCTAAAAAGTGATACCCGCAGCTGTTCATACTCACAACTACCTGCCGTGGAGGAGAACGGCAGTTCGACAAAGAGAAATAGGTGGTGACTTTCGTTGCTGTACCTCGTAAATATTCAAAAACCATCTCCGCTCTACAGTGCTCACCAGCCACTACCGGAAACGCGAACCCATACCAAGCTGTCGCTTGGCAGAATTCCTGCTCAGACACTTACTGCGTTCTCAAAAGATAGGCAGATACCCTTGGGCCAAAAAAGAGACGAATGTTTCATCAGGAGAACTTCACACGCACAAATCGACGCACAAAAACTTCTTTCACTTTCACCCAGCACACCCATGCCGAATTATGCATGGTTCGTAATGACTTCTCCCACTGTTCGCCCGCGTCTATACAACCTCCCCTGCGTCTTACGCATTCGGAATTACACTCTTCTCCGCTATCTACAAGAACATCTCCTTCGGCGCAGTCGCACGGCGTCGTAATTGCCTGGACACAGTCTGGAACCTGAATCGTACTTGCGAATGTTCCTAAGTGCAGCTTTTTGGCTGGTGCGTTTGCAAGGCTCAAATGTTCGCCCCGACCTGCACGTACTACGACAGATAAGGGGTCCCAAACTGTACAGTTTTCTTCTACGCGCAGTCCCGCTCAACCGTTTAACGACTTCTAGCCTTTTGAGGATAGACACCAGGTGCCGTGCGGCACCGTGTGCCCGAGCAACAAGTAAGTGGTTGCACAATTATGCGTACGTACGTCCTTGCAATTGTTGCGTGTGATTTTCAGATCGCCTCGCACTAGCGCTGCACGAAGCTCACCCTCCCCCGCGGACGCGTCGAACCGGACACGGTTCTCTGCGGAAAAATGCCGCATCTGAAACACGCTCCCGTGTCAAGCATCGTGACTGCAGGCGGGCTACCTTCCTGCCCCCGGATCAAGTGCTTCGGGCACTGAACGACCGACTTGTCTGTGAACTTCGCTTTCCAAATAACTTCGGATATTTGTGGTACTGCAAGTTCCGTCCCACGTGGCGGCCGTGTTCATCCTGCGCGTGCGGAACCATCTATCCCTTCCTAACACCAAGCTCGAACCGACCGCGTTGTATTGCTTGTAGCTGCTTCACCCAAAACCTAGCTGACGTTTCCTAGCGAGGAAAAAAAATGTGCCGGAGCGTCTCACCGTCTTCACACACCACCACATTCTTCACTGACAGTTCGAGCTTCCAGGCTGCTTCATCAAGCCTTGCTCTCTGTATTGCCTCTGCTGATCCAGATGCTGCTGTCCCCTCACTTAACACAATTTCAAATCCTGTTTACCTGCAGCCAATCGCAGGCACATTTAGAAATGATGATTCCTAGCCTGCGGCGGCCGTTCTGAATCATCCCGAGCAAGCCGTGCCCGCGGTTCAGGCTCACGAGACCTTCTTACCCTGAAACGAACGAGCACAGCGAGAGGAAAGATGGTGACTGGTGCTGCGTTCGTGCCCTAGTTTACGTATGGCCACCGTGTTCTGTTAAGAGGTAGCTGATGTACATTCTGGGCCTACTGAGCCTCCACCGGGAAGTCCCTTACAACGCTGAATATTTTTCTGCCATCGGCTCTGCCCCCCTGTAAAGGACACCCACGAGGGAGAGAACAAGCGCAGCATTTACTTGACAGCCCTATTTTAATAATTATCAATTGGGTGACACCATTCTATAGCACACCCAGACGACATCAGCTATTTCACGCAGTCTTTGTGCAACATCGTCCCTGACGTAGGTTTGTGAACCACAGACGTCGTCTCTTTCAGACAGGCTGGAAACAGTGTTGTAGCACCGAAAGCACGAAGGCGGTCAATTGCATATTCGCACTACAGTGTAGGTGGCGCTGAAGACAAGGCATGAAACCTTCAGCCCGCTGCCTCCAACTCTACATTTAGAGAGCATTGAGCGCCCCTGCTAGACCATCCTTTGCAAGCATCGGGTCCAAACGGGATATGTACGCTGTGCCGATCCCACTTGACTGCGTTAGTCCCCTTTTAACATCTCAGAGCCTGGCTCCTGCACCATTCACCACGGTTTACGATCTTGCCACATTCCTGTCCATGCCGCTAGCAGAACTTGCTTGTAACATGTTCATGCAGCCTACTATGTGCCTAAAACAGCATGTCTGCGGGAGCAAGACTCGTTGGCGTCCGAGTTCGCACCTACCTCAGCTCTCTCCAGTGTTTGATGCCTTTCTTTGTGCTCACCTGGAGCTGGGCCATACAACAGCACATGAAAGTGCTCTCACTCGGAATATTTTCATGCCTCCTTGATATGCTCAACCTTGAATGTTACAATAAAAACCCTGGGTCATCTAACGTGCACTGCCTTCATTAGATGAATCTCGTGAGAATGAATCGGCGCAAAAAACCTCACTTCCAAAGGAGATCTGCCTCGCCAAACACACCCACTCCTAATAAGTCCTACGCTCGGAAGCCTTTTTCACATTCTACTCCTGCGTCACCGCAGCGCTCGGTACACTCTATACAGCCGAAATACTAGCCTCCCCCACTTCCTGTAAAAGGATCCTTCGGACTGTTCGCGTTTCATCTTCGTCACCAGGAAGATTACTCCTCGAAAGCCTTCGACATTCTTTCCTCTCCCACCCGAGCAGGTTCGTGTCATTCCCGGTGACCCCATAATTCCCACGCGCATTGGTAGCAACGGCAGTTCATCCCTCTCAACAAGTGTCGTCGTGATCAGAACTTCCGTTCCTCAAGAAGACCTGCACAAAGTGCCGTGTCCCGCAATAGGCTGTAGCAGAAAGCTCGACATCTCCTGACGACGTACAAGTATTTTCTTTCCATGGCAGCCTGC
>KL647291.1:2006147-2094432 GCA_000727475.1 Sarcocystis neurona | reverse complement strand
CGTGTCGTGGCCCCGACCAGAAATGTCACGTAAACGCGGAATACTCCCTGCATGTCGTTACTCTCTTCGTTATCAGCGCCATCCCCAAGGATGCAGTGTCAAGTTGTTTCTGCCTCTATTTTCTCTGCTACGTTTCGACTGTCCTCTCCACTAACAAGACAGAATCGCATATTCGCACCATCCTGCAGCTAATCTGGCGCACAACTGCAGTTGTGTACTGCTACTTGCAGCCCAGTTCGCCGACCCAGTCGACGACGTCCTTTCCCCTCGAAGATTTCACAGATAGTTATAGGCTAACACTTTTCTGGTGCACACTCGCAACTTGGAGATGACGCCGCTTTTGTACCCTGCCTCACGAATCTCCACTGTGATTTTTTTAAGCAGCTGTCGTCAGGACTGCCTACATAATGCATCAGGCTGTGAAAAACGAAACGCCTACGGCTGTATGAGTGGGTACCCTTTTGCCTGTGGCTCTGCCTCCCAGTAGGGGAAAACAACGGAAGGCAGAGTATACAGCACTTGTTTTAGAGACATGCGTACTCTCTAACGGTAGGCGCCCCATTTCAAACATACTACTCAGAATTATTTCGGGGCGAATCGACGTGGGTTTTTCAACGCTTATACATTGTCGGACCTCAACAGGTGCATAAACCATTGAACGTGTGTCTTCAATACAGACTGAAAACAGCCTCGGCGGTCCTCATGCTGAACGCAAGACTATTCCCTCCTCGTACTCTAATCCAACGGTTGCGGAAAACAGCTCGACTAACCTTCGTAGCGCCCGATTTCGCTAGAATTTTGGCAAAGTTCAGTAGTCTCTGCTCGAACACGCTTTGTTAACCCTGGCCCCTACATACCCAGGCTATCTCGGTTCCACAAGACTGCATGAATTCCTTTTCCGCTCGGCAAGGTTCTAGCCCTTCGTTGCTCAACGTGACGTATGAATTTCTTCAAAATCCTGTTCGAAATGATAATAGAAATTCCCGCCAAACATGTCCAGGCACACTACTATGTGCAGGCGAGCTGAAGCGCCCTGGGGCGAGGACGAATCTTCACGACCTGACCTCCTGCCTATCTCGGCTGCCTTCAGTGTTTCTAACGTTTCGGGCGTGCTCGCCTGCAGCTGGAGGACACAACACCACATGAAAATGCTCTCAATCTGAACCTATTCATTATCTTTTGGTACCCAATTGATGCTCTCAACGTCGAATATTACCCGAACGGCCCCAGCTCACCTAGCACGCACTGTCTTCATTAAGTGAATCTCGCGCACACAGAACCTCACTTCTAAGGAGACCTTCCTCATCAAACCACCCACTCCCAGTAACTCGTGCACCCTGGATCCTTCTCTGCGTGCTTTGCCTGCGTCAGCACAGGCATTCTTACTCTCTTCACAACCCGGGATACTAGCCCCAACCGCTTCCAGCAGACGCGTTCCTCGACCATCCTGTGCAACTCTCAGCCGCTAACTGCAAAACTGGGCTATGTTGACTCCACACGTCAGCTTGGATCCTGTTATCCTTCCGAAGGATCCTCGCAATTGATCACTCTCCACGGCATGCCGTCTTTCCATACTCATGTTGGAAATGCTAGTGGAAATTCAATGTGGCATGTCCTCGCACACTGGTATTTTTCGTAAAGCAATATGTCAGTGAAGCCGAGACGCGAACTTTCAACGTTTAAGTGTTCTTTGCGGTGCTCACCCGGTGCTGCGTCATACAGTGTTCCACGACTAGGTTCCAGCTCGGAATCTCTCCATATGTCCTTCAAACAGAGCTGCTACTTTAAAACGGCTGCTACGGAAGATGTGCGTGCACCAGCTACTCTGCCCTGCGTTCACTATGTCAGCACAAGACGACCGGCTCCGCGTGCACAAGTTCACCGTAGGGAACAAGAAAAATAAGAACTCGTTGAGCAGGTGTCCTGCAGACCCAAGCCAAAGCGCTCGTTACCTCTGACGGTTTATTCATAGTCTTCGCCTGCACGGGCAAGTCCTCCGCTCCTTCGGACACAGCCGAAATACCAGCCTTTTCTACTGCAGACAAACATGTGCTCTGGGGCGGTCACATCCCGTCGCCACCACAACGTGGACTAAGCCGAGTACACCCTTGACATTCGTTCGCGTCGCAACTGTTGTTGTTCCTGTCGTCCTCGCTTGCTGAATTACTCGCTTGCTGAATTACTCGCTTGCTGAATTACTCGCGCAAGCAGGGGCCGCCAGGAAGACCTCCGTCAGTCGTTCACCTTGCATCGTATGGTCTCTGCCGGGGCGTTCCCCATCGGCTTTATTCTCCACAATAGTCCCATATTACCCTGTCCTGGCAAACGAGTTCCTCAAAGGTCTGTACGAGGTACCACGTGGGACAGTATGCTTTAACAGGAAGTGACGGATTTCGCCATGACGAGTACTTACGTCCTCCAGCTTGTGATGTTTCGTCTCCGTGTCGCCTTGTCTGATGCGCCACGAGCCACACCATCTCGTTCTGCAGGTGCGACGGACACGACAACTCCCCTGATAAGAACGTCGCACTCACAGGTTGCACACACCCTATAGAATGGTAACCGTAGACTCTACACGTTCTCCTACGTCTGGTACTTGTGGTAATAGTGTGCGAACACACTGATCAGTGATCGTCGCCCCCCGAATGGTAAGAGGTTTTTGGCTACCACTGCCTGCACCCCATGTGGCGGCCCCGTTCACCTCCTGGTACCCCGGCTGTTTTCTCTACTTACGTTCATCTATACCCCCTCTCGTTACTCCGGCACCGGAGACGAGAAATTTGTCCCGACCGCAGACTCTTCGCTCAGTACATCCGTAACGCTCTTCAGCCACGTGAAAAAATACGGTCAGATCCCACGTCCTCATTGCGGGCGCTCGCGCGATTTTCTCGACAATTTGTGTCAGCTCCACTTGAACTACACTGTTCACTTTTCCCTCATATCTCGACTATGCTTTTCTGAAAAATAAAGAACAACCTTTTATGCGAATCCTCCACCAGCGCGACATGCGTGTGTAAACAACAATGCACCTTTTGCGGTTAAACACGTGAAACACGTCAAGAACTTCGCTCCAAACGAATAGCTGAAAAGCGACTCTTACATTTTATGTGTCCTTCGGCAACCCTTCAGTGTACAGCAAGTAGAGGCACAGGGGACGACACTGAGGTCACAGCTTGTCTTACTATCTGCCATCAAGGTTTTCCAAAGGATAAATGAATCATCTAAAAGCAGCTCCTCACGTATAGCTCAACGCTTACACAACATTGACCCTAACGTAGCTGCTCGAACCACGGTCCTACAGCCTTACAGATGCGTTGAAGCATCGCTAACAGAACGCAAGACAATCCTCTAGCCGCTGTCTAATGCAGGTGGCACTGTAGAAAAGAGACGCTCGTTTCACGCCAACCCTTTCTCGCTATGCATTCAGCAAACATTCAACAACGCTACTAGACCGCCGTCTGCAAGACCCTGCACCAAACTGCACAGACTTCACAGACCCCCCGTGGCCCCGTTGATATCGTTCCCGGTCCGCAGGATCCTTTCCTTTAAGCACAAAACACGTTGTACTATCCTTCCACACAACACGTTGTATTGCCTTTCCACATTCCTGTTCCCAACCATAGTACATGTTTCCTGCAACACGTACACAAAAGGTACTGTTTTGCCGCAAAGCAGAGGGGCAACGCGACCAAGAAGAATCCGCTGTCGCCGACGTCGCAGCACTGCCGCGAGTTATCAGCGTGTATGTCCCATCTGCTCTTCTCACTTGACGCTGTGCAGTAGAAAACCGCACGACAGAGTTTTCACTCAGAATCAGGCAACAAATCCTTCATGCACAATTACTGATTCCAAAGCGCTATTACGGAAAACCCTCGTGGATCACCCACTGCTCACAGTTTTCGTTATGTGAACCTCAGGCGAACGGTCGACTGCACAAAACCTTTCTTCAACAGAACATTCACGGAGAGTTTTCTGTGCTTAATTCCTCCGTTAAGCGCACCCACGCCGATTCCTTCAATGGTCATGACGCCTTCTTTACATTGTTCGCCCGTGAAAGACAAACTCGGCCCCTTATTATATTCTCGGAATACCAGCCGCTTACATCCATCCCCCAGAAACTTATAACTCATGCTTTACCTCCCTACCGTCGCGCCTTAATCGCCAGGTGGATTCCGTCGAAAGGCGACTGCATTTCATTTCCGGTCTGCTGACATTTTTGTGACCGAAGACGGTGTATTGCCACGTCCAACGCTTGTTCGCTAATCGGACAGAACATAACCTCTTTTCCCGGCGCGCTGGAACGCAGTTCTGGACTAACTGCGCAAGCTTCGGCTTCCGAACAGGGAGACTCACGCTTCTCTCGTACCCCACTTCCTGAATCTCCTCTGTTGTCGAACTTCACTTATGTGAGGCCCAAACCGTAATCAGTGTGTCTCCACACCAAAGACGAAAAAGCCATCCTTACACGGTGGAATATTGCCTGGCGCTTTTTAACGTACAACAGTGAGAGGCGAAAAGAACAACAGATGGTTCACAGTTTATCTTACTATCTACCACCAGGGCTCTCAGTTGCAATGAGTAACACTGAATCACCTATAGTGGAGCCTTCATGCGTCTTTCAGTGTTATCGCAATGCCGGCCCTAGCATTGCACTTTGAATCCCGAAACATTTTCTTCCGCAGAAGTCCGAAACACCGCTGAAGGATCGTTCGCACAAGGAAAGACAGTCCCCTGTTTGTCACCTGAGGCAGGTGACAATAAAGACAAGAGACGTCGGCTTCACTTCACGCCTCCCGCTATAAATTCAGCTAATGTGCAGTACCCCTGCTCGACGTCCCTCTGCAAAACTCTCCCTTCACTGCATACATAGACTAACTATATCCAGCGCGGGTGTCATCCTCGATTCCATTTCAATTATGCAGGGTCCCTATTCTTTCACACACACCACGGTGTACCATCCTACCACCTCCTTCTTCACAACACTAATAGGTGTTGGTTGCAACGTGTTCACACGCGGTACTATTTTCACAATGCAGAACGGTAGTGGAGACGTACGCTCCGTTGTCGGCCTTGAAACCATCCTGCGAGTCTTCAAGACTCACACCCCCTCAGCAGTGCTCACCAGCCTCTAACAAATACAAATACGCCAGGCAACCCTCGTGCCCTATGGACCCATCTTTCGTACGTCATCAGTAGTGCCCGACAGGTACTACGGCGGCGGACAGTCAAAGAAACATACACAGAACCCAGACAATGCATATATTCTTCGTCAGGCCAACCCAGGCCGAATGAACCCTCTTTAGCGCCTTCTTCACAATCTTCGCATGCGCCACCACGCATATGCCTCCTTTCGACATAATCGGAATATCAGCCTCCACCGAGAACCGCAAAACAATGCATCGGCTCTCTCCCTCCCGTCTTTTTTCTGCTGGAGTCCAGCAGAAAAAAGCGTTGACGTTCCTTCTCTTCCCCACTGAGAACCTGCCTCTGGTTCTCACTTCCTTAGTTATTCGCCACGAACAGTGCCTCCAACACAAGTCTCTCCGTCCCAGTGTGTACTGTCGTCCCCAAACGTCCGTCTCGCGTACCTCTCTCTATACGTGCAGTCACAGCCCTGGTGATGTACACTCTGGCTAGTGTCACACAGGACGCTCCAAGTGCCACTGAAAGATCACATTGTGAAGTACTTGTACTTCGTTTGGATTGTGCGTCTAATTTCCAGCTTCGCGAGTCGAACGGCGCATTTGTGCGTGTGGGACGGAGGAGAGAGCCCTCCATGCAACGAGCTAGGCAACTGTTGGACAATCGCACTGTCCAGCACTGGACCTCCAGAAGTGCGTCTGATCCTCCTCCCATCAACGCTGTTTTCGCGAAAGTACGAGCACACTGATCTGTAGTCGCCACCTTGCAAGGGGTCGTAGACTTGTGTCTCCTACTGGCGCCGCTCCACCCGACCGCCGCATTCAGATCCCCAGACGCCGCCGTACCCTTGACGATATTGCCGTTGTTCTCGACCACTACACACGGGCAGTGAGGATTTGTTCTCGCTGGTGAGTTCTTCGCTTCACGTATCCATGGCGACTCACGGCACTAGAAAGAAATCCGTTTCGGTGACGCATCCTGTACGCGATTGTCCAACAGTTGCCTAGCTTGTTCCATGGAGGCTCTCTTCTCCGACTTTGCATCCTGCACAGTCGGGTCATCCCCCTCTGTGTTTCTTGTGCTAACCTCGTCTCTTCGCTCTGTTCAGAAAGCATAAACGCGTACTCTGTCAACCTGCAGCTAGCCAGGCACACACGATAAATAGATGGTGCTCCGTCTGCGGGGAAGGTTATGTGGCACCACTTGTAGCCGAGCTCAGCCATTCAGGCCTATGATGCCCTATTTCCCTCAGGCGACGGAACATGGTTATGGCTTAACAATCATGACGTATATCTTCGACACGTGAAAGCTGCTACTGCGTTAGTACCCTGTGCAGATGTCTCCACCCTGTTCCCCAAATCATATTTGATGACCAATCTCGGTTCGATGAGTCTCCCTTTCAGAAGCGAAACAGATGCGTTTACATCGTTCACTGTTCTTTTGTCTCCCTCTAACACATCGCAACAACATAGAAAAGTGTAGCGCTTGTTTCGTAGCTGCTCTTACACGCTGTCACCAAGGCTTTTAGCTCCCAGCCCCAAATCTGAACCCACTCTAGCCGGGTCGCAGCAATTCGTACGCAGCGGCGGCGCTGACAGAACTGTTCAAATCACAAAAGGCGTCTCCCACAGGAATCGCAAACAGCTTTGTCGGACCGCAAACAACAAGCAGGGCAATTCTAGACACCTCCTTTGATGCACGTGCCACGAAAACAGGATACATCGGCTTCGCCTTGTCCGCCCCCGCTGTATCCGCAGAGAAGAGTTAGTGCCCCTGTTCCATCACCCTCTGCAAACGTCCGTCGCTAATAGCCTAGACACACCTACCACAATCGTGGTGTCACCAACGTCGCAACCCCCTCGCCGGTCATCAGGATTTTTTTCTGTCTGTTCTGCGCTTCGCACGACCTGTTGCGTGTAGGCGGCCCTCACACCAAGATTCTCAATCGAAAACCATCCACGCCCCTTCATACACAATCATTATTCAGTTACAACGAAACCCTGCAAGGGATATCCAAACTTCAACACCTTCACTACGTAAACCTATGCTGATCGGTCGGCTGTCCGGGACCTCCCTTCGAGGGAACGCACTGAAAATGTTTTCTCTTGGTACCTCCACCGTCACGCACATTCACGCCGAATTCATCCTTAACTGGTAACGTTTTCTTCACATTCTTCGCCTGTGCCACCACATGTTCCACTCCTCCTACACAACCGGAATACCGACCACCGCCGCCACCCGTCTACAAATGCCTACAATCGCTTCCACTTGCTTCCGTCCCGCCTTCGTCGCCACGTGAACTCCGCAGAACGTTGCGCCTGCATCCCTTCTTTGTCCGACTGAGATTACTACTCTGGTTCTCACTTCCTGCACGAGCGGCCTAATCCCTGTACGCGCAACCAGTGCCTTAACGACGTGCACAAAGGGTCTTGCCGCACCGTAGCTTTCAACGGCGAATGAGATGTCACACTGGGATGTATGCGTACGTCGTTGCGACTGTGATGCCCAACTTTCAGATCACCTCAGCTGGAGCTTCACGAGTCGCAGGGCCCGTTGCTGCACATTCAAGGGACTAAACGCCCCTTTATAAAGCCAGTGTGACAGCTGGAAATTACACGCACTCTCCCTCATGGTGCGTCTCCTTGTCATCGTACCATCACTGCGTTCGCGAAGCCAGGAGCAGACAATTCTGTAACCTTCACCTCGCAGCGGCTTGCACGCTTGTGTCTGCTACTGTTGCTGCTCCACGCGACCGCTCCATTCAGGTCACGCGACTCCGTCGTATCCTTAGCTGCCGTGTTCTTGTCCCCGACCACTACGCACTGCACGTGAGGAAGTGTCCGAGCCCGTGGAGTCTTCGCTACACATATCTGTGAGGCTTGGTGGCGCCAAAGAAAATGATCCTCTTGCGTGGCGCACCCCCTCCACCTATCGGTGAGCTGTCCATTATCAATTCGACCCTCCAGCCGACACCATCAGGTAATCCCCGCCTGTATTTCCTGTACTGACCTCGACTTCAGTCTAGCTCTACTTTCGGAAAGGAAAAACGTGGACGCTGTCGTATTGTTGTTATCCAGGAGCGTCTCTCGGACTGAAGATGCTTGTCTGCGATTAAATTTGTGTATGGACCCCGTGCGACCGAACTTAGGGATAAAGTTCCATTTTCTTAGGCGACGAACTGCTGTGGTAGGCTGGCACTATGAGCTATATCTTTTTCGTAAAGAGGCTGTTGTTGCTCTTGTGCCTTTTTTCAGCCATCTGCACTCTGCCACCTGTTAGCGCTTCTGCTGAAAAAACTCTACACTTGTTGGATCTAACTCGGAAAATTACAACTGCGTGTCAGCGATTCGTCATTTGCTGCCTTCAGCTGCCTGTGCATCAACAGGAGAGGACGTAGGCAGCAACCTTTTCACCGCTTACCGCAGCGTCTGGAGTTCTCTCAGAAGTAATATTCCCCACGCGCTGCACTGGGTCCTAAATTGTCCCCACACGATTGGCCATTTGTGATACAATGTTTGCACGATGTAGACTGTCAGGTAGCTCTTTACACCACAAAAGGCGTTTCTTCCGGATGGGACGAAAAGTTTTACGTGTCCGCTCTCTACTCTGGAGAAACATCATCGGAATGGTACTGCCTGTAGATGTTTTGAAGTTTTCTGCCTTCAACTTCGCAGGTTACGTCATACGCAGCATATGCATATGCATCCTTTCCTTCAAGCTTACAGTCAACCCTGACGTACTCTCCTCATACGCGTGACAGGATTCTAACTGATCCGCAGGCATTTCACCACATGTCGTACAGTGTTTAGGCAACGCCGACCTTCACAATTGGCTGAACCACAGAAGAAGTTTGTTACAGACTGCCGGACTACAGCCTTGTAGGAATGCAGGCACCACAAAGGACAATTTTAGGCACGTCGTTAAATGCAGCTGGCATGGAAACAACACACACCGTCTTCTCGTCGCCCACCCCCCTCAAAATCTGAGCAAATATTTCGTGCCCCTGGTTCACCACCCTCTGGAAACCTCCGCCCCTAATAGCATAGAAACCCTTCTGTGTTTCTCAACCAGTGCTGCGCAGAGACGGCCCCACGACAATGGTCTGAGTCGGACAACACATCCTTCGTACACAACTATCATTCTCAGACAGGTACTACGGAGACCTGCAAGAACCAGCCAGCGTTCACCGCCTTCACTGTGTAAACTTCTTCAGACAAAAGGTAGGCCGCCCAGAACCTCGTCTTCAGGGGAAATCCAAGAAATGTTTTCTAGGCTCCGTCGGGCACACCCACGCCTAATCCTTCATTTCTTTATGATGCCTTTTTCACATTCTTCGCGTGTGACATCACACACTCCACTGCGTTTTACACAATCGGATTATCAGCCTTCTCTGTCACCCACAACCGATGCTTCGGCTCCATTCGGTCCCGTCGTCGCCCAGTGGAATTCATCAAAAGCAGCTCCTACACACCTGCTCGCCCCTTCCGAGCTAATTCCGCCTTCCCCAATTTTCTTGAGCTGTTCGCCTCGAGCAATTGTCACACACAATAATTTTCCGTCCCAGCTTGTACTACCTATGGTTACATGTACGTTCAGCGTCAGTCGTTTTCAACACAGACATTCCGTATTCCCCATTACAGAGATTTATTTCCTAAGTCGCGTGCGCATTGTGTCGCGCCTCACAGTAGGCCCTAGAAGCCAAAGAACGATCACAACATCATTTCCACGTCCCTTTTGCAGGTGTGACGTCGCATTTCCGGATCGACTTGTCTGGTGCACCACGTTGTGGGGGTTGCGTTCCTGCCTGTGAGACGAACGGCATAATACTCCACAACGATCAGGTCACACCTGCAGCCTGCGCAGGTGTCCACCTGCGGCATTGCAAACTCACGTGCTTCCTTCATCGATGCTCTTGGTAAGCTGTAAGAATACCGGATTGTGATACTTGTCTGCCAGCTTGTGGTAGGGTTGTGACTGAAGATTACGGCTCGAACCCCGGCCACTTTCATCCTCCGCGCCTCCGGCCAATTTTTTGGTTGACGACCTCCTATACGCTCCTGGCTCTCCTGTGCGTTAGAGACGAACAATTTGTTTCTCTCTCACACTCGTCGCTTGGTATTTTTGTGCCGTTATTTAGCGGAGGGAAAAAATCTGCTCAAAGCCCACTGCGTATAATCGAAGTGCTCTGTCACCTATCTAACTCAGAGCCACTTGAGTTACACTCTCTGCAGGTTTCCTTCGTTTCTCAAAGTCACTTTCCTGACAAAGAAAAGGGACTTTGATCCCACTCCCTCACTGCATGTGTCTTTAAATGACAGCGCATTGTTTTCAGACCCGCGAAGCACCTCAGGCGTGTTCTTCGGAAATTTAGGCCTTCAAAACTTTCTGACCGAATCGTCGTCAGGAAGTTACAGGCTGGCACCTGTGAAGTGCAATAGTCGGCCAGGGTTTTCGGCCTTTCCTCCACTTTTGGAGGAGGCACTGTTTATCCAGAGAGACTCCATCTGACAAGCCAACCTCCCAAACCTACTAGTACATATCGTTCTGCCCTCAGCATCTTTGCTTTGTGGTCTAAATCGAGGAGAGGGACACGGTAGCTAATTTTCCTTACTGCGTGGCTGACCACCTGCGATCCGAGCATTGAGTTTCATAGCGCGACACAGATCATTCCCGCGCCATTGCGATACGTCAGACAACGTTTGTGCAAAGTCTGCTTTGGCGCTGTTGGTAGAAAAAACGTTGCATTTTTGATACACAGCCCGCACACCGGTTTGGTAAAGGCCTCATTAACGACTGTGCACCTCTCACCTTCTTAACACAACGTTCGGGCCAGTCGACGGAAGAAACGTCCTCTTCACGTCGCCTCGCCCCTCCTTGTTCTGAGCATACGTTCGGTGTCCCTGCTCAGCTGCCCTCTGGAATAGGCGGCGCCTGATTGCACGACCCTCTCTTGTTCTATCTCACATAGTAGAAAGTTATCTGTACTCAGTCCGTCCACCTCTGTCTTATTCCACGAAAAAACACGACCATTCCACAACCCTACTGACACCTCTAACAGGTGACCCCTGCAAAGTGTTCACGCTCACAGCATTCCGCGTTGAAGAACGGCAGTGGGAAAAAGAGGGGTCCGTGGTGATTGTTGTCGCTCCTATCTCGTGAACATTTAAAGACCATGTCCACTCGACCGTTCTCACCAGCCACTACGAAATATATGCCACCCCACCAACATCTCACTTAGCATGTCTCCAAAAATCCTGCTCGCACTGTTATCACGTCCTCAAAAGGTACGGGCAACTCTTTGGGCCAAACAATGGGAACCTACTCCATTAGAGTAACGTCACACCCACAGCGGCTTCTTTTACTTTCAGGCGGCATACTCACGCGTCATCATACATGACTGCTAATTCTTTCTTTTCATTCCGCGCCTGCGTCCAGACAACCTCGCACTCTGAATGCCATTCTCCTTCCTTAGCCATAAACGCTTCCTTCGGCGCGCTCGCACCCCCTCATCATCCTCACGTAGACACTGCATAGAGCAGGATTATCACTTTACAAACGTTTGTGACGCAACTTCGCACGTTCGTCTAATTTTTTGTCTCGGTGGGGTATTCGTCACGAGCTGCCCTTGCACCCGCGATTCTGAAATCCCACACTGTACACTCTGTTCTTAGACGTCGCTATTGTGTCACCCTTCAGGGGCTCCCAGGCCTTCGACGATGTTCAACAAGTGCCGCGCCGCACCTTCCGATCCAGCAGCAAATGGGAGAATACATAATGGTGTGCATGTACGCATTTTCGATTATAATCCTTCACTTTTAAGTGGCCTCGCAATACTGCTCTAAGAGTCGCATAACGCGCTCCTGCACAGCTAACTGGTGCAGCGCCGCTTTTTTCGAACAGTCTCGAACCTGCAGCGTAAACACCCTCTGCAGCATCACCGTTACTGCAGACACACGAGCGCCGTTACTACGCCTCTGTGGCTTCAAATAATGAATGGAAGACTCACCTGTGGCCGCTTTTGAAAAGGGGACCCATGTGTGTCCGCTTCTTCCAAGACTAGTAGGTGTTCGCGACTACCCTGACTCCGCCCTACATGACGGCCACGTTCAGTTTGTGCACCTGTGGTCTTTCATTTGTGACAGCCTTCTACTGACTCCCTCACTCCGTGGTAGGAGCGACCGCTTCGTCCCGCTGTAGGCTGTTCGCTTATTATACCCCCCCAACGTTTCTGCGCAGGGCGGGAAACATTATTAAGCGTGCCACCCGCTACGGGTAGCAGTACGTCCTTCGTAAACGATTCGAAACACCCGGCTGCGCCATCGAGATCCTTCTCGGTGTATTCGGTCTGCTATTTTCGGCCCTGCTTCTCTTCGCAAGACCGACGTCTGCGTGCTGTAAGCGCGCAGGTATCCTGGTACAAATTTGGTCCTGGCAATGTTTTGTTCATGGTGAAGCTGGTGAAACACCCCCTGCAACCCTCTTGGCAGACCCATGAATTCCACAATTCCTGAAGCGGTGAAACACTGGCACACGCTACCACTAGTGACTGGCAACTCCGGGAGCAGGCCGGTACTGTTTGCACGATTTACTTCAAGAATCTCGACCACGGTCTCTCTCCACGCGTGCAACATATCAGTTAGCTCTCAAGTGAAAGACGAGCCGGGGAGGTTTACGTGTTTGAGCATGCTCTTGCCACCCGTTAAGGACCGCAACGGGAATAAGCAGGTACACCACTTCTTTCACGTTATTGCATTTTCGTTGCCATCAGCTCTCTGATGCAGTAAGCAATTCTGAATCATACCACGGCGGTGCGCCAAGTGTCGCACAATCTTTCTGCATCGCCGCCTCTGACGTAGCTGGTGGAATCTCGAAAAATGCTGCCTCCAAACAGCTGCTAGACGCGTTGAGGGACGGAACGAAGGACGGTGGACAACTCTCATCTCGTAACGTAAGACAGGTGCACTTGAAGACACAGCGCGCCTCCTGGAAGCCGCCTCATGCGGTGTAGATTCGACGGTTACTCAATACCCGCGCTCGACCACCCTCTGCAGAAATCGGCGCCGTACTGCGCAGACGAAATCGATTCCACGTCGTATCCTACATCCCCATCCCATTCTACGTAAACATCATACTTTGTCACTCACGACACACACTAGTCTTTGTCATGATCTAGAAAGACTCTGACAGCAAGAATAGTCGTACGTAGGCTACGTGATAACCCTTTCTCGACTCTCGAGCGCCACGTCCTTTCTGCGCAGCGCCCACCCCCTTGTACGCGACACAAATTCCCACAGAGGAATTTTCATCAAGACGTTATCCATGTTCTGTGGCTGAATGATTGCTGAACAGATTACAAAAAGGCCCTTACAGCAGCTAGTCTTTCACCGCGCAAGATGTGGAACCCCGGACACGCGCATCCACATGGGTAAACTTCTTCCGGAAAGTGCACGGCCGCTCTCTGTGTAGACACCCCTCACGAGGGCAGACGCACCCCGAATTACGCACGACCAAAACCGACGTTTCGTTATGCTTTTGTTTCCAGCGTAGGCGGCGTCCTCTCTGTCTCTACACTCAGAGGCCAAACATGGTCCGGTAGAAGTGCAACCGTCCTTCGATCCGCTCGTGTCCCATTCACACTATTAGGGAAACGACGCGAAAAGGCGCACCTACGTGCTTTCTTTTCCCACCTACAAGTACCAGCTTTGTGCTAACCTCCCAAGTGCTTCACAGTAAGCAGAGACAACCACGATATTACTTCAGTTTCCAGTTGTGGTAAATCTTTTGCTACACCCTATGTCAAGCAATCTGCCAGAAGTTTAAGCTCCACGAAAGCAAAGACGAATTCGCGTACTTTACAGTACACTCCAGCAGCAGAACAAGCAAGCAGCGTACCTGGCGCCCCTACAATATCTATCAAGTGGACATTGCCGAGAAGGCCGGCGGTGTGCTGACCCCTGAGATTAACCACTGGGGGCAGTGGGCACACCTGCATTTCTTCGACTGCTTGCATTACCTTGTTTTCTGCAGTTTCAGCAGCTGAGTGGTTCAGAAACAAACGTGCACTTGCACGCCTTTCATTTCACACAAAGGCTGACAACAAATCGTGGAGCGGACGTGCTACCGTGTCTTTTTGGGTTCTACTTCCACATTGCCCAGCACTAATGTTTCACCAACGGTGCGAATCTTTCCTGAACATGCGGGGAACAGTGCAGCGCTCCCTTTATCAGAGATTGCATGTGCATATATTGCGCACTCTTTATGCTGGTAACTCCAAACTCGCATGTGTCTTCTGTTAAGCTTCCCCTGCTTGTGACAATACACGACCAATTGCGCAGGTCAGTGTCCCTCAGAGTGGTGACAGTCCGTCAGTGTTGAGTGTGAGAGATGGGTGCCAGGCTGAGCTGCGACAACTTTATACCCTTCTCCTGCCATTCTTGTTGTCCACTGGACCCAAGCAGTCAAAACGAGCAGTGCACCTTGAGATTGGGCTGAGTGCCTGCTGACACCACACACGTTTCAACGCCTCTGGGTTTTACTTGCACGCCTACTGCTCCCGCATGCGTGCGAATCACTAGTAGTCGACCATCTTTCGCTTGTTGCCGTATCCCTGAGCCATTCCAAGCACCCCAGTCCGTTACTTCGCGCTCTCAGCAACATCTTAGGTGCAACGCAAGAGAGGACCAGTACGACAAGGTCAGTGAACTGACACCTCCTCACCTACGGGTGCTTGTCGCTCGCACTCTCTTTTGCGTGTCTCCGGCGTGTTTTTGCTCCACATACGCGCTGGTTAGTCTCTAAATAATAGCCCTCATTGCCGGGTAGGAGTAAGGTACCACTACTTGGCCTTATATTCGGCTGCGCAGAGGTCTTCTAATCTCTCATCTACATCTAAGGGGACGGAAGTCACCGCAGTCGTCTCTCGGACTATAGTACTCCCTGCCATCAGACCTCGTACTGTCAAAACACGACCGTGGCACGTCTGCAGTTGCTGTATTGTGTAGATCAGACACATGCAGACACCTTCACCACAAGTACCTCATCCCACTCGAAGCAAATAATTAGTAGCCCGTCGCCGCCTGACCAACTCCATTATTTTGAAGCCCGTCCGTCCTAATTTCTTCATTCAATCGCATCAAGTGCGTGTGACGATACTGACGCTGATCCTCGAGTAAGCCGCTGACCGCTACGCCCTTCGCTCATGTTGCCTCAACCACGTCTATACAATCATCAGGCTCGTTCCCTTAGTGCTCTTCGCATCGAACACTACGATTTTACGCTTACGTTATCATATTTACGCAAACGGGTGGACCTGTCGGACGCATTCCATGCATCTTCGGACGTCAAATCACGGTCGGAGCACTGCTACAGCTGGCGGGGGTACTCACCGGCATGGGGGGGCTTCGGAAGCCGCAGCCGACGCAGGGCACCGGCGGCTACGCCTTGCGAGAATGTAACACTGACAAGCACCTACTGCGAGTGACAGTTTTCCTTCACATTGCACAGTACTCCAGATGCAGTCGTGTCGCCCGTCCCATCCGGCCCCTCTTGAAGACAGTCACTTCGACAAGCCGACCCAGATCCTTTCCATTGATATAAGGCGCATTGTCTATTGCATCACCTTGGACTCTGAAGGAGTGTTACGGGATATATAGAGCGGACTCAAAACAATAAACAAATCAGTAGGCCGTGACCACTACACACCTAATTTTCGAACATCATCCACAGTCGTATGACGCAGAGGGGGGGATGTTATTAGCGCACTACATTGATGACATCGACCTAACGACACTAATGCTGCACACGGACAGGATGGCTGTCGTCGGACATTTATAGATCAATGCGCAGCGTACAGATCCTTTTTACGCGTGCGACTGCCTCTCTAGCCTAACGTAAAGATGAGAAACTCTGGCAGGGATATCTCACAACCGTCACCGGTTGCGCTTCAGCACACTAGGAGTAATTCTGAGTCACATGCACAGCAAAAACTACGTTTCACAATCCGGAACAACAGCTTCGTTGGAAGCAATCTCTAACGTTGACGTTGCCTACCAAGTCTCGTGCACGTGTGACCTCATGCGCACAAATCCACAGCTCAATGCAGCTGTGGCGGCATCTGACTCAATAGTTTCATAAGCGCGTGGAGCCAGCAGAGTGACTTCTATATCAGCTGCCAGATCATCTCTGATCTCTCCCTTGAAGGATCAACATTATATAACGTTGAAATGTAATGGCAGCCGCGAGTTGACACCATCAGTGTTCAAACGTTCGAAAGGCATTGCACGAAGAATGTCGCTCCTACCCATGTTCCGCCGCGTACACATCCGCCAGAACTGAACATCCTCTCTTTCATACACTGACACCAGGCTGGCGCACTCCCTATACTGCCAAGAACGTTCCACCCAAAAGCTACCTACGTACCACCACTACGCGTATCACGATGTACACATGTGGGGTTCCCTCTGTGCCTATCGCTTCTCCTGCTATGTCTAACTCTTAACGCGCTCCTCAACACACACAACGAGGGTCCGCAGTATGTAGTGTGAGGCAGAAGCAAGTGGGGCTACGGTACACAACAACCGATGTCTTCACACTTGAAAGACGTGACCTCTGCGACCACACTACACACCCTGATCATCTCGGTGCCTCATCGACTTTGTGTCCAGTGCAGTGTCAACACTGCTATCGACCGCAGGAGGTGCGGGTTTTCCACCAGCTCCTAATCTCGGCCAGGGCATACGTCCACTTATCATCTCTACGTCAGTCATGGCGACAAGGTGTGCCGCTGCAGATTTCCCGCTTCGATGTGAATTGTCCTAACTGAAGAGAGACAGAGAAGACCCACAGTTGGACGCGAGCGTAGATAATGCCGTTGTGCACCTGTATAGACGAGCATGGAAACGATGGCACGGCATAAGTCCACTCATCATCTCTACGTCAATCATGGCGACAAGGTGTGCCGCTGCAGATTTCCCGCTTCGATGTGAATTGTCGTAACTGAAGAGAGACAGAGAAGACCCACAGTTGGACGTGAGCGTAGACAATGCCGTTGTGCACCTGTATAGACGAGCATGGAAACGATGGCACGGCATAAGTCCACTCATCATCTCTACGTCAATCATGGCGACAAGGTGTGCCGCTGCAGATTTCCCGCTTCGGTGTGAATTGTCGTGTGCCCATTTCGTCCTCGAATATCAACAACTATGCTGTTACTCCAGGCACCGGAGCGCCCGGCTTCGTTGACAGAGAAAAGAGTTTACTCGCTTGCTTCAGTCATTTCTAATGGTTTACCTGGACTCGTTATCCCTGTGTGTATCACTGCTACTATGCGCCTCGACCGCGCAGGGAGTCGTCACAACTGGCCCTCTCAGGCTCTAGTTATGCTCGGGTGTGCATCCACTCAAACGTGCCTTTCCCTTGGTGTTGTCTACTTGTCGCCGCGAAAAGGTTGATCCCATACCAGCCCTGGTCACACTAGAAGTGACCCACGGTGGTGGACAAACAGCTGTTTCAGCCACGTTTTTGTTTCCCCGTCCTCCAATATCTTCATTGGAGTACGGCGCAACGCCGGCAGCACGCCCTCAGTCATTCGCCAACGGGGAAGCGAAGCATTTCTGTGTTTAACGGACCCTATTTTCTACCGTCTCTTGGCAACTACTGCCTGCGTGTATTCGCTCAAAGATTGGAAAAAAAAGCGAAAGAAGGGTGAAGCTGCCCTTTCTCCAATATATGGTAAGGTGCACCTCTGGACCGGTGCACGCGACGCTCCCCCGATCCGGCAGCGCCTTCAAACCAGTGACACAAAAAGTGGTTCAAACACGAAGTCGCCAAGTCCGCATAGCGTTTCACGTGTGTAATGTCGCGCGTGCTCTTACTACGGGTCTACTGCATTTCAGTTAACACCCGGCTGGACAGAGGAACGACGGAAGAACCGAATGATGCCGACTTGCCTGTTTTTGAATCCCCTGATACACAAAGCCCGGCCACAAAGGCGTGGTTACCTCATTCGTTTGTGACCACCCACAGGATGCTTTCACAAAAATGGTCACCTTCCATGCGAATTCATGAGCGTGATTGCCGTAGAGAGTCAGTGATTAATCTCATTCCTCCTCAGCACTCTTGCGAGACCACAATGCCCAGTTACAGCCATCACGGCTCACCACTTCCATCGTGCAGAAGGGGCGACACCAGCGTGTGCGCAGGTATCGCAAGATACTCTTGGAAAAGTACAGGCCGTTCCCCTTTCGACGACGGCTGAACGAGGAGCAACTGCAGGATGACGTCTGTTCCCCGAGCAGGCGGATTTCGCTGCTCACTCCATGCGCGTCGCTCCACCATCTTTGAGCTCCGTCACGATTCTGCCAGACTAGTAGGAATCCGTACCAGTGTGTCCGGCAAACCAGAGTGGACGTTTTATTCAAAGTCAAGGATATTGCCTCCGTTGTGAGGCTGGCGGAAACGTACACTGAAATCGGCTTGGTTATTGCGCACTCACGATTACGCGGTCTGGTTGCAGAGGGCTTCCTGTCCGATCTCACGTCGTCGTCGCCGTTCCAGTATTATGTACCACAAGCAGTCAATCGCTGCAATTCGATAGAGTTCCCCGCTACACTGAGAGCTGGGTCCTCAGCAGCTCACTGTGCACGGCTGATGTGATAAGCAGAACGTAGACCGTTCTTCGCTTCGTGCGAGATGCGACTGCGGAACTCATTCACCGGTGCAGACGGCGAGGCACGAAGTCTTCACCTATCTCATGTGGTTTCCCTTTTATCAGATCCCCTAATGAAGTGAGACCACGAGTGAATCTGGTTCCGCTCGTGGCTACGTGCGTCCGTGTTGTCTCTGTCCTGCCCGCCTACAGTTCGACTAGGCTACTTCTTGCTTTTGTGCACCTGTGTGCAAGTTCAACCTATGCCCCGAGCAGCCACACAGAAACTATTTTGCAGAAAACGTCGTCTAGGGTATACTCTGGCCACCGTCCGCCTGTCAATGCCCCAAAACAGCATGAGCGGGCGGACCACTGCCCCTTCTGCGTGAGACGGTGCTTGAGACCTTCCAGAAAAGTCCGACAAACCACTCAGACCTGCAACCCTGCACATTTTTCTCGTTCCGGTCTTCCTATCTCTTCTATTGCATTGCCAACATCAACGGGAATTCCGTCGTCATTGTTTTCAATAATTATATGGGACCACCAGTATGATATTTGACAATTTGAATATCACACTATAGCCGTCCTGGAAGGGACGCTGTTCCCTCCCCCGCGCCTCCCATCAAAAATGGCAATCATCTGGCGTGCTGGCAGATACTGTACGTACGAGCACGGTCGGTCTTGCTACGCGAGCAATGACACCCACCTGTAGCTGTGATACGCGTTTTTTGTGTGTTGCGTCCCTTACAGTAGGCATCTCTAAAGGCTTCGGGGCTTGTGGCTGATGCTAGCAAACTCGCCAGGGTGTGTGCGAACGGCGAGGCGCGTCCTCCTTTGTTGGCTTCTGCAGCAAGCGCCTGTCTGCGTATAGTGTGAAGAGGTGAGCGTCACATACTGGGGCGTAGCCACAAACCGTCGTCTAGATATACGCTAAAGAAACAGTGGAAATTTAGGCCCATGCTACGCGCTTGTTCTTTTAAGCCTCATTTCCCACACTGATCATTCCACGAGCCGCTCATACTATCACTGACAGCTGAATGCTTACGCCTCGTGTTGCTCCCGATCTGACAACCGGCCACTACTTTGTAGCGACCTGTGTATGCCGTGAGAAGTCCCCCTCATAACAACGCAGAGACGTGCAAGTTCTTGGTTGGTGAATTCTCCTCTATGGTCTGCCGGCGTTTAGCGCTGTAAGAGCGTTTGAAGAATCTAGTGCTGTTGCGTGTCCTCCCGTTCCGGTAGTGGAGACGCTGTCCAGTGTCTACTACTTGGCATCCGATGTGAGACAACAATTGAGGCTCTCAACAGACAGGATGGGCCGAGAGGCGATGAAGCGCATGCTACAGGGAGCACAATTCTTTCACTATGATATATATGACACTAAAGGCCACCTGGGTCGCCTATACGACGCCCCCTTCCTGCAGTACACTGCAAAATGATTTTGTGCCACCCGCCATCCGTCCTCTGTTACAGAAGTGCGCGGACCGCACTTTTTCCACAGGAGTGATCATACTCCTTGCACGCGCACAGCTTCCTCGCCTTTCATCCCTCAGCACGAAGTACAGGATCTTCTGTACTAAAGCGCAGAGAATTTCCGCCTTGAAAGTGGTCACACACACAACTATTTGCCACGACGCTGCAAGAACTCTGCACGCAGGACAGCCTTATGTGACAAGAGTCACAGCCATCTCGCGAGTGTCCAGGGTTCGTCTTCTGCGTGCAGGGCCTACCGTTGTCTGAGCCATATCAGGCCGCAGGAGAAACGTACCTGTTCAAGAATCCGAGATTCCGTTTCTGCCGCATATTTGCAATCTCAGACCGACTTCACAAAGAAGACGTTATACCAACTATACTGCATTGTTCTCATAATAAACGCCGGATGTACACAGAACACTCCCTGCTCAAAAGTCCTGGATGGAGAACACCCACGCCAGCTCAGCCTGGACTCCCAACGCGTTATCTGCAAGTTTCGCGTGCCGCACTATCAAACGAACTCGGTCTGCATACTCGGGAATCTAGCTTCCTCTGCTGTTTGCGAACAAATTCTTCGACTCGCTACCACAGATTATTTGCCATCAGGTCGACTCCACCCACAATGCCGTGGAAGTGAATTCATATCTCAGATGGAAGTGTTCTTGTTGGTGAGCCCAGTTTATTCTGTTCAGTCCATTTTCCCACCTTCTCTTCCATCAGATCCCTATGGCATCAGCTTGTTTGAGATTGACACCAATATCCTCCCATACAAGAGATCTGTTGCGGCGCACCCAACAGACAACACACCATAAAGTTGTGTGCCGGCATATCACGCCAACGTCGGATTTCGAGGTCGCCTCGCACCGCCGCCTTTTTTTGAGCTCCGCCATCGGTTCTGGCCCAGGCGACGGACGGGACAGCGCACTGTATAGGGACAGTGCGCCTGCAGTTCAGACCTCTTGTACACGCGAACTATTTCAGATCCCGTATGTCCGCAGTCACTTGTCTGCTGTTTGTCATGCTGTATGAACAGTTCAGCCGATCAGGTTTCTCGTGCGAACAAAGGTGATTGTGTGACTCCTACGTAGGCCAGATGGAAGGCTGCTTCGAGCAATTCGTCTACGTCATACCCGGTGTGCCAGTCGCACCCTGGCATCACGCGCTCAAGGCGAGTGACTCTCCTTGATCCCAGCTTTCTCCTGTGTAACAACATGATAGTATTACGTCTACGGAGAACTTCTTCAAAACTCCACAATCGGCAAATCACCGGCGCCCTTTTGTCACAGTTTACATCAGCACTCCACGTCATCTAAACTGCCCTCTCGATTTTTCCCTTCAGCCTCGACGCTGTCGTCTTTGGAAGACAGCAAGGTAAGGTTTTGTCAATTTGCGTCCCCCGTACCACACGCCTCTGTACAATGGGGCTTTGTCTGTGATTGAGGTCTTGTAAGATTCCAAATACTCCAGTCCGCCGTCTCACGGTCTCTGCTTCCTTCTTTCCTGGAACGTCGGCTCCGATTGTCAGAACAGTATTGGTGAACGAAAATTTTCGACCATGGAGGCATGTGCTTTCCTCCTTCACGTGTGTCTAGAGTACTTCTTCTCTGTGTGTGTCTGTGTGTGTAGACGTGCACATATACATATATATATATATATATATATACCTACGTGAGGACTGCTCTCTGCCGCGTACGCGTCCGCGTAACGCAAGAAGCAGGTACAGCTACTTGCCTCTTGCACCGGGGTCATTCAATGTTTCGCAGCCAAGAACAGAAAGAAAAAATATAGCTTTTGCCTTGCTGTCTATCGTTCTATTTGCCGTCAACTGCCGCATCTGCTACACATACGTCTCGGTCGTTTCTGATCCCCTCGTTATCCGCGTCAGAGGCAATTTCGCAGCTTGGCTACATCCAGTCGTTCTAAAGTCCATGGCGCGTTAACCGAACTGTCACTTGGAAAACGGCTTCATCTTCCGAGCCCGTCAAACCATTGTTTCTCGCTGAAACCTTTAGTATTCCGTATCTGACAGTGCCGATCTTGGGTCTTTTTTAGAACCCCTACGCCGCTGTAATGTACTTACCGGACTACGCTTACCGAAGACTCTACGCTTACCAGGTGCGTTGAAACGCACTTCTGAAAACGGAAAACAGCCGAAACTCTATGCCCTCTCCAATCTGATATTGTGTTATGCACAAAAAGATGCAAAAAGAAGAGTGGATACCCTTCTACTAAATACGTATGTTTTTACAGGCCAGGCTCTTTCTCAGGGGTGTTCACTCGCTTCAGACAGACCCGCCATGACACAGTCCCTCACCAGTGCCCTTGCCCCATGGCCGCGCGCTACGTACACAATGACGAGCGCCTCTCGCATGGCGACCGTACATGTTCCACTACGATGTTAACATACGGTGCCGGCTAGGTCTACGCGCCGTTCGGGCCACGCCTGAGACCCTTGAAGTGCTCCTCCCCGATTTCCACGGAGGCGTGCGGTATGTGCTGGGGCACATACCTGTTAACCCGCGATCCAGCCACATTCGCCATGCAAGCTGCAACTATTTCGGAATATTTGTGAGCATGACTGGTGTGCATCCTCACTCTCCTCGTGTAATCCGTACGTTTCTTCGTAACCAGTGCAGAGCCCATCCTCCGATTCTCCCCGCTGCGATTCACATCAGCTCCTCCCTCCAACAAGGACATAGTACTTTCACGGTCCCTTGCTTTCCATCACTTGCACTTTGTGCCACAAGGCTCCGCTCGCACACCGGAGAGATTAAGCGCTCAGTTCAGCCGACCCCAACATGAAGTATCCCCTCCGGAGCCACAAATTCTGTGCAGTCTGAGTCTACATCGGTTTTTTCTTACCTGTACCCACCTCAGCTGTATTTTTGCCTTGTAGGAACGTACACGTATAACGCCTTGTCCGCTGCTGCTGGTCCGCTCTTCGCCTCAAACACGATCGCCCGTACTTAGCGGCACACGCTAAAAAAGATTCCTCGTGGTGCAGAGGACAGCTATTCTTGTTGAACTCTCTAGTATCAGTTCCCCAGTGTTTCACCTTTGGATTCAGTTGCAGCACAGGACGGTTCCCATTCGTCGTCCAAAGACACGGCCACTATTATTTCTGGGGCACTGTGATTGATCGTGTCTCTCAGGACAAGGTTGTAAATGTGCTGCTGTGCACTGAAAAACCCATCCTCCTATGCTTCCTCGCTCCCCCACTGGATTACCACTGTTTGCACTCCAGCCGCTCGAACGTCCTAACTCAAGATGCGAAAGTAGAGGCGCCGCCCTACGCGCTGTCTGATGACGTCTGCCTTACACGCTGAAGACTCCGAGTTCAATCCCCCGTCCCGTCCTCGGATATGGCATCTCATACTTGAAAGGAGAATGTTCTCGTTATGCAGGAGAATTCCCTGGCGACTGACACCAAGGCGCACTCCACACACGCACTTGTCTCCGTTTGTCACGCATCCGGAAACGCTCGCGTTCCGGCTAACCACTCCGCGTGTTACACCTTCTCAACCTGCACGGGCCGGCACACGACAACGCCGAAGAGCATTCTGCTACTGACTCGTCAATGCTTACCATGCGTCGTGTACGACACAGAGCCAGCGAAGCCCAGACCTTTCACTTCGAACGGACCCTTGATACTACTCCCACTGTTATATTCAGACCGTCACTGATGCGCCCAACGTTTGTCGCGCCTCCTTTTCCTGCGAGACCTACGCACTGTCTGATGACACCTGCCTTACACGCTGAAGATTCCAAGTTTAATCCCCCGTCCCGCCCTCGGATGTGGCATCTCACACTTGAAAAGAAAATGTTTGAGCAGGAGAATTCCCTGGCGAGTGACACCAAGGAGCACTCCACACACGTACTTGCCTCCGTTTGCCACGCACCTGGAAACGCTTGCGTTCCGGCTAACCACCATGCGTGTTACACCTTCTCAACCTACACGAACCGGCACAATTAACGGGGGAGAGCTTTCTGCTACTGACTCGTCAATGCTTACGATGCGTCGTGTACGACACACAGCCAGCGAAGCCTAGCCCTTTCACTTCGAACGAACACTCGCTACGACAGTTCCATAATATGACCCCTTCATCAGAAAGGGCAAGCATGTACGGGAGTCTCGTGCGCGACTATTGTCTTCACACTGTGACTGATCCGCCCAACGTTTGTCGCCACTCATTTTTCTTCAAGACCAGGATGCCTGTGTACAAGCACTGCTGTTCGCCAGTTCGCTTACGCGCAATGGGGACACACAATTATCCAGGATTACACGTGAGTACACTTCTGTAAAGATCTTTTTTGCACGTGAGATGGCACTGGCTGAAGGATAAAAGAAGAGTCCCGGAACCACGCGTGCACAAGCAAGCCTTTCCGCTCATTGCTTCGTCTATACCGGTCGCATACGACTCTTCTGTTATTGTCTAAACTTGGTTTGCACTTGTCCCATCGCGCTTGTTCCAGAGTACCGATACTCGACAGCATAAGGATCATTCTGTTTCTCTTATCTCAGGATCTCACCCGATACAGCGACAACGGTGATGCGAGCAGCGATGTTGCAATGGAGTGACTAACCATGGTGGAACGTCAAGTGAACAGATGCCCCAGAGTACGACAATACAATAAATACTCGTAATTCTTATTCCCGTCTGTGCCCAGTGCCTCCAGGCGAGCAAGCGAAACCCACATGTGGGCAGCCACTACTGATATATACTAGTTTTCACTTCGTCAGTGGATTCAACCGCCACGCCGACTTCCGATGGACTGCTTACGCATTGCCGTACAAGAAATCCCGGATGTGAACCCTGGCTTCGCGTCTCACCAAAAGCCTGTTTTGGTTTGAAACAGAAGAAGTCACCAGGGTGTAGCATTGCACACAACTGCACTCATGGGAAAATGAGACCACAAAAGGGGATTACAAGTGATGAATATTTGTGAGTCCTTACATGCTGGCGACTGCGGCGAAGTGCACGATTGCTGGTATGTGCTTGTTCAACGTACAGCCCTGTCGTGAGGCACCGGGTGCATTCTGACAAATAGGTAGGCCTGCAGATACGGTGCTCTTCCAGAATTGAACGCTGTTTCAAAGTTGAATACGATATCCGTAGCCCCGTCAATAATTGTGTAGCAGTTGACCCTGTCGAGCTAAAGGACCGGTGTTACTCCGCTCATCTATTTGTGTGCGTACCTGTAGTGGCAGCCAAAATGCCCGCAGCGAGAGACGCCAAGTAAAGTCGTCGCCGGGACAATGTACCCTTACTCTTTAGAAGAGATTTCCGAGGTGATGTCCTGCAAATAGCACGACGTAATTCACGCCCACTGGTTGAGGGTACAGACCACCACACTAGGCAGCAACTACGGGAATAACTTGCAGTGACGTCTGTACTAACGTACGGCTACCCGTATCTATTGTGCACACTCAACTTTACGGCGACAGCGTACGTGGACATCTGCAAGAGCACAGCCGGTCCTTTACAGACGGGTACGACTGCCCTGGTGAGTTACGGGTGTGGCCGGAGATTCACCCATTCCCCTGCAGCGTAGCTTACAACGCTGCCAACACTGTGAGAGTCCGGTGCGGCTGAAGTGCAAATAGTTGCCGCCTTTTGATGAAAGATGACCGCGAGAATGGATTGAGAGGCCCAGGGTCGGGGAAATCCGTTCAAGGTCTCGGAATCGTGATGAAACCCGGGCCGCGAGACATGCGCCACGTGAGCTCGTGCTTTGACTGTACTGCATGCATGCATAATAAGCTCACGGGTTACAAGTGTGGCGCAGTTGTCCACCTTGCAAACGACCTACTGGACTCCATTTGCGTAATAGCATTGTGGTCATAATTTCAGTATACACAACGTTCGTGTGACCACTTGTCTCGAACAGACAAACGCACTTGGCATTTGTACACGTTGATGAACGCTGCCCTGCCCAACAAATACCTTCGGATACATGTCTACGGGAACAACACCGCTTCCCATGATTGGACGACTACGAATGCTGCGCTGGCGTTACCACGGAACAGCGTTCCGCGTGATACGTCGTCGAAACGCATGAAACAACGGGTAGTGTGAAGCACTGACAGAATTGGTTTCTCATAGAGGGTCGACGGAAAAGAAAAAAAACCTGCATAAGTAGCTGCTCTTCATGTGTGTCGTCACTCGTGTATCAGTAAACGGTCTTAGACATTTTCCTTCTTGTATGCTGCCTGACCACTGAGAGGTAATTGTCGGTTTCTCAGGGGGTCTCTCGCTCTAAGCATGGAGAGTGGACAGGAGAGCTTAGAAGTTTTCCCTCCTTGAATTTTGCCTGACCACTGAGAGGGAATTGTCGGTTGCTCGGCGGGTCTCTCGCTCTAAGCATGAAAGGTGGACAGAAGAGCGGATCAGGCGCTCAGGCGGGCACCCTAACATTAACGGAGACTCTTATACAACGGTCCAGGGTATGAGACGTCATCTCGAAGTTATGACTCATGACTTTGAACTCTTCACTGCAACACGGTCACGCTCACTTGAATCGGTGCAGTGCAAAAGCATTTTGGCTGCAGTGGCTGCTGCTCCACTTGGCACATGCTGCAAACGGGTTTTCCAGAGCTGATACAGCGCATGCTGTTCGTGCCAGAAAGTTCTTCCGGACTTCGAGAGCTCACAACGTCGTGAGTTTCTTTTGAATGCTTCTAGTCACTGAAGTATCGTCCTTAAGCCGTGCTTCCCCCAGATTAATTGGAGACGAAGCGACCTCACGATTGCAAAATCGGAGCAACATTGCGTGCGTTTAGTGCACTCGACATGTTTAGTAAATTCAATGCGTGTGCGAAATCTTAAGTACTTTGGTTGAACGACTTGGCGTGTTGACATGAGGAACTTCTTCTGAGCGTGCAAAGCTACGCCTTTGCAATTGGTCCATCACTCGAGCAGCCACTCTAAGTGTCGTGGACCTGACCCAGCATTCGTCTCTGGACTTGCCTCGAAGAGAACTGTCCCTTTGTCAGTGCTCTGAGCTGTCTGGGATTCGCACGGGTGTGCGGGTAGATTAGCACCATCAGCGCACACGTACTGGAAACGTAGTAGCTTCTCTTCGGTATCACTCGTTTGCTGTGGTGCTGAATCTGTTGCGCACCCCGACGCGCTCTGCAGACGCTGCACGGTCTTCAACGCGAATACGTTGTATACTCACATACACGAATACACGTATACATACTAATATGTACACGTCATGTCCATATAATGCCATGCGTGCATATTCGTGTTCTCAGTATAATGTGCAAGTCCTGAGAAAACTCATAAGGAATCGTTGACAATAAACGGTCGGCAGTCACAGGTGGTCACTTAACCGCTTATCTGCTACCTTGACACTCACCGTGGTAATTCGTGGCACTCAGCAACAGAGGCATGATAGCCCGCTGCAGCAGCTATAGTGTATACGCTTCGTGCGCTTCACCTTCCCTTAAACGTGCGGAACATTGCTTTTTGGGCAGCTCTGGAGAAGGCTGAGGAGGCGGACGCATTCTAGGCACTGTGTGCGCACACGTGCATCGTTCTGCATTCACGGCTATATTACACGTGTACGATTTACATTCTTCCTTACGTAGACTGCATTGAGCCTGTAAATACGAACGCCCTACTGCGCATCAAGGGAACCACACAGACACACACCCGCAAATAAATCGAAGTGCACCCACGTGAACATCTCGTAGCGCGTCCCTGTAAAGGTGTAATGTACGTGTGCATCAACTTGTACGCGCACGGGAGCGAGCGTTAGTACCTTTCCATGGACGACAATACAGTCACTCAAAGGATATCTGCTTTCAAGCTTGTGCACGTACAAGTGTTCTAGACACGCTTGCAAAAACTGCGAAATTTTCGAACGTGGATTTGACCAGCGGTGACCCGTCTCCCCCGCAACATGCAGTCGCTTCTCCACGCTAGCGTCACCCTTTCAGCGCCGAACAGACAACTTTTGTGGTAACTCGAGCCAAAATCGTTGCATTCATCCCCGTGTGCGTACGTGCCGCTCCTGTCTGCGATGTCAGTGCAGATGCTGTAGGTGCTCCTGCTTTTGTGATGATGCTGCGTATTGCGCTGCTGGTGCTCCTTGTGCTCTTGCCCCTTCTGGCTCTTGTTCATGTACAATTCTTCTCCAGCTGGTTCTTGTGGTGCCGCCTTAGATGCAGAACTGCAGCCGCCCTTGTCCCGTACCTGCAGCTTCTGGTGCTCCTGCTGCGCCTTAGAGAAGTGCAACCGCGTCTTGTGCACCTGCTGGTGCTCTTCTTCTTGTTGCTGGTCTGCTTCTTGTGGCGCTTCTCCTGCTACCTCCTGTACCGCTGCTGCCCCTGATTGTCGGGTTGCTGCTCTCGCTTCCCATTAATTGTTGAGGACTGAAGCTGATTATTCCTGCTGCTGTTCCTGTATTCGATGGACCCCGTAGACGCTGACGCCTGAGCTGTTGCTGTCACTGAACTTTTGCCGTTGTACCGTATGTTGCTGCTGTTTGCTCTGCAGCTGCGTCCTCTGCTGTTGTCTTTCGCGCAGCAGCTTGTTTTGCAGCTGTCGTGTGCGCTTCAAGTCCTGCGAGTGGGGTTGCCATTGCACTCTGTCCGGCAACTGCTATTTACGGTTCTGCCGGTGCTGCTGTTTGCGCCGTTGCTGCTCCTTGTGCTACTGTCGCCTCTGCCCGGCTGCTTGCGTGGCTCCTACTCATGGGGCTGCATACTGCACGTAGCCGGCTGCTTCGGTTCTCATCGCTACGGCAGCGGCACTGCGCGATAGTGCTGTGCTGTGTATCCTACAGTTTGTGGTGGTCTTCCAGATTATTTTTCCCTTGCTACAGCAATAGCATCTCTTTTGGAGGCTTGCGGGGACTACCACTATTGACGCGACATGGGGGCAAGGAAGAAACAGCGTGTGGAAAACACGGTATGTGTGCTGCGTCTTGCCTGAAAGACTCGGCTTACGGGAACAGTTTGTGGTCCGAGGAAGAGAAAGTCAGATCCGTTCTCTCGGGGTCAGCTTTCTCCCAAATTTTTCCACTTTTTAACGCTTTCTCTATCGTTTTTCCACCATTCGGGCGACATACGCCGCTATACATACACTACAGTACGCGTACACGCGCTGGACCGCTAAAGTAATTGCATGGTCTGCAATGTAAAACAAAGGAATATGTTAGCACCCTCATGTACAACCCCTTCACCAGCAGAAAAGACGGAGTCGTTTGTCACACGAGCACTGCTGCTGCGGATCGTGTGTTGCGGACGTGACTCTGCTGACTGCCCTTGCCCTCGCAGCAGCTGCCGCTGCAGACAACATTACTGTGTCAATGCGGTCCTTCGAATCGCTGCAGCCCCGCCAACTTGTTCGAGCGAGGTGGCCTTGAGGTTGGATGGACAACGAGAGAAAGGAATGCCATGAAACACACTGCACCCACCTATGTCGACAGACAGACGCACAAAAAACACCTGCGACTGCGCTTTCCACCTGTCGGTACTGACAGCCCCGAATGCAATGTCAGCGACATCACGGGATAACCACAAGAACTCCAGGATCTGCAGGCAAATCTGCATACGAACTGTGGACAACGGAACGCTTCCGAATTCTCGTCTTTTTTTGGACCGTTTGTCCCTATCTGATGTGGTCGCGACTCCACCTGCCTCTCTGACCCACAGCAACGCAATATAGCCTATAGAAGGTTGCCCTGAAGAAGGGATTTTGCAGGCGAGACAGCGAAATGCGTTTGCTTGGAGACCTCAGGCAAGCAAAATGGGGTCCGTTTTTGCCGCTTCGCACGCTCAAAATGAAAGCCACAACAAGATCCACAGGCGTTTTCGACAGCAGTAACACATGTGCCCTTGACCTGGAGTCGAATACGAATCGTACGTCGCCGACTTTTCCTTACAAATAAGTACATGACTTTCACAACGAACATCTCTAAAAGACGTTACTGCAGAGGCTTTCATCGAGAGTCTCTAGTCGATAACTCGTGTGCGTGATGCTGACGAGGACTGTGTGACCACGTGTGATGTTTGCGCTTGGTCAGCACATTCTGATGAGCCAGCGAAGGGGAAGTGCTACACCAAGCAGAAAAGGTCCTTGGCAAAGAGCCTCAGCGGCAGCTTGAACGCACACCGAACGAAATTCTACACGTCGCGGTCGGGGTGCGCTGTCGGCCCGGAAAACGCAGCGCAGGTTGGAACAAGGTCCTTGCATCATAGTGTGTACGCGTCTGTTCACTGCTGTACACCGGCAAAGAACTAAAGAGGTAGGCTATAACTGTGCGGTCGAAACGGCGTTGTCGACGTGGTGAGATGGAGAAAACCTCGCCGGATAACGCAGTTGGCATCGATGTTTGTGTATCTGCATCTACAGGTACCAGACGCTAGAGCTGTTCACAATAGATTGGTCGCACCAACCCTTGAGAGCGGCTGCGGAAATATTGGCTCTCTGCGCCGTAACGACGTTACAGAGAGAGGTCGCGCCTCTAGAGCGCTGTCTCCTGAATATGCGTTTTTACGTCTAAAAAAACGTGTGTTCTACGTAAACTGCACGCAGTGCGCATCGTTTGCTCTCGCAGCGCACGTTTGTATCAATTCAGAGTAGCGCGTACCCTGGAGAGTGCCCCGTCTTCCAGTCACGCATACTATCGTCGCCCCTTGGCCGTACACTTTCGATTAATGTGCATTCATCTGCCGAATTCACCACCTTTGTCGGTAGACTTGAGAAGGGAAGAGGCTGCAGTTTTTGCTGTCACTGTAACCAGGCGATCACCTCAGCTGACTCTGCAGTTACAGCGCATGTCAAACCGAGGTCGTATGTAGCACGGGACACACAGGTTCGCACGTAGGTTACGTCTAACTGGTATTTCCCAGACTTGCCAGTGTGAATCGATGCAGCTCGTCTCAATCATCGTCGCAAATCACATCGTGGCGCAAACACCTCACCACCCAAGGTTACCGGATGTCTTAAACCGACCTATCTTCAAATCCAACCGTTGTTGGTAAAATGTATTCGTGCCCCCAGCAGAGTTCTATGCAAAGTATGCCGTTCCCCACTACGCACTGAGTGTAGTTCTCGATACCGTAGGCTTGCAGGTAACAGGTCTCGTGTGACGTGCAGCACCTGCCGGGTCATGTCGTGCTCAATACTCCGTAAGCTACAATTGTTCAGAGTTCTTTAAGCTTTCCACCTGTCTACGCGTTGTCCACTACCAATACTAAGCATTCTGGCGCTACGGCGTGATGGAAGGTAGGTTATACTGGGTCTTCACTTAGCGCTGTTCCCGTCAACGCGTTGCTAGTTGAATGTACCAGCGTCTACCCCTTGACATGCAGATTGTTTCCAAATATCGTGTCAGACAGTTTGCCCACAGAAACTCTACGATAAACTTAGCCTGGAAGTGCCACAAAGGGCTCTTTCAGGTAGGCGTACGCTCGATGCCTCAGGCAGCAGATACACGAGCCCTGTAACATGCATTCGGCGTACGTTTCGGATAAGCGCTCTGCGCAGTATACGCTGGGTTCTCAGAAATGAAAGTACGGGTGCGCACCCGTTCGATGTAGGTTTATCAAGCGAGGCACCTCTTGGATTGTACCAACTCTGACTTACCAATCATCCCTTCACGCGGCCGGCCGTCACGTCATGTCAGATTGACAGGCTTAACCCACACTGATTAGAAGCCATTTCATTCCTCAAAAAGGACTCACACTATTCCACAGAGACACTGTTGCATTATAAGGTAGTTCCACATCTTGGTAGCTGAGCTGCGGCAACACAGGTCAAGGTGACTTTGCAGTCCCTCCCGCGGTTTCTCTTCTCGTAGGCTTGATAAATTGGCTGCACGCACGCAGCCTGCATGTTCGTGGCGAACTTCCTGATGTAGGCACTGGATATCTCGTTCTTCACGAGGCTTCCCCAGACTGTCCTTACCATCAAAGGGGCAACGCCTTTGTACTACACGCGTCTGTTCCGGCAAAATGGGGTTCCGCTTGTGCGGGGATACTGGTCGTAGAATCTGTTGACGGCTGCTGCATCCCGCGCTGTGGATTTTTACGCTGGAAGACCCAGAGGATGTACAGCACACTATACGCGCGCCACAAACACGCACACGCGCACGCGCACCTATGTGCACATTTATTCACCTGGTGAGTATTTCAGAGTATGTGTATCTGCATCTTGGTATCTCTTCACACGTGTGCTTTTTTCTATACCACGGTTCACACGTACGTGTCCTCACATCTGCACATACGAATGTTACACACTGATACTAGCACCTGCGTCTTTGTGTTGATGCTTCAACGTATCTGCTTTATTCCGTATCCGGTCTCATTTCATGTGTCTTGCGGCAACAAATAAGGATTCCTGTACTGCACATATATATTCACGTGTATATATATATATGTATATATACACACATATATGTGTATCGTAACGCCTAAATGAAGCTTCGCACATTTGTTAGGAATACACAAGACTTCCACGCACGCCTTTACATGCACACAGTCTCCTTCACACCGGTATGCATTGAACGCATACGTGCGTACAGGCCTAAGTTTTCTTTCAAAGAAGGGTGCAGGGCCTCAACTGTGTATGCGAAAACGCATGTGTGAATGTCTGTGAAAATAAATACATGAAAGTAGTCATATGTTTTGAAGGGCACACACGGCTTCCGACTATAAAAACAACTCCATCCCAGAAGCGAACGCGCCGAATTCGCAAAGCTTCAGATGATATCGTACGCAGTAGAAGTAGGAGCAGAAGAAACGCCTAAACGTTGCTACACGAAGCAGCTGTATACTACAGAAGCTGGCGGAACTAAGGAGTGGTGCTGAAGCAACGATTAACGTACGCTGCCACATTTCGGCATAGTGCGTGGTTTTCATATTTTTGAGAGTTATCGACCTTCGGTGAAGCTGGGTCCTCACCAGATGCGGTGGACTGCATCTCTGAAAGCAAATGTCTTGTGACTTGACGACGTGGAGGCGCGCACACAATACTGCATCTTGTGTCGTAAAATGCGGTTGTCCACCGTCTTCATCCCTGGACTTCTCTATGTAGAGAAGGAGGCCTGCGCAGCTGTTTCTCTGCGTGTTTACAGGCATAGGCATGCGCCAGTCTCTATTTTGTGCACCTGCATTCGAATAGTGTACTGAATTTCAAGACACGAGCTGACTGGACAGTTTTAGCATAGGCTTCTGTGCAACAAACGTGAACCAGTAAGATAGTCGTACCCCGGACGCAGGGGTCGTTTTTATTGCCGTCCTTACAGTGGCGTGTAGGGATGCGTCGTGCGCCGTCTGATAAGAGGGAGAGAAAAGGTCTTAACAAGTGCGTCAGGTCCGCGCACCTTGGACTGTCCTTTCTTGACATCTTTGGTTGCACGCATTCGTCGACCCTGCTCGCTGCGCTTCCTGCATGTCTGCACTGTTCTGGTGTGGACACAAGGAGCGTTTTAAATATACGTTACACGCGGCACACATTATATTGCGCTATACATGCGTATTAGCGTTCAACATGTTTCCCATCTCGTGATGTGCTCCGTAACGCCGCCGTAAGTTGCAGATCTAGGAAAATGCTGGGTCTGCGTCACTGAATAAGTCTACCTGTAGTGGTTTTACAGGAGATACCGCCCTTTTCTGGGCATTCGTGAGGTAAATCTCAGAAGAGGTTCACCTATGTGAACAACCGGTATGTCCTGCACAATCGTGTTAGTAATTTTTTCGTACAGCAGGATACACCGCTGCTGGACATACATTGACATTCATCAGCTTACGCGAGCTTCACGCTGTTCGAAGCACTCATATCTCCGTTGTCCCTCGCTCTACAGTTGGTCAGTTATCACTCGCTCCGTACTTGACCAGATGGAAACAGAATTGCCAAATATTTCCGCGAGAGTATTAAGCGTGAAACAGTCTCTCCTTACGCGGTGTCGACAGACCACCTACCCTTGTCATTCACTACGCAGTTCATGCGTATACGGGATAGGCCTTATAAATGCGCATGCGTTACACGTGCGGCGTCTGGGTATGCGGGAACACCCTCTAAACGTCCAGCGTAGCCTCTAAGCGCACCGGAATACTACGTGGGAGTTCACACTGCAGAGAAGTGCTCCACGGGGCCAGGAGTCTCTTGATTAGGCTCAATGCATCGCACTGCATGCTGGCTACGCAGAAAGCATTCGACGTGCTCCGCTGTGCTGCACAGCAGGCTGCGTACTCCTCTCTCTGCTGCGCTGATCCACAGCGGTAACCAGTCCGTGTTCGACCCCGGAAATGCTGGGTATGGTCTGCATTATTAATTGACAAGTGTCTACGCGTATGCCATACATTGTGCGTAAGAGGACTCACAGTGTGTGTAAACAGGAGACCCTTCCTCAGAAAAAGACTGCTCACACACTGCACTGCTGTATTTGCACCACTACGCTGCAGGAAACTGCATTTTCTCTTGCTGCGTCTGGTACTGTATTTGTTTCTGAGTAAACAAGTGTTGTCTATCTGTGTTCTCAGTCCTGCCTATAAGGGGGGAACCGCTTTGTGCAGCCTGCCTGTACATGCAGAGAATCACGTATTTAACAGAATCGCTGTTGACACGCACCTACACGCGTAATTCATCAATGTTGCATCGCTGCAACTCTACGCGTGCCGCGTGAACTCGTGCAGGAACGTGGTGGAAGTCACAGTGCAAGTACATTGACACACATGCTGCATTTTGTTGCACAGGCGGCTTTGCAGAATGATTCAAGCCACCGCGCTGATGGCGGTGGTTGGGGAGGTACGAGGAGGGGATTGTGGAAGACAAAAAAGCACTTTATGGAACTGCTGCTGGGATATCAACTGCATGGGGTTTGATGGAAAAATCCCGGCCGAGGCGAAAGTGGTCTCGGGGTTTTTCCACTGCACTGCGCAAACGTAAGTGAGAAATTCCTGCATACAGAACAGACTTCGGTGCGTGCAGCGGAGCACGGTACTGATTTTTACGCCCGAGTGTAGTGCTTTGGGTTCTCCGTGCTGTGCAAAGGCTTAGATCACGTTCCTGCACGTGAAGAAAGAATGTTTGCTTTTCGTCAAGAAGCGCCATATAAGCTTTCCCGTGTCTGACCACTGGGAAAACAGAGTGCTCCATTTCTGGTTGGAACTGCCTGCGTGCGCCGTGCACCATCACAAAATGGGGGACGCGTTTATACTTACGAATGTCATGTTGCAAGGACGAGCGGTATGAGGACGAAATTCACACCTGTGGGCACGCAGGAGAATTGGACGGAACACAGGTATTTGCAAGAGCCAAATACGGATGGATGCTGCTGGGAAGCGTTACCGTGTAATTTTGTGGAAGCTAAAGCAACTGGTGTTTCGAAGACTTTAGCGCGCAGTGGAGAGGCTTGTACTATCTGCCGACGGGTGCCTTTCATCACAGTCGAGTTCTACTCGCGACAGCGTGCGCAGACGCTATTCGTTCGTCCGGTGAAGCCTACAAAGACAACTGCTTGCTGTACCGACACCACCACAGCAGAAGAAATCCGTTAGCCCGGAGACGGTCGAACATTGCATAAAAGAAGCAGCTTAGCCGCTGTCCATTACCAGCAGCTGTCCAAGCGGTTGAAGCACATCATCGCTAGCAAGGCTCCCTTCACTATCAACACCTTTTTCTTTGTCAGGAGCCCTAATGTAAGCCAAGAAATAGAACCCATTCACCGTACGCTGCAAGAACTCACACCAACAAGATCCAAGCCTCCACGACCTTTGAACACGCAACCATAAACGATCAAAACTGATTCGAAACGGGGGAGTAACCTGGAACTAGTGATGCTATCCCCTCGGCTCATGCACAGCACGTGAGAACTTCTGGAAGGCGAAGTGTGATGAATCTGCTACACACCACCCTCCCACAAGAAAGGCTGTACGTACGCGTGTACTAGCCTAGAACTTCCACAGATTTGATGTAGTGCGTACCCCTTATGCGTCGATCTGCCTGCTTCGTACTGCTAAGGCTTGAACAGGAAGCCGAGTTCCAGGGGTATACCCGAGCATAACTCCGGTGGAGCAGGGCAGTGGAGCGTCAACGACACCCGGACATTATGATGCTGTCTTCGCTGTCCTGCGACACTGCAGCAGTCTACTGCGTACCGCAGCGACATCTCTGCTTTGCATCTTCCTGAAAGCGGGTCCTTCATGACTTCCCTACACCTTCTGTGGTGTGCATGGTCTGCCGGACTTCTTTTAAACAGTTTCGTACACAAAGCAACCGCTGTTTGCATTCTCGCACGTACCCATATTAGCTCCAAGGAGACACTTCACAGACAAGACAGCGTTAATAATTAGCTCGTGCACTTCGGCCTCCTGCATAAGAGCTTATCCTCAGATGTGTTTGCGACTGATCTGGACTGCAGCAAGCAGAGCCATCAAGACAGATGCGCAGTGTCGCTAAGACTACGAAGCGCTGCGTGTAGATTTATCAAAGTCCCGTGCATCGGTCTACACCCGTCGCAGTCACGATCACATATGTGCAGCAGATCGTCGACGGACCGCAATTGCTAAAAAGACGATTGATTTTTTTGGCCTCTACCGCCAGTTCAAAGAAGCTGAGTGCTGCAACAAAATCTACAGTTGACGGCCTACACCAACGGTACAAGCGAGGTCGCAGCCGTGAGGGCGTGGTTGGCGCTGCTGAAGTGTGACAGGCTGCTGATATACAACGGTTTTACTGAATTCCGACTGCGAAGTTCATCTCGTCGTACATGAGTAGATGGGTGGCGTGCAGTTGAATGGTAGAACCAGCTGGTACACCGTCCACTACTATATGCTTTAAGGTTTCCTAACGCGCCTCAAGTACCGACTGCACGTAACTCCCCTCAACGGCCTCGCTAACTGCGTCTCCCGCTGTCACGACAGATTTTCTCGTTGGTTCTTCCACGGTCTAGTGCCTATTGTTCGCGTGATTTTGGTTCTTTGCTGATGATTTCTGCTTCGCTGTTTTTTCTAGTAGCATCAGTTCCTCCGCAAAGGTGTCTAATAAATCTCTCCCTTCGTCCTGACCCGTAATACTTTCGTCTTCACTGCATCCCTTGTTTATACTGATGTCATACACGAGTGACATATTCGTATCCACATATACGTGCATACAGGATTACACGGCTGTATGTATACGAAGATACATAATATCCGTCTAAACATAATTATTGATGTATTATCTCCGCACATGAAGATGACGCTACAGTGTGTAGGTGCATATACATACATATAGAGAGAGGTGTGAATCCAGCAACCTTGTGCACGCGTATCTGTCCATCGTAGGACACACACATTGGATACTTACATATACACGCATGTAAATGGCTGCCAGATTGAAATTATCACTGACTGAAAAAGCACTTCTGCGGCGTTTTCTGCTGCTGGTGTTGCTGCTGCAGGCGAGTTCTTTCGATATCACGTTGCCGTATCCGGCGCGGCTTCATCAAGCGGTAGGTGTAGCTTCCCCGTAAATTCTCCCTGAAACTCTCAATATATATCTACCTGTCTCTCTATTTACGTATAGACATATAACGCATGTACACACTAATGCTTGTAAACGGATATACCGCGAGTTCTGGTCTGTCACGTAATACGTAGCCATAGATGGATGTGTACACACAAACAAGAGTTCGAATGTAACAACGCGGCGAGTCTGTTTTCTTCAAGTTAGTACGTACGCCCACATTCATGCCCGCCTACATATTAGTATAGATATGTATATGTATATATATATAGAGATAGAGATAGATACGCACACTTGTAGACAACCAGATGCATACAAAGCCCTCCGTTACAGGCTTCTTCCTGTGTCTCGTGCTATCAGGTCTCTATGTTTCTACACATACATACATAAACGTACATCGGTGTGTACATACGTGTCTACGTTTGAATGCACCAAGATCTATACGGACGTACATACACCTTAACTCGTCCATCTCGCTCTCCTTGCACAGCTCTATATGGATACGCACATACACCTGTACGTATATATGTATGCATTCATACGCGTAAAATTGTTTGTGTGTACACAAGCGTGTACGTGGATCCATTGTGGCTGTTCTTCCTTCCGTCACTCTATTAGCATATGCATATATGTATACGTGTACACACGTGAGTAAATATAGGTATATAGACGTACACCCGAACAAGTAGAATTTTCACATTGCGTGCGTGTGTGCGCTCACACAAGGTTACGTTAGGATCAAGCTGTACGTGGAAGGTTTCCTGCGTACAGCCACGTGTACACAAGTGTATGTGCACATATTTTATAGCGTCATATTTCAGTCTCTCTGTATATGCACGTACTGTACGGAACAGGTAAAACTACAGCAGCAGTCATCACCTCTGTACACGAGTACGGCTCCACCCACGCATACGAACACACAGACTAACGTAACAATGGAAGTCAACTTAAACGCGCCAGCATGCCTGCAAGTAAGGACCTATTCTATATATCTATATATACGTGTGGATACAGATGCATATATACATATATACATCTGTATACGTACATAATTATAAACCGCCAGTATATACACCTGTGTGCGCAATGGACTTTCAAAATTTTGTAGATGTTTTCACACATAAACACATGACCGAAACGAACACTTGCGTATTCTCTTTCTCTCTGGCTTAAAAGCTTCTGTGTTCGACGTGTTCATTTCGGTGTTTCTTGATATGGTAAAATGCTCTTCTTTTTTCGCGCTTTCTCTTTATCCTTTTCGAACTCTCCGTCTTCATCACCTCCTCTTTGCGTTTCGTTTTTACCTTTCTCGTTGTCCTGTCACTGCTGGCCTTGCTCTTCTTTTCTTTCCAGAAGTGACTCGTCCCTTTACTCGACCTCCCTTTCCTCGTCTCTCTTTGTCTTGCATTTTTTCCCCCGTCTTTATCGTCCTCCTTCTTTGGACTCTTTCGCCTTTCTTCTTCATGCCTCTTCTCTTCCTATGTGTGTCTCTCCCCAACATTCGTCTTTCTGCTGGTCCTGACGCTCCTTCTGAAGACGCTTCTTTCACTTTCCGCCTTCAAGAACATATTCTGTGCCTGAGTGTCCTTCTCACCCCGACGTGTGCCTCACATTCCCTTCTACCCTCAAGCGTCCCTCGCTCTCCGACTCCATGTCACTGTACAGGCACAAACGCGCTTCCATGACGCTGCGCTCACGACGAACTCGCCGTACCACTGAAATATGAAGTACGTCTGTAGATACACACGTGTATACGTATCTAGACGTGTTCGACCATGCCTACAAATTCCTAGTGCAGACCTCCCCCTCTCTACATATGTGTGGACATGTGTATACACTGTAGAGAAGAACGCAAACATGCACGTTTATCCGTTTACATCGAGATACAGACAAAGTGAAGTGCAAAATACGGATTCAAATGGAGACAAGACCAAACTCTTCTTAGTCGAGGAAAGTGAAGTCCTCCTCAGCAAAACTGGCTCCTTCGACTGGTTCTCCTGCTGCGTCCCACCCGCTAGCGCTGCCGCTGCCCCGCCCACCGTTCTGCTGCTGCTGATGCAGTACCTCTGCACTGCGCCTGCCCCATCGTTCTTCTCTGCGGTGGTCTTCCTCCTCAGCGTGCTGCTGCTGCAGGGGTTGCACGTGAGAGTGCTGCAACTGCCGCATGTGCTCCTGCTGCGACAGGCTGCGCGGCGAGTTCCAGCGCGCAGCATCCGCAGAGCCACTCCATTCTTCCTGCTGCAGCTGCTTGTGTTGTTTCTGTTGCTGGTGCTTCTGAGATCGCTGGTGCTGCTTCTGTCGCTGCGATGACGGACGTCCCCCTCCCCCCACTCCTGTCGCTGTTCCAGCAAACCCTACATTCGGTCCCTCCCTGCTTCGCAGCTGCATATAGTGCTGCGGCGGCGATTGCTGCTGCTGCTGTTGCTGCCTGCGGTGCTGTCCTTGACTCGATGAGGAATTCGTTCCTCCTCTGCTGCCGTTCCGTGTGTGCGTGTGGCTGCTGCTGCTGCTGCTAATCAACCCAGCGTGCTCTGCGGCTGCCGCCGCTGCTTCCCAGCTTGCAGCCGCTGTTGCTGCTGCCGACGCAGCATCAGCTACAGACGCCTCGTTCGCAAGAAGCAGCTCTGCCGCAGCAAGCGCCTCATCTAAAAGCCCTTCCATGCCGCTGCTTGCACCGTGCGGGGGAGCAGCCGCAGCAGCGGCACGAACTGCATCAGCAACAATAGAAGGAGCAGCGACAGTAGACAAGATAGAAGGAAATCCAGGAGACGTGCAGACACTATCTTCCACACCAGCAGCACCAGCATTACTGGCGGTACAGAGTCTCCGTTTGCTGACGCGTGGCCACCCCCCGCTTCCATTTCCTGCTGCTGCTGCTGTGGCGGATGTCTGGCGCTGCTGTTGTGGCTCCTGCTGCTGCTCCTCTAGAGGAGAACGCGAGGCAGAGTCCGTTCCTTTCGAAACGTGCAGATGCCGCTGCAATCGTGGCGACTGCTGCTCTGGCTTGTGTTCCTGCAGCTGCTGCGGGGGCTGCTGTATCGGTGGGGAGGTGTCTGACTGCCGGGAGTGCTGCAGCAGCGGTAGCGCAGGCGCCCCCGCTCCACGGGGAGAGCCTGAAGAGACAGAGCGCTTCTTTCTTGGCTGCTGCTGTTGCTGAAAAGGAATCTGCTGCTGCTGCTGGACGGGATGCTGCTGCTGTTGCAGCACCACAGAGGGACGGTGCTGCTGTTGCTGCTGCCGATGAAGAAGACGGGGCCGCTGCAGTTGGTTATTATCAGTGTGCGGCTGCTGCAACAGTGACGTCACTGCAGCATTCTGACTATCTTTACTATCTCCCAAAATATCCTCCACGTCAAGCAGGAGCTCTTCTGGTTGTGTGCTCCAGCTGCGCTCTCCTGCTGCCACTGCTGTATGTCCTGTTGCTGCGTGTGTCGCACGTGTGGCTGCTGCAGTTGCTTCCTCAAAAGCTGCTCCTGCTGCTGCTGCGGACTTGGCAGCAGGTCCTGCCGGCCGTGCGCCGCCAAGACTTTCGCTTGCTGCTTCTGTTGGAATCCTGCGCGCAACAAGCCTCGGATCTGCTGCTGAAACTGTTGACTGCAGTCGCACACGTGCTGATTCACCGACTCCGGCACCAGCGTTACCTGACGAAGCAGCAGGAACACCGCCTCCTCCAGCAGACGTAGCAGCATCCTCACAAGCAGCAGGGTCGCTGCCAGCGACAGCAGCAGCGTCACCACGCGTATCGGCAGCAGCAGCAGCATTAGTGGTAGCGCCTGTGTCAGCGGCTCCAGCATTAACTCCACTATCACCGCGGGAAGCAGCACGAGGAGGGAGGACGAAATCGGCAGCAAGAGAATCAGCAGAACCCGCAGCAACAGCAGTGGCGCCGGTGTCCGCGGCACCAGCAGATGGCACCGCGACCGGGGATTCTTTCGTCTGCTCACTCCTTCTGCGTTCTTCGCCAATACAGCAGCTTTCTGCTGCGGCTTCCGCTGCTGCTGCTGTTGCCTCTGCTGTCTCCACTGCTGCTGCTGCTTCTGACGGATGCAGCTGCTGCAGTTGCTTCGTCACTAAAGCGCACACATCCGCGTACTGCTTGAGCAGCTGCAGCAGACGTGCACCACCATCTCAACAGAACAGTCACTCACGCACCGTAGGCCTGGTAACTACAACCACTCTATAACTTGTATGTGGAGCCTGATCCTGCAGCAGAGACTACACGAGCTTTGGTACATGCAGACGAATTCTCTTTTTCTTCCCTCTCTCTATATACATGTACATACACATATATGTACACACCCACCAGTGCCTCTACATGCACACGCACAGAGTCTTGATAGGCGTAACTACGTGCACCAGTAACATCAGCTTCCGCTCGTTGATCTGCTGGAACGTTTCGTTTACGCGTAACGTCCTAAACAGAGCCCACCCAGCACTTCCATACATTTATATATATATATATACACATAATGATATATATATATACATATATATGTACACGTATTGATACCTATACGCATCCACATATACATATGTATGTATATACACATTTACCTTTCTCTCTCTGTACCCATCTGGATCCACAGCTACGGAACCGTCCATACACTTACGTCCACCTAGTCCTCCACGTACACAGCCATATTCACCGACGTGTATGTGTAGGGCAGCAGGCTGCTACTCCGACTATATCTGGTGATTTCTCGGCAGTGAACCAAGACGCACAAACATACACGCACGCCCACAATGGAACTAAATTCTCCCTCTCTCACACATGCGAATACATAGCCCAAGGGACCCCAACGTACACAGAGATATATATGATGTGCTTCAACCACACAGACCCACACGTGTACTCGAGTAAGACTGATTTTTTGTTGCACATACAAAGGATCCTTCTTTGTATACAGATCTGTGTGTGTGTGTGCAGTAGGACTTGGAGAAGAGGCGACGTCGTCCAGGCGCAGCTGTCTAGGTACAGCTGTTTATTCCCCTTTGTGTGCGACACTTCTCCATCTCACTCAAGAAACCACGGGGTCACGTTTCCAACTCTCTAGGGCAGCAGCGACTTTCCCTTACCTGCGACTGCTGCTGCACAGAGACACGCATGCGGTCACGGTGAAGCGCGTAGCTGCTGCGCGTCTGTTCCAACTGCTCCTGCAGCCGCTCCTGCACACGCACAAGCGCGCACGCGCAGCGAACACACCCGACACCTGCTGCTGCTCCTGCTGCAGCTCCTCTTGCGGCTCTTAATCCTCTGTTTTTATGAAGCGTTCCACAGTGCTGCTGGAGCTGTTCCTGTTTCTCTCCTCCCCTTCTTTTCGTGCTGCTGCAGGTTCAACCTGAGTTGTTCTTCCGCTATTATCACTTCCTGTGTTGCTGCAGTCAGCTGCTGGACCCCTTCTTGTCTGCTGCAGGGCGACTACACACGAGCTGCTGATGTGGATGCAGCCGCAGCGCCTCCTTCGCAACTACTTTTGAAAGAAGAAAATCCCAACTGCTGGTGCTGCTGCTCGCTCTCTTGTGCTGCGACTTCAACTGGCTGACTGTTATCGTTTTTTTCCGCTGCAGCCCCAACAGAGTTGCTGCTGCTACTTCTTCTCCTACCCCTACTCCTCCGGTTCCGCGGGAGTAAGCGACCGCCCTTGCTTCCGCTCGTCCTGCTCTTTCCCGCTACGGCACTGGCGATAGACTGCTGCTACGGCTGCTTTGTTGTTCGTGTATGTGCTATTAGTACTGATGAGCAAACAGCTGCTGCCACACCGATGTCTCATACACTCCGCCCGCCCCGTACCGACGGCGAGTGTCACTACGCTCGCCCGCATTTCGCTGCACGCTGTTGCGTGTCCCCTCTCGCACAAATGGAGTCGGTCTGCTGCTGCAGATACCCGACAAGCCCGCACGTGCCTACAACTGCTGCGCGCAGGGGAGAAGCAGCAGACGGCTGCCTGCGTTCTTCTGCAGCACACCAAACTTCGCCCGTGGGCGGTAGAGGAAACTGCGAGTGACGCAGACAACGTTGAATAAAACAGCTGCATGCCGCTCTCAGTCACGCACTTGTGGATAACCAAGAACAGCGCGCAGAGAGTCTTACGCGGTACAGCTGCACAGCTCAACCTACGGCAACATTACTGCATGTAAGTCTCCACAGTCAAAGACTGCCTTCACGGCTGAGTCGTCCAGCTGGACGCAGATCGAAGTAACTGAACTGCAGCAGCAGCAACTTGCACCCCAGCAGCCGCCTGCGAGTCTCTGTAGGATATCTCTGTGCCACTCTACACGAATACAGCTGTCCGCACAGCAAGGGGCCTCTCAGTAACACAGCTGCAACAACAACGTGTACGCATGATAGCGTGTTAGCCTGTTAGCTATGAAGCCTGTTAGCTAGGAAAATTCAACGAGGCCGCGACATGCGTAATTCTCTACAGTTGCACACGCGATGCAGTTAGTCCTGCGCGCAGACTCGACGCAGCTGCGAGATGCAGGCAGCTGCTTTCTTGTTTCTTTCCCCTTTGACTTAAAGAAACAGAAGCGCCACCCGAAGGTGCGTACAGACGACTATACTCCTCTCACTGACGAGAACAGGAGAAACAAGCGTGGGTAGACAGCTGCGTAGACACATGGAGTGAGGCACAGGAAGGTAGACAGGCAGATATGCAAACACAGAGGAAGACAGACAAGAGACGACAGTCATGCACATAACGCACGCCCCTACAGATACAGAGAGAAACAGATAGAGAGATCCAGAGGTTGGCAGAGAGGTATGTATGAATAGACAGACACATACATTCACACACATTCAAATATATATGCATATGTAGACACCCCGTGGATATTTATGTACACACTTATACTTTGAGACGGGCCTAGACGCAGAGACGAAATAGCAGGATACAAATATGTATATCTACGCAGATAGATACACGGAGAGCTTCTGGCTCCGCGACAGAGAAACAGACGCAAGGACGTACTGAGACGCATTAACAGTCGCACACGTACAGGTGTTTGTTCAATTTATAGACACACATGTACGCACGTCTACATGCAGAGAGCAAGAATGAGACACGTCGTGCTCGCTTTGTGGACGGATGCGTAGGCAGAGAGATACGTAGGCAGAGGAGTAAATCTGTTGGTAGGTCGGCGTGGACACACACCCGCATATAAAAATACAGGTGCGTAAAGAGTGACAAACTGCCAGCTCTCGAAAGTCAGGTCGACACGCAGCCGTTTTAAGAGATTCAACGAGAAAGACAAAAATTCCTGTAGTGAGAAATCACAGGACGCCCCACGCAAGAGATGAACCAGAAGACGACGAAGAAGGAAAGGAGAAAAGAAAAGATTACGCAGAAGAGGTGTACGAGAGACGGAGAAACCAAAAAAAGAGACGCAGGAAAGAAACTTCCGTTTTTTCTACATATTACTTCCTTCTCAACCTTTAAGTAGCTTCTGAAGGTGCGGCTCCTGTTGCTGCCGCTCCTCCTCCTCCTCCGGTAGTGGCTGCTGCTGCTTCTTCTGTTGCTGAAAGCCGTGTGCAGGTCCTCTTGTAATGCCTGTTCCTGCTGCTCTGGTCCTGCTGGTTTGCTATTTTCCCTCCGGCTTCTACTGACGCTGTCTCGTGTGGGCGTGTTCCGCGGGTGCTTCTCTGTTGTTTCTGCTCCTGGCCCTGGTGGCTGCTCCTCCTGCGGCTCCCGCTGCCGCTACGTTCACGTGGCCCTGTCTTCTGCTGCTGCCAGGCTGAAATACTTCCGTCAGCACGGACGCGTCTCTGCTCTCCTGCTGCAACCGAGAAATGGAACATGTAAAACGCGTCCGCTGTGCAGGTGGAACGTGACAGGGCGTACAGACACCCCAGCAGTCCGTGTACACTCCCAAATCACCAGCACCATGGCAGTTAGAGGGTGCAAAAAAGGAAACAAGAACAGAGGAACACGAGAGAAGGAAGACGAGACAGATCGGGAAGAACGAAATAGAGAAGTTCTTCGAAGTTCGCGTGTCTTACTTCTCTCCCTGTTGACTCCTCCAACAGCTGCTGCGTCGTTGCATGCGCCTCCCCCAGCTGCTTCAGCTTTTCTGCATGGCGGACGCAACAGCAACAACATCGAGAACAGTGCCAGCCGCAAGCTGTGACCAGTCGCAACATCCCAGCAAACATCGCAGACGCAGCGTCAAATGTAGCAGCACGTCCGGCTGCAGGAGCAACAGCAGCAGCACTCCAGCAGCAGTAACAGGAGCAACAAAAAGTAGCAACAGACGCAGCAAAACTTTTAACAGTAACAGCAGCAAAACGATATTCAGCAGACACCTCTATTAGTACAGACCACCGCGGCACCACGCCGGCAGCAGTAGCTTGCGGGCAGCAGCAATAGCACAGAGGTCCAGCAGCAGCAGTAGCCGCACCACAGGCAGCATGGGCGGCTCATGCACAGCACCGACAGTTGCAACGCAAGAACTCGCTGCTGCTGCAGCAGAGACGCGCGCAACAGAAGTAACGGCAGCACACCATTCCTGTCAAATTCAACAGCAGATGCAGCTGCTGCAGAGGCAAAAACTACACTGGCAGCACCTACTGCAGTCGCAGCATCAGCACTGGTCTGGCGTCGATTGAACGACTGAGGGATAAGAGCACACTCGAGGGAAACGATTCCAAGATCTCTTTCCGTAGAGAAAGCGGCTTCTGTTTACATGTAGAAAGGAACGCCCTACATCTGTTGTCGTTACAGCACTCTCTCTCTCCGACCAGCAAGGAGTGATCGACAGGTACAGCAGCAGCACCAGCAGAAAAGAAAATGTTGGAATAACTGCAGTGGACACAGCGTCAACAGCAGCCAAGGATGCGGATCCACAAATGGATAAACAGCGCACGACAGGCAGGAGCAGCAACAGGGGCAGCTGCTGCAGAGACAGTTGTGTCACATCCCACCCCCAGCGGGAGCAGCGGAAGAAAAGGAGAAGCAACAGACGGCGCAGCACCAGCAAGGAAAGAAGGGCAGCAGCAGCAAAAAGAGCAGTAGCACACGAAGAAGAGCGGGCGCAACAGACGCAGGGCAAAGGGGAGAAGATCTTGAGAAACAGCTGCGGAACTGAGGCAGCACACGCGAAGGGTCTGCGGCAGTATCAGCAGCTCCAAAAGAGAAGCAGCAGCAGCACCAAAAGAGGAGCAGCACCAGAGTCGACTGGAACGCACCAGCGCCAGCAGAAGATTACCTGCGGTAGCAGCATGCTCCTTCTGCAGCTGCTGTACACGCGTCTCCAACGCAGCTATTTCCGCAGCTTTCGCTTCTGCAAGAGAATGCAGCAGCAGCAAGGGTAGCAGCACCAATACATACTTAAACAGAAACAGCAACCGGAAACGCAGCAATAGCAGCAGGGAACAAGACGCACGCAGTAGTACGGGTAACGACAGCAGCAGTCGCAACAGCAGCAACTATAAACAAAAAGGAGCAGCAGCAGTCGCTACAGCAGCAGCAGTCGCTACAGCAGCAGCAGTCGCTACAGCAGCAGCAGTCGCGCTACAGCAGCAGCCGCGCTACAGCACCAGCAGCCGTAAGCGAAGCAGCAGCAAATGAAGCCGCAACAGCAACGGAGGCACGAAGAGATGCAACAACAGATGCAGCAAACCAGCTGCAGTAGCGACAAAAAAAGCAGCATCAGGTTAAAAGTATACAAAACACGCACAAGCTGCAGATCCTGACGCAGCGGCAGCAGCAGCCAAACCGCCGCAACCGCCGGTCACGTTACAGCGGCAGGTGCAGCAGGAGGGGTGCGAAAGCAGCATCGGGAGATGCAGAAGCAACAGCGTGAGTAGCTGTGCCAACACGAGCAGCGCAGAAAAAGCAGAAGACGAAGAATGAGCAGACTACGCGAAAGCCCTCGTATGCCCACAGCACGGGGACAAGGTGAAAGCTTTGCAAATGCGGTAGGACTGCTGCGGCGGAAGCAGAGGACCCAGCTGCAGGCGGTGGTAATGCAGAAGCAAGCAGCACGCAGCAGATTGGGGAAAAGGAGGCGGAGAAGGCGAAGTCAAAGCAGAATAATATCCAGACGCAGGAAGAGCGGAACAGGCAGGTGACCAGAGGCAGCGAAGAGGAACAGAGTAGCAAATGCAGCAGCGGCAGCAGTGAGCTGCTAAAGCTGCACAGCGCAGCGCGAAGGCAGAAACAGCAGCAGGCAAACGATACACTCGAAGAGAAGCGGTAGCGGGGCGTGCCTTGCATGGCTTGAAAATGCGCCTGCAGCTGCTGCTGCTCCTCTTGCAACTTATTTATAACCTCGGTTATCCGCGCCTGTGTGGGGAAGCATCCGCAACAGTAGATGCAATCAACACACCAGCAGCAGCAAGAGCATGTGGTGGTGGCAGCAGCAGAGGGAATATCAGCAGATGCAACAGCAGCGGCTGCACTTTCAGCAACAGCGACAGCACTTTCACCAGCGACGACAGCGGCAGATATAAAAGTAAGAATCGTCAACCGTCTAACAGGAACCCAACTAGCAGCTATCCAGACGAAGACGGAACGAGAGCAGCAGGAGCAACCGCCACAGAACCGGCAGCACCAGCAGCAGGGTTCGAAATGGAAACCAGCAGCAGCAGAAGCAAGAGGGCTGCAGTAGCACCACCTGCAACGCATTCTCTACCATATCCCTTCGCCTGAAGGTCTACCTATGGACAGATCACGTATACATGTATATATATATACATATATATATATATATACGTGAACGTAGAGGAACAGCCAGTAACAGTAACACATATACGCAGAGAGATACAGACGAGGTACACGTGTGTGTCAACGTTAAGGTACACGTTTAGAAACGAACGCCGGGACAGATACCTACGCGTTTATAGGGTCGTTGTGCATATGCAGATACACATATATGTATACAAACTGCCACTCAAACATCTACGTATGGAGTTACAGAAAAGGACCTGGATACACACATACAGAGGAAAGCGATTATCTACGTACAGGAAATAACCACACATATAAATAGATATAAATATATACATATAGGTATACCAGCACGTCCTTCCATATGCAACGTATGTATGTAAAGAGTGGTTCGCCTTTCTTCGTATAGGTGAGCTTTCTAGAAGACGCGGACCTGTTCCTGTTGTGCTGCTTCTCGCAGTTCCTCGAATTCGACGAGCACCTCCTGCAGCTCATCCTCCAGCTGTCTTTTCTCCGCTGTTACCCGCTGCAGCTGCTGCGCCACACGGCTCGAGCCAGCTGCGCTTCCTGCTGATGCTCCTCCTCCTTCTCCTCTTCTGTTATTCAAAAGATCAGCCAAGAAGCTGTTGCTGCTGTTGTAGCCACGCACGGTGCTGCTGCCGCTGCTGCTATTGGGGCTGCTGCTGCTGTTACTCGCGTTGCTGCTGGTGGTATTCAGGTTGCTGCTGCTGCTGTTTGGGTTGCTGCTGGTGCTATTCAGGTTGCTGCTGCTGCTGTTTGGGTTGCTGCTGGTGATATTCAGGTTGCTGTTGCTTCCGCTGCTATTCGGGTTGCTGCTATCGCTGTTCAAGTTGCTGCTGCCGCTACTGTTCGGGGTGCTGCCGTTGCTGCTGTTAGTGTTACTGCTGAGCTTATTCCGGTTGCTGCTGCTGCTGCTGGTATTCGGGCTGCTGCTGCTGCTGCTCGGATTGTTGCTTGTGGAACAACTACTGCTGCTGCTGTGGCTGCTTGTGCTGCTTCCTTCGTCAACAGTCATGCTGTTGCTCCTACTTGTCTCGCTTTTGTTGTTGTGGGCACAAGGAAAACCCCCAGGCTGCGGCAGCTGCGGCCGCTTCTGCTGGTCCTCCACACATCCAGCAGCAGCACCATCATTCGCGTGAATACTACTCCTTGTGCTAGCCCGCGCCTTGGCACTACCGGCGGCAGCAATACCATCACTGCTGCCACTAGAAGAAGAAGCAGCAGCAGCTGGCGAGACAGGGGGAAGAGGAGCACTACCAGCAGGACTTTGGAGTGAAGAAGAAGCAGGAGCAGTGGAGGCCTGAGCAGCAGTGGCTTGTAAAGTGGTTTTGAGTTGCTCTTGCTGCTGCTGCTGCCGCAGCGTAGACGGTGCCGTAGCAGCACCAGGAGTGCCATCACCAGCAGCATCAACACCAGCAGCACCAGCAGCGCCAGCCAATGCAGAAGCAGCAGTGCCCACAGCAGCAGTATCGGCAGCAGCAGCCACACCGCCACCCGCAGTGCCAACAGTAGCACCATGAGCGATGCCAGAAGAAGCAGTCAAACCCTCAGCAGCTGTATGAGTGCGCGCAGCAGCACAAGTCGGAAGACTGAGAGCAGCAGCAGCATTCACGCTGCTGTGAAGGATAAAAGGCAGACAAAAAGAAGCAGATGCAGCAGCAGGAGGGCAGCGCAGCAACTTCCAGCAGATACTCAATCCCCAAAGAAATACTGCCACTGGGGCTTCTGCGTGTGGGTCTGCAGCAGCACCGCACAGGCCAAACAAAAAAGCAGCACGAGCAGCCGCACACACAGGGAAACTGACACGTACAAACAGAGGTGGTGCAGCAGTTATTGCGCCCAACGATACCGCCATTCATTCGAAGCATCAACCACGGAAAGAAGCGCACGCCGCTTATAGCCCTGTACCTCTACGTATCTCTGATGATGCGGTCCTAGCCGCAGGTATCAAAGAACGGAGCGCATTCTACATACGATCAGATGTGCCAGCTCTTTACGTGTATATGGACGTGTATAGAACGCGAATGATGAGGTTGACACAGAAAAAGAAGTAAGCGCCCTAATACGCGAGCAGGTGGATCTTTAGCAACTGGTGTTCTGAACACAGAACTACTTAACTGTGTACGACGTTACCACCGATCTACGCGGTGTTGTGCACCCCAGTCCCAACAATCCCTGACGTACACGAATATACACACATATATGTATATAAAGGGACGCCTGTTTACGCATCTTCGCAGCTTCCCATGCAAGCATAGGCACCTGTGAATGACCTGCACAGTCACCTAGCTGTACACGTCTACGTATACAGGAAATCTGCGGGTGATTCCTCCTGCATACCCGTAGAGACCGGCTGACGTGGACAGATGAATAGAACCCTGAATGTAAAGGTGCTCGGATGCAGACTGCTGCTCTCACCGAAGTTCCTCCAAAATCTCTTGCAAAGCACGACGCTGCTCTGCGTACGTCAACATCTGACAGATTCAGACTTATACAGCACTGTTGCTTCGCCGGTGTGCGTCCGGTCTACGTACATAGAGTGGGATGTGCGCATGTGTGTACACACGTTTATCCACATACGTAGTGAAAGACTAACACATATATACATACACGCAAAAATGTGTATACATACACCCATATGTGTATAGATATACGCGCAGGTACACACGCGCCGACATACACATACGGAGAAACGTTACACGTATGTACGTCCACTCTTTAACTGATATCCAGAGACCTACAGGCACGCCTCATAAATAACTCCGAAAAAGATGCTCAGTTGCAGGCCTGTGTTTAGAAAGAGCGGGAGACAGACAGTTAGGTAGAGGGACACACAAGCACAGAGATTGCCAGATGAACAGACACGGAGACAGAGACACACGCAGAAGATGGGCAGAGACATGGGTAACAGCAGTTTGCAATGACGCAGGTGTCCGTGCGTGGGTGCGGTAGTGTGTATGTTTGCATGAGGTACGCTTGATAACAGGAGACGAAGACAGATGTTCATCCGAACGTATGATTGTTATAGAGGCATACAGGCGCGGCTGAGGGCAAGATACTGCGTAGATGACCAAGGGGTCGGCGTCTTAGGAGAAACCCGTGTGGTTCCTATCCACGACCCGTTAGTGCTGCGGTCCTCGACGTATATCCGCGCCGCTTTCTCCAGCAGCAAAGCATTGTCTTCTTCCTTTTTGTCCTTTGCTGCTGCTTCTCCTGACACCGCTGCGGTGTCCCCTCGTTTTGCTCCGGCTCCTTCCGCTGCTGCTCTCTCTTCTGCTGTTCCTTTTCCTCCTCCTGCTGCGGCTGGCTTCGACATGCGCCTGGCCTGTCTTGGTTGTCCCTCTTCCTCTCTGCCATCCGCCTGCGGCTGCTTCTGCTGCTGCTGCTCCTGGAACTGGTGCACCCGCCGCACCAGCTCTGCAGTGGACAGACAGTCCGTTAAGCCTGGTCGCCAGAACGCATCAAAGACCTGTTTCTGCTGTTGCCCTCGTTCCTGCTGCATCTCTCGAACCTGCCGGTCTTCCATCTGCTGCTGCTGCTCCTCCTCTGCCCCACGGTTTCGGGGTGCAATACCGAGGGGGCCGCGTGCATCGGTGAGAAGTATGTGTCCGCTCGCAATATCTTGTTCCTGCCCTGCACCTAGTCCTCCTCCTCCTCCTCCCCCTCTTCCTTCTTCTGCCTCCTGGAGCCGCTGCACCTGTAGTAGCAGCCAATCCAGCAGCAACATGGTCTGTCCGTCATTCGTGCGGTGTAGCCGGCCTTCGTCCTTGTCAGAGTGCTTCCCTCTCATCGGCTTCCCTTCTGTTGTCCCCCCCGCTCCTGCTACCCTTCCTCCTGCTGCCGCCCTTCCGCCTGCTGTTGCCCTTCCTCCTGCTGCTGCTCTTCCTACAGCTGCTGCTGTCTCTAAAAGGGGCGTCCGCGTCCCCGATGAAGCTGCAGAGGGCGACACGTGGAGCGAGAACGCCGGAGGAGCCGCCACGCTTCCATTGCATCCACCTGCAGCATAATCCGAAGAAGAAGCTGCTGCAGCAGCGGGAGACACGGAGACATTACGAGGGGAGAAACCGGTTCCCGACTGCTGTCGGTGTTTCTGTTGCTGCGGGTCGATAAGAGCGTGTTCTACAGCAGCCTGAGTCAGGTGCAGCAGATGCTGCCGGTGCAGTCGCCAGTGAAGCAAGCAATGGGACCCGCTCACAGCAGGATGTCTGAGGGCTACAACGCTTCCTTGTCTCCTTCCAAGAAATGCCGTTCCTTCTGTAGCGTCTTCCCCTCCTTCTGCGCGCCCCGCAGAGTCAATTCTTCCCTCGCGGGCGCTCCCACCTGCTGCGGCCGCGGGACGAGCAGGAGGAACGGTCGTTGCTGCGGCTGTCGCTCTTGCCTCCGCGCGGTTGGCTGCTGTCCCCCATACTCTTCCTCCTCCAGCTGCGTGTCCTGTCGGGGCAGCACCGCCTGGTTCTGCTGCTGCTGCTGCCCCGCCGTCGGCAGGAGCTGCTGCTGTTTCAGCAACATCCCTTCGCGCCGAGCAGGGCAGCACTACAGTCGCCGCCAGCTGCAGCAGCTCCGGTGCATCCGCGTACGTTGCTCTGCGAGCAGGACTTGCCAAGTCTGTCTGAGATTTGCTTAGTTCATTGCCTGCTTCCTGTGACTGGGATGGGCGCCTCCTTTCCTCCTCTGCAGAACCCCGTTGCCAACGGCTTTGTTGCTGGTCGTGCTGCGACACTCCCGTCTGGCTGCTGCCGCCAACATCTCCCGCAGCCGAAGCAGCAGGTTTCCCCCCATCCCGTCCGGTGCTCCTGTTGCTGTTCCTTCTGCCACTCTCACCGCTACTGTGACGGCTGCTGGAGCAACTGCCTTCGCCCACGTGCTGGTGCTGCGCTTTCCGAGTAGACGGGCGAAGCAGACGCAGAATCAAAGGAGCGATGGTTCTGTTGCCATCTCTGCCCCCGCTGGTCCTATCTGTGTCACTGCTCCTGCTACCTCCACCACTGTTCCTGGGATGTGCCCCACTGGAGCTGCTATCTCTGTTATTGCTGCCGGCATCCCTGCCACCGCTGCCGATATCTGGGCTGCTGCTGGTGCTGGTTTCTCGACTGCTGCTGGTCGATGATGACTGCTGCTGTCGGCCCTGCGGTCCCTCCTTTCCTGCACCTTCTCTCCTGACCTCTGCTGTCCCTGCTGTTGCATAAAGACGGATAGGGAAGGCAAAAGCTCCAGCCGCACGAGCAGAACCTTCGCGTTGCTGGTGCTGCTGCACCTGCTCCTTTTCTCCCTGCTGTGGTCGCGGTTGCGGACCCCCTTGCAGCGGTGGGGTTCTTTCAGGTGGAACGCTACCGGGCGTGCCTGTTCCCTCTTCTGAAGTAGACCTGCCTCCAGCAGCAACAGAAGGATCACCCTCGGTAGCAGCAGGGTCAGCAGCAACAGCAGCCGCACGAGGACCAGGAGCAGCAGCACTACCAGCTGGTGGAGCAGCGCATTCTACTCCTAGCGCTGCATCCGTCGACTCCTGGAGGGGAAACAGCAGCAGTTCGTAGGACACCTCCAGATACACGTTTGCTACTGCTTTCGCTGCCCCTGCTGTTCTTCTTGTGGCAGCACGTGCAGGAGCAGCTTCCTCCTGGCTTGCACCCCCCTGCGCAAGCCGCTCCTCATTATCAGCGACAGCAGTGGACGGAGCAACACTTGCCCAAGCAGCAGTAGCAGGAGCGGCGACGCCTGCAGGGAGTGGGGGGGACGGGCGATGCTGACCCCCAAAAGAGTTTTCCGCTGGCATCCGAACGAGAAGAAAGAAATGAAAGTGCGCAAGCCAGGGGGAGAAAAATTAAGGAAGGAAGCACAAGCAGCAGCCGCGCCGTTCAGCTAATGTACTTTTGGCGCCGTCTCCCCACGAGCAGCGAGAGAAAGATGTTGCCAAGAGTCTCGCGCAGCAGAAGATTCGAAGAACGAATGTTCTTGTAAAAGAAACTGTTTCTGAGATTATTAGAACCGGCCGACCTGGGCAGGTTGTCAGTTCTTCAGGAAACCTTAAAGCATTGGAGTGAGCCCGTCTTCCTCGCCCGCCTTCCATATCATTCCTATTCTTGTGTACCACTTTTCGCTCCCTACGTTTACATCCTCCCTCTGCTTCGCTATTCCGAGTTAGCCGGAAATAGCAGCCACACCAACGCGGACACCAAGAATGAGAAGCAACAGCAGCAGTCCTAGTCTTAGCAGCTATAGCATCAACAAAGGCTGCATCAAAGGACGAAGCAAACAGACGCAGCAGCAGCGATGCGCGAAGCAGCCACCGGTGTGTAGGTGTGGTGTGGGCTGGGAGGACGTTTATGTGGTTGACGCGTATCCAGCCGCTACCGTAGCAAAGGCGACGGACGCCTCTGACCTAAAAAGTAAATAATGACCGCCTCTGCTCTAACAAATGAGTAATAACCGGCAGGAGGCGCAAAACGGAACCTACGTCGAGGAAGGAAGCCTCTACGCAGCTGCGCGGGGGGAAGTAGACACCCGTGCTTCAAACACCACAGAAGTATATACAGCTAGGTCAGCAGTGGCAATGAATCTACACGAAGATAAATGTACTGCGGAAATGTCATGGACGGCCTGAAAGCCGGGTGAACAGCAGTTGAAAGAGAGTCTTTCGTTGTGCAGAATGATGGGGAAGGCGGGAGCGACCTGTGGAAGCAGAGGAGAAGAGGCAAGATGACAGTGACAGCAGGGAAGCATAGATAAATGTGAGAAAGAAACGCAGAGACGGAGCAGGCACTGAGGGAAAAGAAAGCTAGTACAGCGGGGAAGACGGGCAGCCACTGTAGAAGACACGACGGCAACACTAGAGGACGACCCGAGTGACGGAACGTAAGGGGAGGCGGAATCGTACTCAGGGGAACTCACAGACACACAGATACAGCAGATACAACTGAGCAGACGGTTTGGCGGGTTGTCGCGAAGCAAACAGAAAAACAGTCAGGTTCACTCGTAAAGTAGAGGGACTGTCGTTCGTCGATGAACGGTTCAAAGGCCGACGGTCGAAGGGACACGAGGATGTAGGGATGTACACAGGGGGGGCGTAAAGGAAGAAGAGAGGAACAGAAGAATCTTCGGGACTAATGGAAAGAAACCAAATTCAACCCTGAAACGTCTTTCATACGGAGTCGACCTTCACGGTCCTCGAGAAACATCCCTTCCGACAAACGTCCCCCGAAATGCAAAGAGCGCGTGACGACGGTAGTGAAGTGTGCACAGGGCTCCTCCGTAGTGCTTCTGCCCTGCTTGCCAGTTTGCGGTACGAAATATCGTGATTATGTCAGCCACGACATTCCTCCGAGATAGTGCAGCTTTTTCACTGAACAGGCTACAGCTGCAATCCGACAGACGACAACAATCAATATAGTTCTACAGTTGAACCGTAGTCTCCAGGCCCAGCATCCCGCGCAGGGTAGTCCAATGCGTCGGTGAAAATACCGTGTGCCGCAGTACGCTCCCCAAAGTTATACATAATACAAAACACACTGCTTACAGCTAATCCACGATACATCTAGCAGCTTAGACGCCAGTCTTAGTGGAACTCCGTACGATGTTAATTTATTTGAGCTACACCACGCAGGTAGCTAGTACGACTGCGGGCGGCGCAGTGCATACATACGCGGCCTCTCCGCCACTGAGTTTGCTGCCAACTTCTGACGGAATCGGTGCAGATCCCCGTTTCTTATGACTCCTGCTAGATCGGTGCATGTGGTAGTCCACCACGATGTTGACTAGTCGAGTCAAAGCGGCAGACAGTAATTGAAACTGTCTGCAACGTTTTTTAGTACCGACAAGGCGTGCACGAGGGTGAAACGCAAGACCGCTGACTACCCGAGTGCATCCACCCGCACGTCAAAAGCGTCGTAAGAACCCTAACACAGGATGTTCACTCTAGCTACACGTAAGAGCAGAACCTACTAATTCAGCCGAAGATGCAGTGATGCCGCATTTCAGTTCGCTATCCGTGCCGTCGGCTACAATTGACGTGTGAACAATATTGAATTGCTTGTACCATAGCGCTTAGTCTGGCAGATCGCACGATCAGAATCTTCCGACGGACGTCCGTCCGAATGCCCAGGTGTGCTCCGAAGACTATCCGAGCATTAGGCTGGACAACTGTAAACAAGGAATTTCTTTTCGCATATACACCCTGACAACATCATTCAACTAATCAACTTCTGTCACTGCTTTAAAAATCACAAGATCATTGCAGAACAGGACACAGAATAGCATCTGGAGAGAGTCAGTTTTGCGCAGCGGAAGCCTTCTGCGAAGACACAAATACAGGGGATGAGCCCCTAAATTGTGTGTACGCCCCAGAATATACTTCGGACGGATGCGCTGCACAGAAAGAAAGTGTCGGTAGAGACTGAGGGCGGGAGTTTTCATCTGACAGCTGCCGTCGGCAGATGCTACGTATACCGCGGAACGAGGTAGTGCACAAGTACCACAGCCCTTCGTTTTCTGAGCGGGGATGTTACCGTAAGAATGCTTGTCTCAGCGGGACTACAGAGCTTCATAGTGCAAGTCGTCTTGTAAACAAAACGTGCTGCAGGTCTAACTTCTTTGCAAAAGGGCGGAAGCTCGTAATTAATCGTATAAACGCGACTGGATCCCCTACGAATGTTAGCGAATGGTAGCCCTGAGATGGCGCACGGTCAACCGCGATGAAAGAGCACCAGCTTACCTACATCTCCATAGAAAGACGAGGACACGCAAGCATTTATGCTTTTGTTTCATGCCTATGAAACTACAGCACAGTTTTGAACGTTTCGGACGAACCTGATATCAGGGGCTCTCTCCATGTAGAGTACAATTATTGGTCTTGATTGGCTGGGTCGGGGGTTTTTTCCTACAGGATGTAGCGCTCCATCACACTTCGGGATTCAGGTCCTACCATTAGCAAGTCGACAAAACATGTGCTCAAGGCATCAAGGAATCATAGCAGTATCCCCTGCGTAGGTCAAAACTCGCAGGCGCATGCGTGGAATGACAACCACCGAACGAACGATGTGTGCTTGTCCATAGTTCTCCGTTAGTCACAAGCAGACTCACGCAGACGGGTCGCCAGAGGGCACCACGCTACGACGAATGTCGGGACGTCTTAGCTAGTAACCGTTTCCCGTGTCTACCTTCGCACTTCACGAATAGGATATCTTCTTTTCAACAGGTTCAAGTACGCAGTAAGTTCTCATCTCTTTTAAATAGTGATGCAGACGCGGCCGGTTATCAGTTAGCTCAGTCACAGCCGAAGTAACGGGCCCGACATTGGTAATGATTTTTTGTCAGTCAACAGTGGAATTCAAGGCAGCCGGAGGAACCCGCAACCCGGGAACCATAAGATCTACCAAGGTCAACTTTTCGCCCATCGTGCACGTATTCTTGCGACGTTACGCGTATGCATAGATCTTGGATGACGCGGTCAACGATATACTGACTACATGTGCATGCAATATAGAATATGTGTGCACTGGAAAGGCAGAAGAATTCTTACGTAATGCATCCCTGTTTCTGTCTCTGGTTCTCTGTATGCCGCCACTCACTAGTGTTCTCTAAGGACTGCATTTCTAGGGGAAAGGGCAAAGATATCGGCATAAAATCATCACATCGCAGTGACCGTGACAAAATAGTAGTTGCACGCGTCTGAGTACTAGAACCCCGTCGCGTTTATTTTAATAGAGAACGTCCCCACATATCAATAAGGGGTTGCTTGATTCCAATTTAGTGCTCAGAGGGATCTAGGGAAGTCCCAAAGCCGTCTTCTTTGACGGAACTGCACTCCGATATACATCTATCAGAGATCCACCTCGCACCTGTGAGGTGAAACACAGAAATCCAGTGGGGTAAACATCCACATCCGTGTAGGTGTTTACGACTCCCACCTGTACAGGCAGATGCGTCTGCATGTTCACGTGTGCGTATCCCATCGCCGAGGGTGGGCAGACATAGTGAGGGTCGTCACCTGCTTCTGTGGATCCGCGCAGTAGACTCTGACAAGTATGAAGTATGCGGATATGTGCGTCAACGCTGGATCATGTGAGATCGTACCGCTCGTGTTGGTGGGTTGCTAGTGTGCATATGGTGTGCTATGTATGTATAGAGGAATGCTGCATTTGCACGTCCGTGCGGGAATGCGGTACGGTGTCTCGGGTCGCGTATTCCGTGTTGGTTTGATAACTAGCGCGTTTTGCAACTTACGTGGGGCTCAATTCTACATATGTAGATACACGTATATTTATGTCTTAATTTCGGTTATGCATACATACACAGAAGGCACATGCACACGGACATACATACAACTTGGTGTTCATCCTGAGGAAGTGCACGTCTGGAGAGGCACTCCTGAGGCTGGACGGCGACGTAATTTTTGGGTGCTCTCCCCTTCTGTGACAGCTGGATATTGTGCGTACACTGGTTCTTACTCCTGGGTCGATAGAAGATTTAACATACGATTATACGTTGGCGTACGTATGCATATGTATATATATATATATATGGTATACTTCCCTCTTGTGTGTATGCAGTTCTACTGCTCGCCAGCTAGCCACGCACGGCGCACACTCACGTACTAGCTGAGATTGCTCAGAACTCCCGTCTCTTTTGATGCACGCCTACAAACGGTTGTCATTTCCGTACTTTGACAGCACATCACGCTGAATCCCACGGGGATATTTCACGTTCTTGCAAACTTTATACCCTTCTCCGTTGGCGGCGAACTAGCTTCTGTGTACCCGGTCCTACAGAAACGAAGCGTTTCGCCAATCCATGCGTTGTTCTTAATCGGACTTGCGTATGAATTTTCTGCCATCTGCGAAGGCAGAAGGCACACAACGCTTTCGCGGCTGGGGAATTGCCAGGACAAGTTGTTGTTAACAAATCAGATGCGTCTGTAGTAAAAGCAGCGACCGCCGTGCAGCTGCCGAACCAGCCTTCGTAGTAGCAACGGCTGCTGCCACGATAGTTTACGAGGCCGTGGAAGAGAAGAGGCTCTGGGTCCGCAGCTCCAGAGGATTCAGCCTCATCTACAGGAAGTAGATTAACTTGGTTACAGCGACTGGAAGGAGCACCCGAAGCGCAACTACACAGGGGTATTCGCGTACGAAAAAATCAGGCTGAGACAGAGTGGCAGCGCGTTTGGCGAAATAAAGATAAAATAATTGTTCTCCCACAACCGGCGCAACTGCGCTTCAAGAAATCCTAAGCATTCAGAAGTTGTTTCCTGACGTAGAAATGTCAGGCTTGCGGTCATAAAAAGCCTTGCACGTGCACCTGGAGGCGAAGCAGCATTGGAGTGGTACATGTTCCTCATCTCGAGACTTCGAGTGGAGAAAGTTTCCCCTGTTGGCAAGATAGTTTTTTCCTGCGTTGAGCCGCGTATCTGCGTGATCATGAGCACTATGGTAGAACGTGTGTGGCACGTTATAGTTTGCGGGTGATGAAGTAGACAATGCTGCGGACTTTTGCCTACTGTGAGCACACGGATGTTGAGGTAGAGCTTGCAGGTGTAAGCGTAGGTGTTCGGTTCTAGTGTTCATATAGTACACGCGTACAGGTCGCCTGTAGCTGTTCATCCTCCTTAGCCGCATCCGTAAAAGTAGTAAGTGCGCGGTGTGCGTCGATATACTCAGGCACGTAGCCATGCCGTTCGCACGGGCGCGCGAGATAGCTGTTTCAGCGACGGGGCGTCTGAGAAGGAGGGGAATCAATCTGGTTGTCGGAGCAGCAAGGAAAGTACATGATTTTCTGCTGCAGACGAACCCGCTCCTGCGTATTTTCCAGCTCCGACGTCAGCAGCCCCTACGCTTCTTCTCTGACCGCAAGCTAGAACTGCCGTTGTAATGTGCGACCACGATATTAATGGGAGGTATAATGAGCTAGTTGCGGTTAGAGGTTTACCAGGAAGGGGCTAGCCAACAAGTACATCTCATAAGAGCGCCAAGCTGCTGAAAATGCCTAGCTAGTGATACCAAAAGCAGCTACACATAAAGGAGCGGCCGATGACAGAAGACCGGCAGCTGCCATGTGTTGTTGTTGTACTCCCAGCCCTCAAGAGCTGTTTGTTCATGGGAACGACGTGGTATAACAATGGCTGACGACCCCTTCGCCGATCTTTCCCAATGTAAAGTGGCACAGCAAGAGGAACCTCGGACGGATGAGAAGGGACGCAACAAAGAAGTACAAGACACAGAAGAGAGCAGCCACGGAGAGGGGCAGGTAGAACAAGAGGCAGGGGATGAAAAAGATAACGAAGGTGATGTGGCTGTCCCCCCTGGTCCCCGACAGCGGCGCAGCAGCCGCGTTTTGGGACCTGACGCGGCTGGCTGCTATCTTTCTTTCGACCACCTGCAGGTAAACACGGCGACTACAGAAGGACCAAAGTGGCGTTTAGACAAAAGGGAATCGTGGTCCATCAACAGAGGAGACGCTTGGTGCGAAGTAAATTCATTACTTCCGAGGTCGGACAAGAATCAGATTGAAGTGGCACAGTATCAATGGAACCGGGTGCTATTCCTTCGTTAAGAAGGTCACTTGTCGCTGGTGCGTATTACAGTACCTGTCAGTAGAAACTAGGCTGAAGGTGCAAAGGACTGACATTTAACGTTGTGTTCCGTAACCGGCGACACAATGCCCACTTGAGACACACGCCCAGCGGGGCGCACGCAAAATCACAAATTAAAATAAAGCAGATTCTCTCTTCCAAATGGAGCAGGATTTGGCTGCCAGTTCTACTGGTAAAGCGTGTTGTCGAGGATACTTTTTTCAATCTCCTGCGTTAACCTTTACAAGACAGCAAGTTCACTACATGTCTCCACGACGGCTTTAGTGTCAACTGTGGTGCACCAAGACGGTAGTGTAACGAGTGAATGGGGGACGAGACCTACACGTACGTTCTAATGAAGAGCACTACTGGTTCTGTCACGGTCCCGTGACGATTCTTTATTGATTGTGGGATGAGTTCTGCGTCATATTATACTTTTTCCCGATAAGTAAAACTCCGTCCGTGCTTGTGCAGATGCGGGCTACCACTTGTAGTATATGTCTACATCACAAGCTTAAGGACGCTGACGTCTGCTCACACAGAAACGAACTGCATAACTTACCACACCGTGACTCTGTCCTCAGGGCCGTGGCTGGCAATGACAGAACTCCTAACAAACGCGATTGGCATTTTACGACTGAAAACATCAATTGCCGTGTGACGGATTTCGATTGCCTTTCTGCAGAAGAAGTGGGTCGGGATGTGGAGCGCTACGTTGATTGCTGACGTCGTGGCGTACATGAGACCCAAAAGCAAGGTTCCGCAGTTCAAGTACACAAAAAGAGAAAAAATTGTATTCAAGAGTGAAGCGGCTGCCGCTGCCCTGCGCGATGTAAGTCACCGGGGTGCTGCGCCCCCGCGTAAAATATAACATATACGTTGCCGCTGCGGGCGTCCATTACTAGGTTGCAGGATGTAAAGCATTAATTCTACATGGTACAGACGTAGTCCGTTGTCCTCGTAACGCTCCTGCGCATGCGTCATGTTTTCTGCGACCACCCGAACGTAGCGTACCTTGCCTTGTCAAGGGGACTCTAGTGTTATACATCACCTGTTCCGCGCACAACCTAGGGTTTCGTCCTTATATGTGGTGATTCGTCCGTCTCTGTGTTCCCATCTGGGGAAGAGCAAAGACTTTTGAGAATATGTACCGTCAAACAGTCCCTGCCCATGCGTGTATACACGCATTTTCTACCACGTGTGTTGGTGAGTGTAGGTTGAAGGAACGCAGATGAATCAGTCGGATGCGCACATTTTGGTCCGTACGCTGGATATACGGTGCGTGCAGATCTCTACTTACGTCTCGGTTTTGTGTTTGTCTTTGTCTCTCCATCTGCAGGAAAGGAAAGACTTCTTTAGAGGACTGTGTTTATTCGTAAAGCTAGCGAAAGAATTTAAGGGCGAATTTTTGCTTATTTCCAAAGCAGACTTGGACGAACGCAAAGTGCGACTGTTTGCCCTTACGAACGAGAAAGAGGTAAGCTATGTATCACTACGTTTTCTTACATTGACCACACGCTCGTGGCCACAAAGTCACCTACATCAGTTCACCAGAGAAAGTTCACTTTCGCACTTTCGGTTATCGTATTACACGTAATAAACAGCAAGTACGTCGCCTCACTGGACGGAAGCGCCTATGGTGATTTGTGTCATGGACTTTGCGTACTCGCCACCACGCTGTTGGATCACACCATGTGACGTGGTCAAGTGCAACTCTTTTTTCGTATAATGCAGGCAGTGAGCAGCGCTTCAAGAACAAAGCAAGCGAAAGCAGCGCTACTGCAGTTTTTACGTAACTGCGTAGCGTTCACGGTGACTAAGTAGAAGAAAGTGTGCCCTGTCTTACGGACGAACGCAGCGTTATGACGTCTACCTCCTGTGTCCACTTCTAGACTCGTGTTTATCCAGTGTTTCGAAGGTGAATCCGTGCGGTCTCGCTCCACAGTGAGAGCTGGACAAATAACGAGTCAGATCAGGTCGCCGACAGTTGGTGTGTACTTTCTAGCGCCTTTCGACACAAAAAATTTGTGGGGAAAAAACTCGTCACGTCGGATGCAGAAATCAATGCAGTATCAATTTCTCTTGTCCCAAGAGCACAGGCGTTACTATAGCAAAACATATCCCGTGAATGCGGATCCGGTATGCGTTGGGCTATGTATTTCCATGATATAGTAGTTGCGTGACTCTCAGTGAACAAGGTGAATCTGAAGTGGTAGTTACCTGATGGATAATCGAGGGAGCGTCGCGTTGCTCTAAGTGAGATACAATACTGTGACACCGGGGAACTGTTCGTGCGTTTCGCTAATCATATACAAAACAGAACTCTGCAAGAAAATGTTCCCTGTATTACCGACACGCAGCCCTCACTATTGACGAAATGGTGCTGCAGGAGCAGTGCCTGCGCTTCAGCCGCGTACACAATATCATTGTCGCTTCCTTTCCGTATGCACACATACACACATCTGCCCAACCTCCTACGGATAGCTTCGTGTGTGTGTCTCACTTCCTGTTCAACAATCTACGTCGCTTGCGCATTGCAGAACCAGTGCAGTGTCTTTTTTGGCATGTGAGCAATCCCTTCACCATGGTTCTCCTGCTGCCATGCATTGAGGTCCACTGGCAAACTGCGTTGGCTTCTCGCCTTCAAGTCTGAATGAAGCATCTCTTTCCGGCTCCGCAGGGAATCAAGCGGTTTCTTCACTAGCTTGTACTGATTCTTTCCTTGATTCCTCATCACTTCTGTTTTTTTTCTTTCGCTACAGGTAAAGGCGCTGGACTCTGAAGACGTGTTTTACGACGCTTCAAATTTGAAGGCAGCAGCAGTTGTGGCGTCTTCCCCTACCTCTGTTTACACAGCTAAAACTATGGATTTACCAACATTCGTTGCGGAAGCGGGGAAAGAGGGGGGTACAGCAGTATCTTTTGAGGGGTAGAGCAACGCATACATATACATGTATATGGAATGGGATGCATGTCGATGTGTTTCCGTTTATAAATTAGGTGCACCTGTGTCCCTTTGAGTACGAGTGTGCGAAGAGGTGTGCGTATACTTACTTCAGTACCACTCAACGAATGCAGACTTGTCCAACCCCGAATTTCTGCCGCGCAGGAGGACGCCACCGAAGTTGACCTTATTAGGAAGCAAAAAATCAAGCAAATGCATATACGTACATGTGTGCGTCATTGTTTGCATGTGCGCATAAGTGTCTCCAGTATCTGCAATACGGGTACGCGTGTGCAGCGCTCTAGGGCAGGGCTGTTTCCGCAGTACACAGAATCAAGGAAGACGCCACCAGAAAAATAAACGTTGTCCAGGAAAACATCTTCCAGTTTTGGGGGCGACAAATGCTGTTCAAATGCTGGAAGCGGAACGTAATTTCAAAGCGAAAATAGCAAAATAGGCAGGGACTGCACGCGCTAAGAAGGAAAAAGGTGGCACATAAACAGCTGCCTCGAGTGGACGTCTGCAAAGGACAAGGCGTAGAGCCTAAGGGACAACAGTACTGATAAAGTAATACTTTCAGGATGTAGCGACGAATCAACTGGACATCCGTAGGAGCTCAGAATCATACCAGAAGGAATACTACATACATAATAAACTGAGTTTTGAGAAGGAAGCTCAATCGGCAACAGACGAAGACGAAATAGAAGACAGGAAGTTTAGAGTGAATAGCTTGCTCGTGAGAGAACTGGCAGAGAGGCTAACAGAAAAGGAGCAGAAAGTAGCCAATCTTCATCTGCAAAAAGCAACGAGGGAATGGCGAAGCCACAGCTATTTCGAATCTTAGTTTAACTGGAGATGCCGCCACCAGATGTACACACTGATCGTGTACGCAGAGGTGGATGTGTGCGCCTGTGGGGGCAGTAAATCCGTGCTGAATACGGGTGCGCAATCGTAATATAGTACATCCTTCCCACGAATAGCCGTTCTATATGTGTGATACATGTGACCCGGTACCTCACGTAGAAGGCATCAGATGTACGTGTGTCGTGCGCTCTGATGAAATGAACGCCTGATGGAGAACAGCACAGCAGCGGGGAGCACTGGCAGGCCAGCGATAAGAGCAGCGTAACAGGTGCCACAGAGCTAAGAGATAACGTATAAGAACAACACGCATCCTGATGATACGACATACATACACAAAGTATCAGAAGACACGTTTGTGCGGAAAGCGGAGTACCCGGGGCGGTAGGGGAGGAAGAAGGGAGGAAGCATTTGACAGAGTAGGGCGTAGCGAACAGAATCAGACACGAGTGTGTCGGCTCCTGTGCAGCTCACCTGCAAAACAGCGGTAATCTGGGAACTGGACGAGGAAAATAGCAAGCAGTAGTACTGCACGCGGCTGCCGAAAGAGCAGCGCATCCAGCAGTACAAGCGGCAAGCTATACAGGAGCCACAGCAGCAAAGCAGTGGAGTACCTGCAAAGCAGCAGCAGCGCGTGCATTACGTTAGCGTGGCGTTAACAGTGCATCAGTAGCCAACAGCACAGCACCCGCAACAGTTGCAGCGAAGGAACGCGGTAGCTGCAGCAGGGGGTAATAAGATTTTGAAAAGTTGACGTAGCAGCAGCCAAAGATAAAACGGTACCCCGCTGTATCAGCAGTAGTAATGTGCCCTAGCAGAGGACACTGGCACTAGCAGCGAAGGAGCGGTAACAGGTGACATCGGCTGTTGATGCCTATGATTCTGCAGTTCTGCAACAACGAAACGGAAAAGCGATAGCAGCACCATCGGCGCCTAGATTGATATATGCAAGAATAAGTACAATGCGCGTACGTAAGTACACTCATTGTGCGTGTAAGTTCGCATATCGCTGTAACTGGTGGAAGATGAAAAGGAAAAAAGGTGTCTTTGTAAGGACGATCTCCTACACACACAGGCATGCTGAAGCCCGCAGTCGCATCACCTGAGAAAAGAATATCCTCAACTGCACAACAGCAGCAGGAGGAGTGACAATTACGGAAGCAGCAGCAGCGGGGGCAGCGGTAAAGCAAAGAACAGGAGTGTCCGCATTCTAGTTCCGACGCAGAACAGCAGCAGCAACAGCAGGAGCAGCAGCGGGAGCTGCACGAGCATCCACCGCAGCAGCAGCAACAAGGAGCGATACCTACTGCAATAAAAGCAGCGATTGCAGCACCATATATCGTGAAAAATAGGAACAGTGTCTAAATCATTAGCAGCGGCTACCGAAAAACGTCACTCACCTTGGTGCTTGAGTAGAGAATAGCGCCTCTCTAGTGAGGCGGAAATGTCTAGTTTACACAGTGTTCTTTTCAGTAGAATACCCACCCTAGCCGCCTCGGCACTGACGAGCTGTCCAAGCGTGAGCAACAGGGAAAAAGCTTTTTTGTCCGAGCATAATGCATCCGCTCTAGAACAGGAAGAGACTTTCCCCACTCACAATTATACTGGTAGGTGGAAAGACCTGGATACGTGTACTATGTCGGAGGCACTTTTCGTATCCCGAGGAACCTTAACATGTAGACCTTTATATCGGTGGACATAAACAGATAGGTGGTTTGACATTGTCGCAGACAGGAAAGGGAAGACAGACTGATACATGGGCAGGTATCCGATTTTGTATGAACGCGGAAAGAAAATTTACGATAGCCTTGCTCAATAACAAATAGAGTTCAAAAAAGCGTAGCGCCTTATGTATATATATATATATATAGAGGCACTAGAGTACGTGACCTACTCCTACTCCTATACTACTACAGCCCCTTTCAGGACGCAATACGTCCGTTAGTGGTACTGGCACAAAATTACACCTACACTGCAGCTGCAACGAATTTGTGAGTAGACCTGTCCAAACACGGGGAATGATACATGCGTATATCTCTGGTGCATAAGTGCCACGCGAAGCAGCCACATGTTCTCCCGTTCCGCCAGACACTCAACAGGGAGGAGACGTCTTCAACACAAACATGCGTCATCAGAGCTGCGTCCAACTTAACGAGAAAGTGTGTCGCCAGTACAGGCTTTACTTTGGTGACCATTCTTCCAGTCTACCACTCCCTACGTATACATGTTCATACTCTTTACAGCACGTGAGCATCGCTATAAAGAGACTCATAACTAACGCCAGGACAAATGGGTTGATGACGGGAGACCTGTGAGTAGTATTGTGAATATTTCGCTGCGATACACATATACCGTAATAGCTTATTTATATAATCCGGAGCTTGTCCTCCGAATGTTGAAACTGCATGTTTAGTACTGTGGTCTCGTTTACGATCCGTCACCAGCAACACAGTCATGTGACTTCTCACTATCAACGAGTAGTCGAGTCACAACCACCAATACTGTAACAGTCAATTCGCTACATTGCCACTATACTGTCGTCCTCCCAGCATTACTGACACAGACTCGTTTCTTAGGATCTTTTGTCCTGTACCCTTTTCCCGTCCTCTTTGTCATGGTAGAGTTCCGCGTATCTCATTACCGTGTGTAGACAGCCCTGCTGTCCGTTTACTTTTGCCGTGCGTTATTATCCGGCTCGTCTCTGGTGTCCTGTTACTTCTGCCATTTCGTCCGTAGGATCGCCTCATTGAACCTTGTTGGATTGTTTCGCTCTTCCTCATTACTCAGCGTATTATTGCACACGTTTATGTGTGTACACATGTATCTATACACGTGTCGATGATGGGGAGGCACACTGAGGTTGTGCACCTGTGCAGACGTGAACGTGAGATCTTCTATCTTGGAAAACTAGTAACAAAATTAGGCACTGCCCACACCTTGGAGACAAACGACTACTCAAGTTGAAGTTTCTCTCGCATGATCCTGTTTACAGATGGGTACATGTAGACTTGTGTGATGTGGCTGTTTTCTCGCATGCTCCGGTCCACCGATATTCCCACATAGATGTATGTGATATGGCATATAATTCTGTAATACGTATCTGGTAGTTGTACATACAAATTTTATATATGTATATGTATATTATATATACGCACACTGGATTGCACGCACCGCAGCTCTGACAGCCATTTGTTGTCGGAGGCCCGTTCCGCGAACAAGAGTTCGCTGGCAGTATGGGGAATTGCGGACGCGAGGCAAACTTTAAACTGAATGCTAGTTTGTCTCCAAGGTATGGAGTCTACGTCAGGTTTGTTGTTAATACTTTCCGGAAGTAAAGAAACTCAGTGTGTGTCTGTCGGGGTGCAGAGACTCACTATGCGGTTCTCACTATTTCGGTATACAACGTCGAGATCCGCAGTTCCTCTCCGGACTGAAAAACTGCTTCATTTCACCTTTTGCTGCCATTTCTTCTACCGGACATTTTTGTCCTCCTTTATGCAGGGAGATCCGAGTAGACAATCTAATCTCTGCACATAGAGGCATATCGAGAATTGCTTACGTGTCTTTGTGTGTAGCTCCAACGGATGTCGGGGAAAAGGCCTTCCGTAATTGTTCCTAGTAGGCACACACACAAATAATTTTATGGGCACTCTCAAGATATGAAAGGGGAGAGGACACGTGCATGCCTTGACACTTCAGTGCTGCCGCACTGCATGTCTTCTTTCTGTACGTCATCATCTTCTTCTGCGTCTGTTTCGTTTACATTCTTTCCAAGTTGTCCTCCTTTTTCCTCCCTCTCCTCCCTGTCGTACTCCACCTTCTTCTTCGTATACTTCTGGTCTCTCCACCGTCCTGCTTTCTCTATTTCCTTCCCAGTGACAGTCCTTTATCTTTTCCTGCGGTTGCGTTCTACTCCTGCGTTTCCAGTGTCCCTGTTTTAACTTCTTTCTTCGTCATGCCTGCCCTGTTTCCCCGTCACCTCAGTTTGTGCTTCTTCTGGTATCTTTTCGTCCATCTCTTCCTTCCTCTCTTCCGTCTATTTGTGTCCTTCCCCTTCTGAGTCTCTGCATTCTCTTTTGCGTCGTCCCCACTGCTTTTTCTTGACATTGACTTTCCTCCCAGTTAGTCGAATGTCCTCCGTCTTCTTCCGTCCCTTGCCACTGCGCCTGTCCTCTTGTGCCTGACACAGCGTGGGTGTGCTGTCGCTTTCTGGAGCAGCACCGCGGCAACCGCAGCGGTCCGCAGCAGCAGCAGTACACACAGCAGCAGCAACAGCGAGAGGAGCAGCGGCAGCAACAAGTGCAGCGGCAACGTCAGGAGTAGGAGCCTCACAAACAGCACACTGCGCAGCAGCGCAAGCTGCGGAATAGCCACAAGGCGAACAGCAACAGCAGGAGCTGTAGCAGCATTAACTGCCTGAATAGCTCCGGCTTTCCTGAGAATGTCAACTGCTCCTCACCGTCGCCTGGCCGTCTGCTGCAGCTTATCCTGGCCGGATGGGTTGCCACGTAGCCATCGCATCCCGCAAGGGCAGCAATTTGCAGCAGCAGCAACAGCAAGAGCAACAGCAGCAGCGAGAGGAGCAGCAGCGAAAGCAACAGCAGCGATAGCTGCAGCAGCGAGAGCAGCAGCACCAGCGCCACGAGGAATAGCAGCAAGTTTAGCCGCAGAAGCGGGATTCACCACCTGTTTGCCAGCAGCAGCAACAGTGACCTTTGCCGCACCGCGGGCACTGCGCGCCTCCGTCGCAGCAGCGTCAGCGTCAGCGTCAGGAGCCGGGAGGGAAGGAAGAGAAGGAAAAAGAGAAGGAGGCGGAGGGGGAAGGAGAGCAGCAGCAGGGACGCGGTCAGGCATCCCTATCGAAGCGGTCCCCTCGCATTTTATGCGAACCGTTATATCCCCCAGGAAACGGTTCTTCGGCTGCGTACTTGGTCGGCAGCTATTGCGTCAGAGCAGCTACAGGGCTGCTGCTCCTGCCTCTGTTTCTGCGCCTTTTCTGTCTGCACACGTTCCTGCTGCAGAGTCTCCTCTTCCGTCTGCTGCTGCGACTGCTGCGTATACTTCTCCTGCTAGCCGTGCCGTTAGGGGCACCTGCAGAACTGCCCCTGCTATTCCTGCTTTGGGACTCCCCATGACTGCTGCTGGTGCTGTGGATTCCTGCCGCAGAGACGAAGTGCACCCCTTTGCAGCAGACGCATGCAGCACCAGTCCCGCTAGCAGGAACATCCGCTCCTGCCGACTACGCTGCCACAGTAGGATAACGGTGCAAGACAGCAGCAGCAGCACACACAGGCACATCATCGCCGCCAGCAGCAACAGCAGCAGCACCAATACCGTACAGAACGGCAGCACATGCAGAAGCAGCCTGCAGTCCAGCAGCCGCAGCGGCAAGAGCAGCACTGTGCACTGCACCAGCAGCTGCAGCGTCAGAAGCAGACCCGCCGACAGCCGCCACAGCGACGTGCAAGACAGCAGCAGAAGCAGCACGCGAGGTGGTGGTGGCAGCGGCAGCAGGCAAGGTAGTTTCGGCAATAGGAGTGCTGAACATCGCAGCAGCAACAAGGAAAAGGACGAGAAGAAGGAGGAGCGTAGCTGCTGGCTGCTTTTGGTGGGGGGGATGTCGCGTGTACGGAGGGCTGGGCACAAGCACTCCGAGTCAATCCTGCAGCAGTTCTACAACCGCCTTCCTATTCGCAAGAGATTTAAGAAAGCCCTCCGTAGAGGTAGGACGCAGGAGCCACAGCACATCATAGAATAAAAGCAGCATCAGCAGCAGTAGTAGTAGGCCGAAACAACAGAAGTGACAAGCTGAAGATGAAGAAGAGGCAGCAGCAGCAGCAAATTGACGAAGCAGCAGAACTACGAGGACGGGCCAACACAACACCAAGAAAAACAGGGAGAATCCCATGCGTAAGAGATGGAAGCGGCAGCAGCGGGGTGGCAACGAGGTTAAGCAGCAGCGTCACCGAGCAGCACGACGACACGGCACCCAGCAACAACGCAGAGGCGTGGGCAGCAGAAGAAGGAGCAGCGGCACCCCACCTAGAGGGAGCAGGACCGACCGCTGTCAGCAGTCAGGCAAAAACAAAGAACAGCAGCAACAGAAAGTAGGGGGCATGCAGCAAGTCTAAGCAGCAGTAGCAGCAGCACAAATGGTCCACATAGAGGGGCGTCAGCTGTCACAGCACGACCAGCAACAGGACGCGCGTCAGTCACTGAGAGACGCAGCAGCAGCAAAACTAAGAAGCAGGGCGGCGACTGAAGAACAGTCAAGAAGAAAAGAAGAAGGAAAAGAGAAAGGAGAAGGGTTCTGCGAAGGGTAACGGCACAGGGATCGACAGCAGCAGGAACTGCGGAAACGTGGCATTAACAAGTAGAAGCAGGCGCGTGCACATATATGAAGTGAAGAGCAACAGTAGGAACAGCATGCGTAGCGATCCAGGTAAGCAGTCACCGCTGTTAAACACAGCAGCGCATGCATAAGCATCCAGTGATACAAGGCCGCCGCAGTCGATGTGCACGCGTGGCAGCAGCAGCAGCAACAACAACAAAACCTGCGTTTACAAGAGAACGTGCGACATTTATATAGAGAAAGTCCGCTGGACACAGATAGAAATCAACGTGTTAGTGAAAAGACAGAGGACGGGGAGGGAGAAAGAGACACACAGAGAGAGACACCGAGACGGGGCTGCTACGCCCACGTTATTCCCGAGATAACGAAGCATCAAGTCCCCGCAGCTGCTGCTCCTTCTGCGTGTGGTGCGTGTATGCATTTCTGCTGATGTAAAACGCAGTACGTATGCCGTTTTTGCTCGCCTCCACCTGCTCCATGGCGCGTGCTGCTGCTGCTGTTGCTCGACTGCATCTGCACTAGTGCTTCTGCTGCTGCCCTGCTGCTGGCCCCGCTGTGCCTGCTGCTGCTGCTGCTTCTGCTTCTTCCGATGCAGGCACCCTGGTGTGGGACAAAGGGCAGGTGAAGATTCCTCCTCTCGCTATGGAGGGCTACGCGTTGCCGAAGAAGCTGCTGCTGCCACATCAACAAGAAAGCAACAGCAAGTTGCCTCGCTTCCGCAGCAGGAATCTTTCTCGGTTGAAGGCTCCTCGCATCTGGTTCCAGGATTAGTGCCAGGCCAGCTCCCGGCTCCCCTTCATCCCCCCGCAGCAGCTGCAGCGACTTGACGTGTGCGGCTGAGCTCGTGTGAGATGAAAAACAACAGCAGTAATCAGCCACCGGGCTGTGCCTGCAGAACAGCAGCGGCAGCAGGAAGGAACCGGGCTGTGCTCGGAGAAGCGATGGCACGTGCAAAACATTTTTGGTAGGAGCCGCTGCAGCGCTGAAGACGGTGCTGCTGCCGGCGGTTGTCGCGATGACGCGGGCGGAGCCGCGACAAGAGTGTGGGTCTGTTTCTGCAGCTCCAGCGTTAAGAGGCGTGCGGCAGCAGGAGCTCCAGTGTGGAATGTAGAGGCGGTACCACCAGTGTGGGTGGAGTGTGTCAAGGAGGAGCAACAGCAGATGACTTAACGAAACGACGGGCAGCAGCAGGGATCAAAGGTCCCCGCGCTGGGGCGTGCATGACGCTGCTACAGGGAGACGCGCACGCGGTAGCGATGGACGCGAGACTGAAATCTAACATGGTTGCTCCGGTGCTGCACGCTACAGGTTATCTGGGACGCGCGTGCGTGCAGCAGATGGCGTCGAAGGTACTAGGTGTGACCGAAGTGATGAAGGAAGAAGGAAGAGCATGAAGCGACTCGTCTTGGTGGTGGTACGGGCGTGTCGTCTTGTTAGTATTGCATGGCTGCAACAGAAGAAGTTGGGACAGCTGCAGGAAGTCCTACAGAGGAGGGGAGCTAGAAGCAGATGCATGCGTCCCTCTGAAAAATTCCTTGCGGAGGCAAATATCCTGTTGGCGTGCATGCGTTCATCAAATGAGGTCGACACTGCTGCTGCAGCGTGTGTCTCTGGTATTGCTGCCGACCGCGTCAGGGTCTCTCTTTGAGAGGGGAGTCGACTGTCGAGAAGCCCATGGCTTCAACAAGTCACGTGCAGTACGGAGCTTCGATACTGGCGCATGCACGGGCCGGCTCGAGCACTGCTGCTTGCGGCGTGGGCTTTAAATACTAGACGCTGCAGGAGTGCTGCACGCGAGAGGAACTTTAGTACTGCTGCACGCCAGAGGCGTGTCAATGCTACTGCATGCGTGAGGAACATGTCAGAGGTGCTGCACGCTGTAGGGGATCTAGTAGTGCTGCATGCTAGAGGGTCTTCAGTATTGCTGCCGTGTATAACCTGCCGCAGTGGTGCTGCCTGGAGAAGGTCCTAGAAACACACATATGCAGCACAGGCTTTCTGCAATACGAACGGCTGCAGCAAGATGTGGGGCTGCACGCAGCAGGTATTACGACCTATTGCGTCGCTGCTGCCCTAGGTGATTAATCGTGCACGAGGAGAGCAGCCTGTATGGTGTTCCACGAAAAAGGGCCCTACACGTTTGCGGAGGACGCGTGTGGCCTGCTGAGGAACTAGCAGCAGAGGCTGCAGCGGCGCGAACGTCGTGGAAGCGACAGGATGACCAGCAGCCGCTGCACCACGCTACTAGCAGCAAGAGGTACCCACACACCGCAGGGGGAGCAACAGGATTCGCAACGGGAATGGCATGAGACACAGAGGTCCCAGAGGGGCCACGCCGCTGCACGCTGAAAGACTAGTTGCTTTTGCTGCTCCTGCAGATGCTGCTATTAGTTCTGGTGCCGTTACATTTCTGCTGCTATTGCCACGAGTTGCGCTGCTGCTGCTGGTGCCACTCCATTTGTGGGTGCGGCTGCCGCTAGTGTTGCTCACAGTGCTCCTAATGCGGCAGCTTCAAAGGGGCGACTGCACATCCTTTGTATATCCCCCTGTACCGCGAAAACTCCAGCGGCGCTTGACGCGCATGCATCGGCGTCCTTTCTTGTCCCGTGCATTAGATCAGTTGCATCGTTCAGGCACTCATACGCAGTTCCTAGATGTTTACATATTTATGTGGTTTGTCCCTCTCGGATGCTGTATGCGCACATCGTTCAGAGGAGACATCTAGTCTCATATATATCCGTCACACGTCCAGCCTCACACGGACGCCTCGGTTACACGTGTAAATATATAAACGGATATATATTCATATTCGTGTAACGGAGCTTTATACTGTGTATGTATACACGGGCCACATCACACCAACGTGCACGCAAGTGACGAGGGCAGCTGCCTCATGCAACAAATATATCTTCTTACTGATCCTCCACACGTCTACATTCCTATAGACCGGTATGTCGTGGACACTCACGTAGCTAATCATCGGTGTATCTACGCAAGCACACGTGCATCGTTATATTAAATTACGTACAGAGGAACGCATTCCCTTACGTAAGCGCAGCTGACGACGAGCTCCGTACTGTCTGTCACTGCATGGTGTTCACTTCCCCTACGGCGACTTGTAAACGCAGCCGTGTGACAGCGCCCCGGCCCCCGTTGTTGCGACGCAGAACTACTTACCGACGCACATATTTGCGCCCGCGAAGGCAGACTTCCGCACACATATAGAGATATACACACGGACCTACATACAAGTATGCACGTACACAAGTATACAAGCTTCTTGATTTGTCCGCTCACATACGTTTACAGAACCAATGGTATATTTGGTTGTAGTCCTGCGCGCATCTACACGTACAAGTGCACTAATCCAGCATGCATGTTTCCATATACAGATCCACACACATTCGCGTATGCACGTATACACTCAGGTACATACGTACGTGTATATATAGATATGTGCACATGCATGTGTTTACACTGTAGGTGAATGCATACCTTGATTTATGTCGACACAGACTCACACTCGTTCACACGGATGTCCACAGGAAAATGCAGTCAGTATTTAACACACAAATAAGCGTACCCACTCACACGGCGAGTCATCTGTATCAACACATAGACTTTCCCTACGACTCTGCCTCAGTTCCTACATTCGAAGATGTAGCAGCAGCATATTCACGCACAATTATACTAACGTTTCCATATTGTTGTGTACTAGTTCATCCCTGTTTCCCTCCTAGCCCGACAGCGTTTCCTGTGCCCCACAGAGCAGCTTCTGCTGCACCTTCGTGAAGAGCAGAGGAAGCAAGAGCAGCAGTACCAGCAGCGCGATTATACTAGCGACGACAGCAGCGGGACGCTACGGCTTTTAAACCTGACACAGAAAAGGAGAGATTCGTCAGTCGAAAGCCTGACGCCCCTTCGGTTCTTCGTTCAGCAGGCACGGTGATGTGCTAGTTTTAACCCGGGTATAGGAGAAGAGATACTAGCAAGACAGTTGAACCACTTCATCGCGTTGGGGCTGGCTTATGAGTTGGTTGTAAAATACTACCCAGAGTAATAGTGTAATCCGCGTTGTCCCGAGTTTCAGAATTGCGAAAGTGTTGCTCTCAGCCAGCAGCGTTGTGACAGTGGAGAAATCTCCCAGTGGCATTTATGCTGCCGGGGCTGCAGCTCCGTGTGAACCAGCAACTTCACGCACACACAAGCGTATGCATAAACATGTCAATAACTATAAAGACAGATATGTTCACATGCATGGAAACACAACGGAGAAGGCTTGCAGGAGCACCAAAATACGGGAAAGCTGTAACAGGAGGTCTGGCGGCAGCAGCAGAGAGTGCTGCAGCAGCAGCAGTGGCAGGAAGTAACAGTGTGGGTAGCACTGGCTGCCAAGACACTAGGGGTCCCAGCGACAAAAGGGGCACAGCGCAGTAGCCACCGAAGCAGCAGGCGTTGTTCCTCAGTTTGTGCATGTTGAAGAAGATCTAGACCCACAGCAGCAGCTGCACTCGCAGCAGACAAGCAGAGCGACACGCGCACCAACTGCACCACATGCGTTAATGGCGGCAGGAGTGGAAAAGCAACACGAGCTACAGGTGTCGTCGCAACGGCAGCAGGATACAGGATACCAGCAGCAGTGGGGAGAACCTGATTCACATGGGCGGCACGACCAGAAGGAGAAATATACCGTAAACAGCGCATCCTGCTTGTAGACCTCATCAAAGGGGAGGAAGCTGATGCTCTTCTTACCGCAGGAGCAACACGAGCAGCAACAGAAACCTCGACACGGACGCGCAGTAGCTGCTGCGTATGGATGCATATATGTGTGTCACCATATATATATATATACACAGGCTATTCACTGTACGCAACTGTACACGCGAACTACGGCATGAGGGAAAACGACGGAGACAGAGGTCGACAGGCAGGCAGCAGGGGATGATGTAGAAAAGCTGAAGCAGCACGCCTAGAGCGACGAGCCCTGCCTGATCGTTGAGCTCGCGTGTACTTTGGGACAGCAGCACCAGCGCAAGAAGTCGCAATAATGCTGCGGTCCTCCCGGGTCGCTCAGATCGCTTCGTGCATCAGGACGATCAGCAGTTGTGTTACCAGCTGCAGCAGCTCTGGCAATACGAGCGCCAGCGGGAGGAACAGTAAAAACAGTGGCAGCACAACGAAAGCGAGACGGACACTCGTCTGTTCTGGAAGTCAGACGATGCAGCCAACGGCAGGGCAGGAAGCTTCGTTCTACGCCTACGTAAACCTAATTTGAACGCTTCCGACGGGTGTATGCGTACGTATATGGAGGGGGCGACTACAGATATAATATATATACCCTGTATATAATGTGCGTATGCAGGCAGATACGTGGACAGGTCTCAAGAGGCAGACCTACCTAATCTTACTTATGTGGGTGTGTGTGTGTATGTAGGTGGGCGATATCAGTAGGTCTACAATGATATAGATATATCCATTTTTATATACTTAATGTTATGTATAGGCAGATGGCGAGATTCAAACAAGCGTATTTGAGTATCTTTCATCCAGCTACATGCGGGCATATACACGGATGTATACATGGGTAGAGGGTAGGTTTAAGTGACCAGGTATACATACATTCACACACACGTATAAACCTAAGAACGACGGTGTGTCTAAACAGGTAGACACACGTAAACTCATCGAGGTATACATGTATAGATAGGTGGGTTTTATCCTGGGTAGGTTGATGGGGAGGAATAGCTACATATATATATATATATATATATACATGTATGTGTACGAAGGGATGCTTGTGTGTAGGAACAACCCAATGGAAAAGAAGACGGCAAGGTAGGCATATACATCTCTATGTATGTGTATAGGGATATATGCAAGGATTTAAGCGGACATATCCGTCGGTAGATGGGCAGGTGGAGATCCATAAACACGCAGACAGAAAAATGTGAAGACGAACCTTATTTACGTAGGGTGGCAGCTGTAAATAGGCGGATCAATTGGAAGCAAAAGTTTACGTACGCATATTATATATCTATATATATATATATATATATATATGTGAAAATATCTGTCTCCCTCTGCCTCTCTCTTTGTAAATATATATATATATATATAGATATGTATATATGTATGTATATGTATATTCGTGTATGCATGTAAACAGGTTGAGTAGGTGGATCGCTTTACGTGGAGAGAAATGAATAAGTAGGTATGTATAATTGTACAAGTATACTGGGACAACTCTTCACATACGTATACCAGTGCACACACTGATGAAAACAGGTAGATGGCTGGTCAGCTTCGCAAATGTGTTGGACAATTACGCGTCCATTTCTCTATGGGCATGAGTGTACGTACACAAGTGATAATCGTATACCGACACATACATACACCTACGTATGCATATATATATATATACATACATACATGTATATACCGACACAAACATATACCTACGTATGCATATATATATATATATGTAGACATGAACAATTAGGCATCCTTCTCATTACAGGCATGAGTTTACATACAAAGTTGACAATCGTATACTAACACATACATATATCTACGTATGTATATATATATATATGTAGACATGGACAATTATGCATCCATTTACATACAAAAGTGGTAATCGTGTAGGGTTACATACATATATCTACGTATGCATATAATATATATATATACATATTTATAAATATGTAGACACGCAGGTGGCTAGAAAGTACACGTATGAGTTCTTCATACACATATATATATATATGCGTCAGCACGGTATTAAGTGTCCACATCTTTGTGTTGTGGATACACATATATATGTGTGTTTTCGGTTGACTTGCAAATTAGTTGATGCTCTAGCAAATGTTCACATGTTGACGGTGGCCCTGCATATATATGTCTACGACGACTTGCCAATAATTTGACGTTGTGGAGGCCCCTGGGCGAGTCTGCAGCGTATACCTGTGGGTCTTCTCCTTTGAGTGACTAAATATATCAATGTTCCATCGCAGCATACAACATATCTAGTAACATGAATAATGCGGATCTAGACATCTATGCAGATGTGACGGTGCACCGATGCATGCGCGCGTGCGCGCGGGCATCTGTATGTAGCGGCGCAGCTGCTGCGCGGCGGAGGGTAGCGGCGTTACAGAGCAGCGGTCTTCAGCAGCACGTGGAGGATAAACCGCTGCTTTTGCGTTGAATTTTTGATATCTCGGTCAACTGTAGAAACTTTTCCGCAACAGTCGAAGCAGTAACACCAAGAGAGCCTCTCTCCGACTGCCTTTGTCTGCGTCCGCGCTGCTCCGCCCGCCGCGTCTGCAGTAGTAGAGACAGCGGGGGCGGTCGAGCCACGGCAGCAGCAGTAGCAGCCGCAGACGGCAGCATTCTCTTAAGAGACGGCGAGAACACAAAGAAAGGACCACTTCTGCTGCTTCTGCAGTTGACGATCGGCTCTAGTGCAGTAAGAGAACGCCTGCTGCTGCAGCCAAGGGCTGCGTTGCCTCCCCACGACACAGACGCTGTATGATGGGCCGCATCGCTGGAGTACAGCGGCAACAGATGCAACAGAAGCAGTGCTCACAAGGATAGTAGCAAAAGCAGCAGCAGCAACCGGAGTTGCAGTACGAGGCTCAGCACCAGTGGTGTAAGAACAGAAGCAGCTGCAGCGGGGGACAGAGGTGGCAACAGTAGTGGCAGCAGCAGCGGCAGCAGCAAGACGGACAGAATAATTAGCAGCAGCGGGACTACAAGCTGCAGCACGGGGGGGGCTGAAACAGGATCAACAAAGGCAAAGACAGCAGTGGCAAGAGCAGCAGCGTAAGCAGCAGCAGGCGAAAGACGAGAAGACGCAAGAGGAGGCTCAGCAGCATTAGGGGCAGCAGCAACACCACAGCACCGGCAGAAACGGCAGTACTAGCAGCAGCAGCCGCCGCAGCAGGAGCAAGCGCTCAAGCAAAACCAACTGCAGTAGCTATTTAGTAGGAGGCGCTGTCGCTGCAGCGGACGCAACTCCTAGAACAGCAGCACGCAGAAGGCGCCAGCCGAGAAGGACAGGAAGAGCGCGAGGGAGAGGAGTATCAGCAGCAGTAACAGAATGGATAGAGGCGCGGCAGCAGCAGGTTCATACGCTGCTGTTGCTCCGGTTCGTCGGCAGCGCAGAGGCAGCTGTGATGTAGGGGCCGCGGCGGATACAGCAGCAGCGGTAGTCAAGAGACGTCGCGTGCTCTGGGTCAGAACCCGTTACTTTGTTGAAGAACCTACAGCAGCAGCCGCAGCGCCAGCAGCAGTAGCTGCTGCATGCGCTGTCCCAGCCGCACAGGTTGCAGATGCGAGCAGCAGCAACAACAGCAGCAAACAAGTCAAGAGAGGTGCCACGCTAGTATCTAATAGTCCTATTGCTGCTGCTGCCGCAATGTTGTCGCCGCATTCTTCTTCGTCCTCGTCGCCGTCCGTTCGTCCTTCTCCTGTATGCGGGTCTCATTCTCGTGCCGTCTCTCCGTCTCCTTCGCCCAACACAGGCAACGTCGTATCGTCGACACTTTCCTCTTCTTCGCGGTCCTCTTCTTCCTCGTGGTCTGTTGACCAGGCGTCTTGCTGCTGGGAAGCTCGTGACGGTCCTGCTGCGTTTTCCGCTACCTATTGTGATGCCGCGGCCGCTCCGGCTTCTGCGGCTGCTGCAGCAGCATCTTCCTCCCATGCTACAGCTGCTGCGTCATCGCTGGGAGACGATGCTCCTGTTGCTGCTGTCGGTGCTGCGGGTCTTGCCAATGCTGTTGAAGCTGCTTTACTGGAGGTGACTGATGCGGATGCCGTGGAGCGTCCTGCAGCGGCGGCTGCACCGGGGAAGGGGAATAAGAAGCGGAGGCGCGTGCTGCGTCCTGCAGACACTGCGTCTCCAGTTGCGTCTAATACGAGCGGCAGCAGCGTGAACGACAGCAGCGTGAACAGCAGCCGCAGGAACAGCAGCTGCATGAACAATAGCAGCAGCAGCACCAGCAGCAGCAGCACCAGCAGCAGCAGCACCAGCAGCAGTAGCACCAGCAGCAGTAGCAACGACAACAGCAGCAGTAATAGCGCGAAGAAGAATGTTGCTGTTCGGGGTCAGCCAAGCAGCAGTAGCGTGGCCAGTGCGAGTGGGAGGGGTACGCAGGGGAGCGAGACAAGCAGCAGCAGCAGCAGAAGCGGCAGCGGACGTCGTAGCAGCAAGTTTGTTTCTTTGGTGAACGGTAGTGACAGCCGACGATCGCGACAGCACAGAAAGCGGCTGTTCTCAGAAGCGGCTTTAAAGTGCTCCAGAACAGACCACAGTTTGTCTACTGATCTTGCTTCTGCTGCAGGTGCTGCCGGCGTTGCTCCTGCTGCAGGTGCTGCCGGCGTTGCTCCTGCTGCGGCTGCTGCTGGCGTTGCTCCTGCTGCAGCGGCAGCTGGCGTTCCCCCTGCTGCAGCTGCTGCTGGCGTTGGTCCTGCTGCAGCTGCTGCTGGCGTTACTCCTGCCGCCGCTGATGGGGATGGTCTTGCTCTTGCTGCCGCTGCTGCTGGTGTTGCTCCTGCTGCTGCTGCTGCTGCGGCTGCTGGCGTTGCTCCTGGGGCTGCTGGGGCTGCAGCAGCGGAGTTCGTGGGTTGCAATGGGGTGCCTTTTACGGACGCATGCAGCGCGTGCATCTCAACGCAAGACATACCGAGCAGCAAAGACTTGAGCAGCAGTAGCAAGCGCAGAACCAGCAGCAGTGGCGGCACCGGCAGCAGCGACACGCCCAGAGTACGCAGCAGCAGCAGCGGCAAGACTGGCAGTACGAAAACGAGTAGCAGCAGTGGCGGCAGTGCTTCTTCAAGCAGGAGCAACAGCACAACGACGGGCGGAAAACGACAGGAAATGGGAGAATCAGAAGATGGTCAGGAAGCAGCAGGAGAGGAAGAGGACCAAGAAGAAGAACAACTCGACGAAGACGAACAACAAGAAGAGGGAACGAAAACGGGGTCACTGGTGGCAGAGACGTCGTTCGTGTGGCGCTGTGTACATTGCTATTCGGCAGAGCACGCAGAAGCAGAGTGCCAGCAGGCAGCTGTCATCTGCTGCAGCTGGTGCAGAGAATGGGGTCACGACGCATGCAGCGGCAGCGGTGTGTGTACTGCTTACGAAGTCATGCGCAGCCTGCATGGGGAGCAGCACCCTCCCATCAAGGCGTTTCTGGCACGCCTGAGAGCGACGCAGCAGCAGGAGAAACGGCGACAGCAGGAGAAGTCAGTCGAGCAGACGCGGGAGCGGCATGGCGGAGGGGAGGAGGAGAGGCATCTCGCAGGAACGCGAATAGCCGCTACTGGGGCGGCCAATGGTGCCGCTGCTGCAGCAGGCCATGCTACTGTTGCTGATGCTGTTGCTCGTAGAGGAGCACCAGTACGGTGCCTGCTGTGTGGCGAGCGCGGTCATGCGAGTTGTGTGCAGGTGCCTGCTGCTGGAGAGCAGCGTTTCGTGTGGGGCGCTGCGGCTGCAGCAGACGGGGACAGTGAAAGTCTTGCTGCTGCGGCGGCTGCTGCGCTGGCTCGGAGTTGCTGCTGCTGGAAATGTGGGGAAGTGGGACATGCAGGCGATGCGTGCGTTCACAAGTTCCAGGCTGATGAATGTAAAATTATATGTTTAGATGTCCCGTCCTTTTCTGCTGCAGCCTATTGGCGCGGTGGCTGTGGCCGCTCTAACAAGCAGAGAAAGAAGCCTTATTCGCAGAGGGGACAGCAGCAGGACATGTGGCGGCGGGCCGCAGACGGTGCTCGGCCTCCACAGCAGCACGCTCGGCAGCAGCAATTTAAGCAGTCGCAGCAGCAGCGGTCCTGGAAAAAGAAGCAGCCGCACAGGCCGCAGCAGCGGCACTGGCAGCAGCAGCGGCAGCAGCAGCGGCAGCAGCAGCAGCACTGGGGACACACCCGACAGCAGCGGCAGCAAGAGCAACAGCGGCAGCAGCAAAAGCGGCGCAGAGGAACAAGCAACGCCGGGGAGAGCCCGGGAACATACACGCATCAATCCTGGGGGGCGCCTGCTGAAGCCGCTGCTGCCTCTGCTGCTCCTGCTGCTGCAACTGTTCGTCCCACTCCTGCTGCAACTCCCTCTGCTGTCAGACGCATGCGTCGAAAGAAGTAGATGGGGCACTGGACCGCACCTCCTATCCGGTGGAAATACATTTCGCACGGGTTGCCGGAAGCAGATTTCACACAGGGGAACTGCATAAACATTGTGGACCGTGTGTGTACACAATGACATATATACGTAAATGAATGTGTATACACGTGAGGATGGGGATATGCGCCTGCGCCTGTGTACGCCTGCTTGTCCAACATATATAATTCTTTCGAGACAACTCAGAAGACCCTGTTTTGCTATGTGTCTCCGATTTTCTCTCGTCTCACTCATATATATTTATATATATATATATGCATGTTTTTCACATACGTTGACACGCGTGTATATGTACGCACGTAGAAATGTATTTCATCGTATATATACGTCCGCATTATATATATACATATATAGATAGATAGATGGATAGATAGATTTGCAGGAACACACCGGCGGCAGTAGCTGCAGGGGCTTACATGAAGAAACTGCGCAGCGGGACCCGCAAAGGACAGCAGCCGCAACGCTGGCAGCACCCTGGCAGCAGCACGGACGCAGCAGGAGCACAGGTGCGCCACTCGAAAATCTTCGACATTCATGTTGTGCCCGCCATGAAGCAGACGCAGATGGTTGGATTCAAGTGTCGCGTCTGAGCTGGTGGAGGCGATCTCGCGCAATGGCGCTTGTTTTCGTTTTTCGCACAAGCTCCCCAGCGGACCTGCGGTAGCAGCAGCTTTTTTTGCATGCACGCGTGTTCCAGCGGGCGATTACAGCAAGCCTTCAGACGCCAACAGCACCGCCTGCCCACCCACAGTGGCAACGGGACACGTCAATTCCGCGCTGCTTCACACGCTGGCAACACCAGCAGCAACGTGAAGATGTTCGGAGAGTAAGGGGACCGCGGGTCAGGTGCCAAGGCAGCAAGGGGAGGCCTGGTCTGTGCAGAGGCTTCACCTCGCCACACCGGCAGCAGCAGCAGCAACCAGAAAAGGTGGTATACGTGTGTGTGCATGCACGACAGGTCTACCCGCACGAGCTGCGTGCGGACGGCTCGAGCCGCAGCAAGAGCACCAGCAAGTGTCCTGCACAGGGCTCGTAAAAGAGATAATAACAGGGTCTGTTGGAAGTGCAGAGAGTGTGCATGGGTGCAGCAGTACATCTCCTCCACAAGGCTACGCTTCGTCTGTGACTTAATCCACATACTTGGCCAGCAGCAGCAAGAAGTTCTTGACGACGTAGAGCTGCACCACAAGACATGTCCACTGCCACGTGATTTGTACTGCAGCGGTATGAGCAACGTACGCTCTGGCGAGCAGCAGCGGCAGCTTTATTCTGCGTGCGTCTGCATTCTTGCAACCTCACCGGGCGCAGCGGCTCTGAAGCATTTTACGTTGTAGCTGTACCCACTTGAGCAGCTGGAACAGCAGTAGCGGCGGCGTTGTGCTTCATGCGTTCACGCTGTACAACAACAGAGCAGCACGAGCTGTCGTACCCGCAGCACAGCTGCACACACGTTTCACCCACGCGTACGTTTTTCTTGTCGTAGCAGTCACAGCGGAAGCCTTCGTGTGAATACACCTGCTGTACAAACTACAACTGCAGCAGCAGCAGCATGATTTTTCTTTTTCTCTTCACCGCACACACTTCAAAGAACACTGGCAGAGACTGCTCTCCTACAAGTACACGTCTCCAGACAATCAGGGAAGACGCAGCGACTTACGTAACCACGTGCCTCATGTATCCGTGTATACATATATATATATATATATATGCAAACATCTATCTTTTCAGTACTACCTGTGTCAGGGCGTGTCTCGCCTTTGCGGTAGGGCTGCAGCTTAGCAGCAGTTTTCCCACAGAAGTCGAGGAAAAAGCTTGCACACCACGTTTAGAGTCAGGCGCCTGCATACAGCGCTAGAAGCTGCACTGCTGCAACACAGCACGCGCGCGCCTTTATCGCTTGTGCATGCGGCGCTACCTCTGGCCGCCCCTGCAGGCTTTGACGCCTTCCTGCATATGAAAATCTGTACACGTGCATGCATTTATGTATGGTAGATTGCATTGGACGTGAGGTATGTATAGCTACGTCTTGAGTGTAGCATTCCTCACGTACAGTGCACTTCCGCAGCAGGGACGAGCTGGTACTGACGTTCAGTCTGCATGTAGATGCAGCCACCTGGAAGATTTGTGTACGTCTTTGAGGGCGAGTACACGCGCTTCCGTAAACATGCAGAGACGGAAGATGTGTGCACAGTGGAAGTTGTCGTAGTGACCCATTTTTCAAATAGCAGTCAGCAGCTGCGTAGCACGAACTCCTGTGTGAAAGGAAATCAGTCGATGTCCTTTCGGAGGACTGGTGCAACACTGTGCAGCAGCGAGCAGAGTACAACGACAGCCGCTGTTGTTCCTCTCCATATGCTTGCAGGAGACAACAGGACCAATCTGGGTGCGAGTGAACAGACAAAATGAGGTCTGCATGCACTTGCAGTCATTTTTGGCAATACGACTTCACGTATCATGAAAAACCTTGTTTCCTTTTATTCATATGCAGCCACTTGGCAACAAATTCGTCTGTGGAGCGGTGATGCCTGAAATCTCAGTGCCCGCTCGGTGTGCTGGTAGCGGCAGTGCCGCGGCAGCAACCGCAGCAGAGGAGCGCAGGAGTAGCAGTGGCAGTGCAGCAACAAGCTGCACCACCGCACTAACGCAACGCATCGAAAAAAGTAGAACAGCGAAGCAGTAGGGGGAGGGGAAGCTGCAGAAGAGGAGCGGAGCAATGGGGAAGTTGAAGCGACAACAGCAGCAGCAACCCTGCGGAAGCCACGTACAGAGAGAAGTCGCAGAGAAGCGTGGCAGCAGGATGAAGCGCTCAATAGAACCGTCAACAGAGCAGCGGGCTAGTGACCACAGCAAACCAGCGCAGGAGTGCCAACATCAAAATTGGCAGAAAGCAACCGCACCAGAAGGCCGAAACAGCACCGGCCCTAGCAAACACAGGGCAACAGCATGAGCAGGATTCAACGCTGCGGCCGCAGGGTGTAGCACAGCGGTAGCGGCATTAGCGACACGCAGTGCAGAAGCATCCCAAGCACCGCAAAGGAGACCAAAACTGTAGGAATAGCAGCAACAAACAGTAGAAGACGCCTCACATTCGTAACAGTAAATGCGATCCCAGCAAGATAGGCAGAGTGTCACCTCGGCAGACTGCGGGGCAACAGCAGTGGCAACTGCAGACTCGAGCCGCAGCAGCAGCAACGTAAAGCAGCACCTCAAGGGGAGATGCAGCCACAGCTGCAGAGCACCAGCAGCAAGCTGGTAACGCTACATTACCCGTTGCACGCTGGCTCGTCATATGCCAGCTGCTACAGAAAGTCAGAGGGTCCTCGCAACAGATTAGCGTGCCGCTCATATTCTAGTTAGATCTGGAGAATGCGCCTGGCGAGCACCGTCGGCAGAGCAGTGCTGCTTGGCGTCGGCTTGGGATACCAACAGCGGCGGCAGCCAGACGGTAGCGGCACCAACGCAGCAGCAGCAGCAGGAACAGTGCAGCAGCAACAAACGCAACAGCACACGCAGCAGCAAGCTCCATGGTGGCAAAGACAGGTGTAGCGGAAGTGCGCGTGTGCTACTGTGGCTGCTCACGCCGATAGGAGTGTAGCATCTGCAGAAGTTTCACTCCGGCAGCATCACCAGCTGCAATTCGGACGCTGCAGCCTGGCGATCGGCCGCTGACGGAAAGAGTGTAGAAGACGATTTATATATTGATGTGTGACACTTGCGTGCGCGCTCGTCGGGGGAGGAGTGCAGAGTAAAGGAGTCTCTGTTTTGCGTGTGCTGTAGCAATGACTCCACCGACCGGAGGAGCAACAGCACTAGCAAAGCAGCCGCCGCAGCAGGCGAAGAGCTGCAGCAGAGCTGCAACAGGTGCGCGCGACAACAGAGTCGCAGCATCTATGTTGTTCCTGGAAGCACCCGCGCGAGTGGTTCACTCGTATTTCTCGGGAAAGTATGCTTCAAAAGACGTGCTGACACTCTTCTGTACACGTGTGTGTATACGTACGTACACACACACACAGTCGCATAATTCTGTACACATGTGTATACATATATATACATACATATATACACATATAACGGTGTCCACGTATGCACTCGTATACGCGTCTCTACGTACGACTGCATGTAGAGTCCTCTAATGTATATACTAGCAGGCATGCATATATAAACATGTGTAGGTATATGCATATATATATATATATATACACATGAAGCCGGTCACACTCTCGCGTCGGGACGCCTATCTGCCGGAGTATAGGGTGCCTACGAGGCAGTTCTCGAAGTCGCTGCCTCTCTGCCCGTGCGGCGCAGGTGCGCGCGTCCTCCGTGTAAACAGGGACATCCACACGTCGCCGGCAGCAGCAGCAGCTGTGTCTGCGCCGGAAGTGGTGCAGGAGCTTCGTCCTTGCCCTGGGGATGCATGGCTGCCGCTGCGGCTTCCGTCCACAAATTCTTGTACAGACGCAGGACAGTGACTTCTACGACTACGTAAACTAATGTATACATACATTTGGACAGACGTATGCACGCAGACGACACAACAGAGACACACGACATAATATAGGGGGTCATTTCTGTGGAGGGAGCCGAGATATATATGACATACCTAGAGTGAGAGAGTGAGGCGAAGAACTGAAGTTGCTACGTGGAGGTATGTAAGTAAGTGGTAACCTGTTCTCCTCCCACACAGTCCAAAGGGCAGCTCCTCTTCAATATAAAGCCCGCAGCTATAACGAAAAAAAATTTTCCATAAACAAGAGAGACGTTGGACGCTAGAAGGTCAACGCACCACGAAAAAAAGATCTACTGTACAGAGGAATATTGACACATAAATATATGCGTATTTCTATGTACACGTGGACATATGTATGCCTGTGTATATATTAGACGTGTATATATACACGTATATGTATATACGCTCAGGGAAGAAAATACCTCTGCCTATGTATGTGTTTATATGGACAGTGCTTTCTTGTGAAAAATGACGACGGAAACTGTTGGAGAGGAGGAGAAGCCTCCTGCGTCTGCGTGTATGTGTGTCTCAACACAGACGAATAAAAAAATCTGTCTGTGTTGACCGAGTCAGGAGGAGCCGAAGATGAAATCTTGTAGATCCTGCTCCAGTGCAGACAGGTTGTTCTCCTGCATGCGGCCCAGAGAGTCGGCAACTTCCGCAAACGACGGCCTGTCGGCTGCTTCGAAGGCGAGAAGACGCTCCAGCAGTGCGGCGAGGGGATGGGGAAAATCCGATGGGATCGGAAGGCGCAGCATTCCTGCTGCCACGCGGGTGAACACTTCTCCAGCTTTACATTCTACAAAAGAAGAATAGAAGCGACGCAAAAGAACTCGAACACCATACGTGTGGACACGAGGACAGACTCGCGTGTATGTGTCCATCTCTCTGTAAACGTTCACACATATACTTAGAAAGAGAGGGCGAGAGAGCAGAGTGGAATATATATATATATATATGGATGTGAGCGACAGTGCGAAGAATACACAAAAGAGGGGAGGATGTGGTGGCGCATCCATCAAAACAGACGTATATATACATATAGCCACGAGCTACCCATGCAAAACTCTGCTGTACGTCCACTGCATATACCATTGTGCACAGAGGCATGTTTACACATACACATATATATAGGATACGCACGCAAAGAGATAAGACATACGTACATTGCTTACAAAGGCATGTACAGAAGCACACATATATATACACACACATACACACGACTAGGTATATAGTGGTACACCGCGTACCAGCATGTACGCCTTTGTCCAGATGTGTGTGAGCAGAGGGAGAAAAGAAAGAGAAATTTTTTTCCCATCAGGAGGCGCACGTGAATATGTGTCACACTTCTCTCCGTACAAGAAGAAAGACGCATTTCTACAAGCATGCACATAATCCACGTACGTCCACGCGCACGTGCGCATAAGAGACAGAAGAAGCTCACTCACGTGCGTACACACATATATATATACAGTGGGGGGG
>KL647291.1:1943887-2005872 GCA_000727475.1 Sarcocystis neurona | reverse complement strand
TCTCTCCGGCTCTCTTCCTCTCCGTCTCTCTGTCGACCTGCGCGTCAACGTTGAGGCAGCCGGCAGTGAGAGGGGCTGCGTGGTCTGCTGGGAAAGCAGCACGACGAAGGAGAGAAAAAACGAGCCGCGCGAGAAAGAGAAGGACGCGAGGAAGCGACGCAGACAAGGAAAAGACGCAAGAGAGATATAGGAGAGAGGGACGCACACGCAGAAAGACGAGCAGAGAAAAAAAGACGTGAGAAGACGAGACGAGACGTCGAGGAACAGAGGGAGAGAGGAGAAGACAAGAGAGAGGAAGAGGCGCTCACCTTCGTAGGCAACTTTCCCGGTGAGGGCCTCCCAAAAGGCGACCCCATACGACCAGACGTCGGACTCGGGATAAAACGCCTCTCCTCGCAGAACTGCATGCACGAGCAGCACACGGACCCCTTTCGTTTCCTGCCCTCTTCTCGCTCTCTTTTGGGGTTTCTTCTCTGTTTTTCTCTGCGCTGCCGCGCGCGCCTCCACCGTCGTCCCTCCCCCTTAGCAGCAGCAGCAGCACCTTTTTGCTCCACGACGCGCTCACAGTCGCCTTTCTCCGTACTTCTTCGTCTACCCTTCTACACTTCTCTCGCTCCCATCCTTCCATAGTAGCGTGCTTGTCTCTCGCTCACGCAACACACGACAAAAGGTTATCGACTCTCTACTGGAACAACCTCCCTCACGACTACTACTACTGGTACTACTGCTAGTACTACTACTGGTACTACTACTAGTACTACTACAAGTACTACTACAAGTACGACTACTAGTGTCATTACAAGTGCTACTACAAGTACTACTACAAGTAGTACTACTACTACTACTAAGACAACTAACCAGTAACTACTACTACTGCTACTACTACTACGTGTCCATTCCTCTGCGGACGACTGGAGACGCAAGGACAAAAAAAACCCAGCAACTTATACGGTCCCGGCAGCGGCACCAACGCTTCCGATCCCCTCTCCCTGTCCCTCTACGTTCCTCTCTCTCTCTGTCTATCACTATATATGTACATATTGACACAATGGTATAGGGGCACAAATAGGATTGCATACGTACTACGCATACGTACACACGCATATATACACATGTATACATACGCAGCATGCGTATGATACGACTATTTATACATTTATGTGTATATTATATATATATATATGTAGACAAACATATGTTTATTCATCTTAAGACTTCTCTTTCATCGTACGTATACATCAATATTTGTACCCCGCGTGCACGCATGTATGTGTATACATATACATATATACATACACATGTATACTACTGAAGGAGCAGTATGCACACATGTGCATAAGGCAGGCGAAAGAATTCTCATATATCTATATCTATATATATATATGTATATCTGGTACAGAATGAGTGACCCACTCTTATTAATTATAGCAACTGAAAGAGACAGAAACAGAGAGAGAAAAACGAGAGAATGCCACGTGATGGCAACGTTAGACGCACACCGCGCACCAAACTGCCAGGCCGGCTTTCTACTTCTCTATATACATATACTTCTCTGTATGCCTCACTGCTAAACCTATTTTGTCTTCCTATATATACCTACATATATACATATATATGCACCTTGCTGCTAATCCTGTTTTCTACTTCTCTATACACAACCATATATATATATATGCCTCGATGACACGGCGGCCACATCTCTCATACACGAGGAACGTATATTTACAGAAATAAATATAAAGGGAGGTAACTCGCCAGCAGTATAAAAACTACTCTTCTACATACACGGCCTAACTGACTACGTTCGGGCGAGGCATCACATATATATGTATGTCATAATGTAATGATATATATAATACGTATAATAGTATATAATATATATATTATATAAAGTACGACGTTATGTATATTATAGATCTATAATACGTAGTATATATATTATTTACATTAATATGTATTGTATGTATCATACATACTGCACAACGTATATATTATATACAGTGACATATATTAATTAATATATATATATATATATTAAAATATTGAACATACGTGTTTTAGACAGAGATAATTCGCCAGCATCAAATATTCGTTTGGGTACACGGCCCACTTTGTCTCAGCTGCGCAGGCATTATAGAAGATATATATCGTATCGTACGTAGACTAGAAGATATAATATATTTAAAATACTAATATTATACATATATATATATGTACGCATAGTACACAGAGAGACATACTCAGATACCGGAAGAGAGCTAAAATTCTTCTCGCAACAGCAAACGGCCAACACATGGCACAGGACGCACTTCCTAGGCGCCTCTCACCCTCTCTCATATATATATATATATACGTATGTATATAGGTATAGATATACACGCCTTGGTTACACCCATGCATGTACGTGTATATACGTAAGGGTATAATACATATATATATATATATACACGCCATGGGTACACCCATGCATACATATGTATATACGCAGGGGGGGAAACGCCGTAAAATATGTCACAGGCTGTACATCACCAACAGCTGCATATATATTTACCTTCAAGATACTGGAAGTTTAGATCTACACGTACGTTTAAATTATAGAAAGAGAGATCTCCACATACCTATACGTATACATATATATACCTATACATAAACACCTTATATATATATATTTATTCTCTGTATCAACGTAGACAGCCGTATATACAGAATCTCAGGTGCTATACGCACACCTACAGACACACATACATAGGAACGACGGCGAGAGGTGCTGTCCACCCCGGTGGAAAATTGAGAAACGCCACAGTAGACGTGCACAGCAGCACGCGGCGGCAGCACCACGTCGCTTTCTCCGAATTTAAGACGGAGACGACCAGAGACAGAGAGACACACAGACAGACGGAGACAGACGGAGGGAGCGAGCGGGACCGAGACAGGGACACAACCAGAGAGAGGGGAAGGTAAGCGGGAAAAAGGAAGCCGACGCCTGTTTTTCCCGCTTCTCCGTATGTACAACCGTCAAGGCGGTGGGAGCAGCAGGAGACCCCCGTGCCACGGCAGCAGCAGCATGGGGAACGGAGTACCCAGCAGCTGCCAGCAAGAGCACGACGTGCAGCAGGAGCAGCAGCGGCATTGTCAGCAGCGCCGCAGCAGCAGCAGCACGAGCAGCAGCAGTAGCAGCAGACAGCGGCAGGAGGAGGGAAGTTACCTTCCGGAGCGGCGTAGAAGACGTTCCCGTAGAGTGCGAGGACGGAAGGGCTGTCGGTTGGTGCAACTGCTGTAGCGACACCGAAGTCTGCTATCTGCGGCACCCCACACGCCAGCCGTAGCAAGCACAACAGAAGAGTTACCCGCGCGCGTATCACACACAACAAAACAGCAGCAGCAGCGAGAACAGCAGAAGCACCAAGGGTGGCAGTAGCAGCTGTGAGAGGAGCAGCCAGCACGGGACTAAAACGAGCGAAGACAGCCCGCAACAGCACGGGAGAAAGAGCAGCAACTGCAGCAGCAGCGCAGCAACACCCCCTACGGCGCGTGGCAGCAGCGTCCTGGGAATAACGCCCTCAACGGCGGCTGCCGACCTCCACACGCGCAGCAGTAGCAGCAACAGCAGCAGCAGCAATACACGCACGTGCTCAAGCAGCAGCAGCAGCAGCGCTAGCACCCGCGGCTCACCAGGCACCACCAGACAGCAACTTCGCGGAGAACAGCAGCAGCCCACTTTTCCCACCAGAAGAAAACCCCTAAAAGTACGATCCTTGGTATCTCCAATTTCAACGGCTCTACGCTCCCATAATAGAAACAAGATGTCCAGCCACAAACACACTCACATATATATATATATATGTAGATGTGCCAGTATATATTCACATATATGTATATATATACAGGAGATATATAAACATATATGTATATATAAGTGTACCACTGCGCCATTATGCCTGTAGTAGTCTCGTCACTCCGCACACCTTTCCGGCCGGGCTCGTGTACAGACCTTCTCTGGACCCAACTACACGTACACACTCTCATAAAATAATGGACACACATACATATACATATATATATATTCATATTTGCATGCGCAGAGAGAGATGCACATCGGTCCTTTATCCATTCTTTTCGGTGTTACATTTGTTGTGTGGATACCTTTGCAGTGTCTTCGTTGGCAAGAAGGATGTTGCTGAGTTTGATGTCCCGATGCAAAATATTTCTCGCATGCACGTGCTGCATGCCTCTGGCAACGTCCTCGAAGAGAGAGACTATCTGTGGGCGGGAGAAGTAGACGCGAGCAGCAGCAGCCGCAGCAGGGCCTCCTCCTGTTGCTCTGCTGCGAGCTGCTGCTGCTGCAGCACTTCCCGCTGTCGCTCCTCCCCCCCCTCCTGCAGCAGCAGCACGGGCCGGCGACGCATGCATGCTGCTGCTGACGCTCGATTTACGAGCTGCTGCGCGGCTGCTGCTGCCTCCGGCGCCCGCCCCTGCACCACCGCCTTCCGCTCCTCCGCCTCCTCCTCCTCCGATCGCTGTAGCGGCTGCAGGAGCACCAGCACCACTACCGAAGTAGGGAGGGGATGCAGCAGCGCCGGCAGACGTGTAGCCCGCGCTGGAGACGTTCCTGCTCGAGTACGAGCCCTGCTGCCCTCCGGTGCTGCTGCAGCTGCTGAACAGTCCGCTGCCTGTGCTGGAGAACGGCACACTGCTTCTCTTCTTGCAGCTGCTCGCGAGCGAGGACGCTGCGCTGCTGCTTCCCACCAGGTATCCCAAGCTGCTGCTGTCCAGCATTGCTCCTCCTCCCGCTGCTGCGGCCGCTGCCCCCCCCGCTCCTCCTGCTGCTGCTGCTGGGCGTGCTGTTCCTCCATCGCAGTACGTGGACGACTGCCCCCCCAGGCGGCCGACCCGGTTGCTGGTGCTTTTGCTGTTGCCCTTGCACGAGCTCCTCTGGGGGTTGCAGCTGTCGTGCAGCGAGCAGCAGGTGCTGCTGCTCACGGCGAGGCCCTGCTGCTGCGGGAGCACGAAGGCGTCCAGGCTTCCCAGTCTGCAGTACTCCAGCACCAGCGCCTCCTCTCCTGGGCGCAGATGGCACTTCCCGAAGACGCCAATAATATTCGGGTGGGGATGCAACGCAGCAAGCAGATCTGCTTCGTAGTCACGATGCTTGACCGCCTGTGGACAGTATCGGAACAAGTCTAGCCGCGGCACCAACAGGACTTCACGACCCCCCGTCCCGCTTCCTCCTCCTGCTGCTGCTGCTCGTGTCGCTGTCCCTGCCTTGGCTGCTGCACCTGCTGCTGCTTCTGCTGCTGCTCCAGACTCCACTGCCGTCCTTGTCGCTGCTGCGGAAGGGCCGCAGGACGACAAGGACAGGGAACAAACTTTGCGCAGTGCCGTGGTTCGTGGAGACTCTGCTGCTGCCGCAACCTCCTCGCTTCCTCGAGATGCGGTTGCTGCTGCTGCTGTGCGCGATTTCCACGGCAAGGAGGAATGTTCTTCTCGGAGTCCCCTCTTCGTCTCTGCACGAGGAGAAGTATCGCCAGGCGAGCGAGACGTCGAACTCCTGCTGCTGCGATCCTCCGACGCATGCTCCTGCTGCTTGCTCCACCCTCCTGCTGCTGCAGGCAGTCCAACAGCCGACGTCGCACTGCTGCTGCCACTGCTGCAAGACGGCATTCCCGTCGGCAAGGTGGAGAGAGGTGCTGGCAGGGGGAGTGGTGCAGCGGCAGCAGAAGCGTCAGCCACCCCACATTCTCTCGGGAATGGGACAAACTTCTCCTCTCCTGGTACAGCCGCCTTCAGCTCGCTTTGCTGTTGCAGCGGCGTCCCCACCCCTCCCGGGGTGAAGGCGGCAGCGTATGAAGCAGCAGCGCCCGTTTCCACAGCCCTTTCCTGCTGCGAGCGCGTGCCCCTCCCACCGTCCTGACGCTGCTGTTGCACGTGCTGCTGCTGCGGCGCCGGCGCGTCGGCTACTTCGATAACGCTGCTGCTGCTCAGGCTGCTGCTCCTGCTCGACACCTGGCCACTCACGGGAGGTCGCAGCAGCACCGACTGACCGCTGCCGCTGCTCGCCCGTCGTTTTCTCTCCTCCTCCTCTTCTTCCTCGTCGACTCTCGAAGCGGCTCCGCTGCTTCTGTACGAAGATATCGACGCCCGAGAGGACAACTCCCCTGTGGAGCCAAAAACTGCTGCTGCCGCGGCTGCCCTGGCTCCCTCGCCTCCTTCTGCCGCTGCTGCTGCTCCTGCTGCTGCCCCTGCTGCTGCCGTCCCATCTCCGGCTGCGGCGCTCCTCGCTCCGACGCTCGTTTTGTCTGCTGCCGCAGCGGCAGGCGTGAAACGGTGGGCTTCAATATCCCCAACAGCAAAACGGCGAGGAGAGTACTGGAAGATTTTGCAAGCGACGTCCATTCCTCTGTACCTTGCCACGTGAACAGTGGCATATCCTCCCCCACCTACAAGGCGCCCCACACGTATTTCTGCGGCAGGGATGTACGGCACTGTTGTTGCTGCACCAGGAAACAGAGGAGGAGAACAGGCAGCCAGGCCGTCGCCAGAAGCGTCGCTAACTCTTGCTGGGGCAGCCCGGCTGCATGCCCTGCAATAGCAGTACATCCACTTCCCCACCCGCCGCGTCGCACTGCTGCTGCAGTTCGCAGACGTGCTGCTGCTTCTTCGTTTCCCCACCCCTCCTCCACTGCTACTGCTGCTGCTGGTGCTGTCGCCCTCCCCGCCCCGCCCGCTGCCTGTCAGCCAGCTGGCAACACTTTGCGCGCCGCTGCAGCTGCTGCCGTGCCTCCCTGTGGGGCGGTGCGCGGGGGCGCTGACTCCAGCGCAGTCTCCTCCGGTATTCTTGAACTTCGTAGTAGGAGCTTCGCCACTGGCCGCCTCCTTCTTTCCAGGGGCAGAAGACCCAGCAGCAACCGTCTCGCCGCGTTCCGTCTTCACATGCAGTGGAGCGGCGGCGGGCGCACCAGCGGCAGCGCGAGCAGGAGTGCTGTCGCTGCTGCTGCTGCAGCGGGGCTGCTGCTGCAGCTGCTGCTGCGGAACGGTGATGCACCTGCGGTCCCTGCGTCTGTTGACGGGGCGTAGCGGATCAAGATGGTCGCAGCAGGACCAGAGGAACCGGAACACCGAAAGAAGAAACTTTTGAATATAGACGTCCCGTATGCCCACTTCCTTTAACTTGGCTGCAGTCAGCGTGGGAATGTCAGCGCCGCAGAGCCGATGCGTCCTGGCGAGAGACGCTTCCCGGGCAAGTCCCACGAGGCGTAGGAACTGACACAGACGCTGGGTGCTCCACTTGGCGCTGTCCGAGGCCCGCAGCAGCAGCAGCGGCGCGTGCCCAGCAAGCGACTCTGACAGCATTTGTCTCGACGACGCTCCACGACTCAGACCTTCGCAGAACGCACTTTCTGCTGCTGCTGGTGAGTCCTGCAGCGCCATCTCCGGAAACGTCGCGCCTCTCCGCAGCTGCCGCCGACGCCACTCGACTTCTGCCGAAGAGATGCGGGACACACTCCCCGCGTTCGCGTCACTTCCTTCTCCTCCTCCTCCCCCTGTTGCCACTGCTGGTGCGGGTCGTATCGCTTTTGCCGCCGTTGCTCTTCCTGTTGCTTCTGACGTTTCTGCTGGTGCGGCTGGCGCTGCCGACGTGGCTGTCCCTGCTGCTGCTGCTTCGGATGCGGGTGGTGTTGCTGCTACGGATGTTGCGCCTAGCGCCCCTACTGCTGCCGTCGCTGATGCACCAGTTACTGCCGGAAGTGCTCTTCCTCCGTCGTCTGCACGGGCCAATTCACTGGCTGCTGCTGTCGCTGCTCCTCCTCCTTCTCCTGCGTCATCTGGTGTGCGGGCTTCTCCCGGTCCTCCCGTTGCTGCTGCTGTTCCTCCCCCATCTGTGCCCCACGCCGCGTCTGCGTCTGCTGGCGCCACTGGTTGACTCGTGTCCAGAGCAGCAGCAGCAGTAGGCGTGCTCGCTCTTGTTGCAGTTCCCACCGAAGCCGCAGAGGCTAACACAGCGGTACCGCCTGTTCCAGCGGCGGCACCAAAAAGTGCATCATCTCCCCGTGCTGCTGCAGTCTTCCCTGCGTCTGCTGTTGCTGTCGCCGAGGATGCGCCGCTGCTGTTCGCTGCGGCATCGTCCTGCATCTCTCTGCATTCCTGCCGCTGGTGCCTTTGGTCCTTTTTCGCCTGCTGCTGCTCTTCATCCTTTTGCTGCTTACTCTCTGTCTCCTGCAAGTAAGGAAGATGCGCTTCGCGTTTGCCGCCAAAAAAACGCATACACTCTCCAGCAGATGCAGTAGTAAGCGGGTTTTCTCCCACAGCTGACTCCCAAAGTGCTTCTTCTTCACCTTCCGTCATCAGCCGCTCCTGCGGCTGTTGCTGCTGCATTTGTCCCAGGCCACCCCACACAGTCTTTTCCCCTGTGTTTAGCCCGCGAAGGCCAGCCCGTCCGTCGCGTCCTTCTTCTCCTGCTTCTTCTGGTTCTTCCTCTTTTTCTTCTTCCGCAGCAGATCCTGCAGCCAGTGTCCCGCTGCTGCTGTTGCTGCAGCTACTGCTGCTGTTACTGCAGCTACTGCTGCTGCTGCCGCGTGGACAGAAGACGCTGGGTGTCGCGCTCGCAGCAGTGCTGCTGTGGTCTCTGCTGCTGCTGGTGGTGGTGGTGCAGCTGCTTCCGAGGCTGCCACCGCCGCTGCTGCTGCTGCTCGTCTGGGCCCGGCTGCTTCTAGCAGCAGCAGCAGCATCCTCGTCAGACATGGCTTCCAAGTCTGTGATAGTAATAGTGAAGGCAGTGCCGCTGTGGATCGTTCGGTGCTTCATTCTCCCTCTACGCACCTTTGATAGATACGGCGCTGCGCTGCTGCTGCCCTCCGCCGGGTCCACCAACCCGTCGTCGCCGATCGCCGGGCTTCTTCTCGCAGCGCGTGGGGGCGGCGGCTGCGGTACTGGCAGCGCCGCTACTCCCCCTGTCCCCGCGGGACCGCCGTGTGCGGCAGCAGCAGCAACAGCGGCTGTGCCAGCCGCTTCAGGAGGTTTTGACAAGGCAGCAGCAGAAGCAGCAATATCTGCAGCAGCAGCAGCATCTGCAGCAGCACTCCGAGCGGGACCTGCATCAGCAGCAGGCAGATGACTACGGTCGACTTTTCTGGGCGTGCTAGGCGCACTGGCGCACTGCGGCAGCTCTTCTTCCACAAAGAGAGAAGTTGGACACTGGCTGCAGCTGTGTGCCTCCTGTGGAGCAGCTGGAGGCAACTGCTGGTGCTGCTGCAGGAGGAGGACGGTCTTGCTGCTACTGGCTGCCGCTGCTGCTGTTGTGGGGGCAGCGCCTTCCTTTTCTGGGGCCCGCTGCTGCCTGACGCTCCCGGAAGTGACAGCGAGAAGACTCCCCCCAGCAGCACCGAGGACGGAGGCGAGAGCAGCAGCAGCAGCAGCGGCAGCCTTCTCTTTGACTGCAGCAGCAAGTCTGGCAGTCTTCGCCACCGCGACGGTGCTGCTGCGTTTCCGCGTGCGGGCTGCTGCAGCAGCGCGGGCCTCGGCTGCAGCAGCAGCACTTGTCGGATCGGAACCTTCGGCAGCAGCGGCAGCAGCAGCTCCTGGCTCCTCCTCGAGACACGCGCTGCTCGTGCTGCGGCTCTTCTTCTTCGCTGCTGCCGCAGCGGCTCGGACGATCGTCTTCCGTCGACAGTCGCTTCTGCGACCGGCAACGGTTTTACCTCCTCCTGCTCCCTCAGGAGGTCCTGCAACAGCAGCAGGCGCGTAGGCGTTGTGCGCCACGGGGATAATGTAGCTGTTCGAGTCGCTCGCGACACTCACAGCAGCAACCTGGTTCAATTCTCTATAGCCGAACTCTGTAGCATACTCGTGATAGCAGATATACCAGCCAAGTACAATGTCGTTGACCCACTGCCCTTCGAGGAGACAGCGATCATCGTTAACCAGCAGACCCCACCCGTGTCGTCGGTTCCGTCGCGTCTCCCCGTAGTAATAGTAACAGCAACAGCACGTGTCTGCTACCCCTCCGCCTCCTGCGAAGCTGGTGCTGTTGCTCTCGCCTGCTGTGCTCCGACGTGTCACGGACATGGTCCCGCTGCTGCTGGTGCTGCTCCCCGCGTACTGCCGCCGCTGCTGCTGCTGGGAGACGGCGTGGGATGCAGGCGGCAGCGACGTCTCAACAGGGGGCTGCCGGGATAATGTCCGACCGGAGCTTCCGGAAGCAGCAGCAGCAGCAGACGTGAGCTGCTCCTTCTGCTGCAGCACCACGTGCCGTTCCATCAATACCTGCGGCGCCGAGAAGCCCTTCGCACGCCTCAGTCCTATTCTGCTGCTGCCAGCGCTCCCTGCTCCCTGTTGCTGCTGCCCCCGCCCTGCGGTACCCCCCCCTCTTGTCCCTGCTGCTGCCGCTCCTCCTCCGCCTCCTCCGGCTCCGCTGCCGCCGCTGCTGCAGTAGACGCAAGACGGCGCAGTGTCCGCTGCAGCAGCTGCTGCGCCTCCGGAGGAAGAGCAGCAGCACGTGTCTCTCGGCTCCGGCGGCTGACGGTGCTGCTGTGGCCACAGCGGCGCGTTGCTGCTTGGTTTCACTGTAGGCAGTGACGACGCAGCAGAAGTCTCGTGCAGCAGTCGTGGCGCTGCCGAAGTCACTTCACTGGCAGGGCGACGCAGACTTTCGCTACCTCTGGTGGTACTTGTCGCCTCTGCTGCGATCGACGGGTGTACTGCTCGTTCTCCTCCTCCTGCAGCACTTGACACTTCAGCAGCAGCAGCACTGGCGGGTGCAGCGGCAAGACGTGTGTCTGGTGGCGAAGCAAGCTCATCGACTCCACCAGCAGGTTCCGCAGCCGCCACGCAGCCGCTCCTGCTGCTCTCCACGCCGCCTTCCTGGCGAACAAAGCACCTGCTGCTGCTCGTGCCGCTGCTAGTGCCGCTTCCGCTGGTGCAGCCACGCCAGCAGACCGGCGGTCCTGGACAGCGGAAATGTCGCACCTCCCCTGTGGCAGTGCCTCGGAGCAGCAGGGGATCTGTGGGGTCGCAGGCGACCTCAATATTCACTCCTCCGGTGTCTCTGACAATCAGGGGTTGGATCACTACTTCGCTGCTGCTGCTGCTCATCAAATTGGTGCCGACGACGCTGCTGCTGTTGCTGCAGCTCGGCCGCAGGGGCACGCCGCCGCTGCGGCTCGCAGCCGGGGCAGCAGAAGCAGCAGCAGACTGCAGCGAGCCGCATGAAAAAGATGTTTTACTACCCAGCCCGTGGACGGCATTGCCAGCAGCAGCAACAGCCGTCGCTCTTGCTGCTGCGGCTCCTGCTGACGGAGATCCTCCTGCTGCAGCCTCTCCTGGAGAAGCGGGGGGACAACACCCAGCGGCAGGGCTGCTGCTGCTGCTGTCGCCAGCCCACAACTTGCTGTCGCTGCGGCTGCTTAAAATATACCGTGAAGCTCGACACGTCAGCAAGTCGCTGCTGCTGCAGTCGCTGCCAGCGTTCCTCCTATCTCCTGCAGTGGCAGTCTCCTCCTCGTCTTCTTCTTCCTCAGCAGCCGCAGCCTCACGGGCGTCGGGAGCATCAGCAGCTGCTTCTGCTGCGGCAGCACGTCGAGTGCCCCCGAGGAGACAGTGGGGAAACAGCTGGGCCGTCTCCCTGTGGCCACCAGGAATCCTTGCTGCTGATGCTGCTGCAGGTCGTGAAGCAGCAAACGATGAAGCAGCAACAGCAGCTGCGCCCGAAGCAGTGTGCAAAGGGTAGAACGGCATCCCAGACTCTCCTTCGCCTGCTCCTGTGCTGCTGCTGCTGCTCAGACTCCCCCTGCGCTCAACCGTCCTGCTGCTGTTGCTGCTGCCGCAGCTGCTGGTGCTGTGTGTGGGGGGGTACGTCGTCTCGGCGCACGACATACAGCGTTCTTGCAGCGACGCTGCTGCCGCAGGAGAGAGGGAGGAAGAAGACGAAGAGGCAGCAGCAGCAGGGCTGGGCAGCGGCCGAGCTGGTGCACCTGAAGCAGCGTCGAGCGTATCGTACGAACAGGAAGACAGCTGCTTCGTTGGTGACGCTCCTGCTGCTCTGCTGGGTGCAGTCAAACTGCTGGTACTGCTGCTTCTGTACGACGTAAAAGAGGAGAAAAAGCGAGACAGGAACGAGCCTCCGTCTCTCCCTGTGTCTGCTGCTGCTTCTGTTGAACCAACGACAGCAGCAGTATTCGAATGCAGCGCCGTCGCACCAGCCGCAGCAGTGCCCCGTGGCTCAGCAGCTCCCGCATCATGCAGCTGCTTCACGGTGGTAAGGGGAGCAGGAGCAGCAGCAGCAGCGCGAAGACGCGCTGCAGCAGGACGAGGGGCGGTAGGAGGAAGTCGTGGAGCAGGCACATGCGCAGCAGCAGCAGGCGCTTCGTAAAAAAATTCATGCGCCGCTGTCGCTGCGTCGTACGCACCTCGACGACGGCTGTGACTAACACAGGTAGCGCCTGCAGTCCACGGAGAAGGCTGCTGCTGCTGGTCTAGTTTGCGCTGCTGTCGCCCTTCTTCCGCAGGCTCCTGCCCCCACTGCTGCTGCTCTTCTTGCCACCAAGGCTCCGCCAGCCAGTGCCGCTGCTGGCCTGCTTCGTGCTCCTGCCGCTTGTCTCGCTGCGGCTGCTGCGGCGTGCCTCCGTCATCCCCTGTGGGGAGCCTTTCAACCGGAGAGTCGCTCTGCTCACGCATCGCTTCCTCCTTTGCTGCCACGTTGCTGTCGCTGCTGCAACTGCTCCTGCATGCTGCGTCGTTGCACTTGGAGACCGCTCCTACAACAGCCCTCCGCTGCTCCTCCCACGGTTCACTGTCGTGCTGCGGCTGCAGCTGCTGTCCACCCCACGCAGACCGCTGCTGCTGCGATTGCAGCGACTGCGACGCTCCTGTTCATGCACTGCTGCTGCTTTTGCTGCTGGATCGGTGCACTTGCTGCTGCGGTCCTGCTGCTGCTGTGGGCGCAACGCCTCCTGCTCACGAAGAGAAAACGTGCCGTGCCTTCACTGGCCTACGTCCTTGCTGCTGTCCGTCTGCCCAAGGACTGTCACGGCGGGGCTCCTGCATCCTGCCCCTGCTCCTATTTCCTCACCTGTCGGCTGTGCAGCACCGGCCACGCCAGGCTGCTATACCACTCCTAACTTTGTTCTGCGGTTGCCGCTGCTGTCGCATCCCCTCCTGTACCTGCTGCTGCTGCTGAACAGCTGCTGTCGTTGATGGGATCCCTGCTCCAGTTATTGTTGCTGGTGAAGCAACAGCCGCTGCTGCAGCCATTCCCTACACCGCTGCCGCTGTTGTACGCTGCTGCTCTTCGCCGTCCCCCCGCCGCTGCTGCTCCTCCACGTCCTCCCTCAGCAAAGCTGCGGACTTCTACACTGCAGCGAAGCTGCTACATAGCCCCACGTCGTCCGCGGGCGCGCAGCAGCACCACCGGCCCAATGCCGTCGTGTGGGGATGCAGCAGCAGTGCTAGTCTCACGCGTGTGCAAGTAGACCCCAATAACATGACCAGCAGCAGCGGCAGGAGCAGCTGCTGCCTGACCACCAGCAGCAGCTTCGTACCTTCACACGCCGCAAAAGAACACAGGAGGACGACGTGGCGCAGCAGCACGACAGGAAGAGCAGAAGGCGCAGGAGTACCAATGGGGGAGATGCAGCAGCAGCAACCGACGACGAGGAGGAGGCGCAGCAGCAGTAACAGAGGAGGCGCGGTAGCGGCAACCGAGGAGGAGGAGGAGGCGCGGCAGCAAGCGAGAAAAAGGCGCAACAGCGGCAACAGAGGAGGGGCAGGAGGCGCAACAGCAACAGAGGAAGAGGCCCAGCAGCAGCAGCAACAGAGCAGGAGGAGCCGCAGCGGCAACAGAGACACACGCGCGACAGTAGCAGAACTGGTGAGGGAGGAGGAGGCGCAGCAGCAGCAGCAACAGCTCTTCCTTAGAAGCAGTGGTGATATGCTGAGGACGTTCAGAAACTTCTACGCATGTGGCAATGAGGCGCAGCAACTGTGCCGGGACCCACGACACATGCGACTTTTTCTTCCGGGAGGAAGTGATGGTTGCGGCGGTCGCTGCTACAGGGGAGAGCGAGCCTCACGGCGCAGCAGGAGCGGCAGGAGCGCATCGGCTGCCGCGCCAACGCAGGAACAACACCGCAGCTACACAGAAAGCCTGGACGGCGCAGAGCAGTCTGGTATCCCACTGCTGTTGCTTGTGGGCTGGCAGCAATGCACCAGCCGCGGCTACTCACTTGTCGCTGCCGCTGGTCCTCCTGCCGCTGCCGCTGCTCCCCCTGCAGCTGCGGCTGCTCCTCCTGCAGCTGCCGCTGATCCTGTTGGAGTTGGTGCTACTACTTGTGCTGGAGCAGCTGCTGCTTCTGGTTCTGGTGCAGGTGCTGCTGCTGCTTCTGCTGCGGCTACCACTCCTTCTGCTGCAGCTGCCGCTACGACTTCTGCAGCGTGTGCGGCCGCTACTTCTCCTGCAGGTGCCAGTACTCCTCCTACAGCAGCTGCTGCCACTCCTCCAGCAGCTGCCGCTACTGCTGTTGGCGTTACCGCTACTCCTTTTGTGATGCAGCTACTACTACTGCTGTTGCTGCTGCTGCTGTCACTCCTCCAGCAGTAGCTACTGCTCCTGCTGTTTCTGTTGAGAGCCTGCTGCTGCTGCGCTTCTTCTTGTCCACCAAGCCCTCGCTCCTCACAGCAACACTTCCCGTGTGACGCAACAGGGAAGAGGTGGCAACGGCGTGAGCGGCAAGAGAAGAGACGAAGAGGAACAGAGACCGCAACGTAGACAGAAGACCACACGAGTAATAGCAGCAGCGTGTGCAGCTCAGCCTGGTGGCTGGCATGCAACGGCAAACGCGGTGAAGTTTCCTACACACACGCTGTGACGACGCTGAGCTGCTGTCTCTCTCTTCCGGCTTCTGCTGCTCATTGCGAGAAAAAGACTTCCTCCACCCCACATACGCTACTCGCACCGCCAAGGGATACAGCGGGTCACACAAACATTTCTCTCCCCCTCCAAAGACACGAAGCACACACAGAGAGACACGTACACGGGTACGCCGGGTGTCTGTACACCACCTGCTCCAGCGTCTCCTGCCTAGCACGCAAGAATACGCCTTTCCACACAATCCCGCTCCATCTCTTTCAATCGTCTTTTTGGAAACAATCTGTAGAGATACGTACGCACCACGTGCTCCCGGGTGGAAGAATCCGTCGCGCGCGTAACAACAGCTGAGACTGCAGAAAAGCGAACAATCTGGTAAACTGCTGACAGGGACGAAGAAGGTGGTCGCACGGGCGACGAGGCCGGGTGCTCGGGGAGCAAGGGAACTTTTGTCGCCGTCTCGCCGCCCCGCTGCTGCAGCTGCAGCACAGCAGGGACAGCGAGAGAGAAAGTGGACAACGGGACGTGCTGCTGGTGCGGAGGAAGCAGCAGGACAGAACACGGCGTGCTGCTGCTGGTCTGCTGTTGGAGAGCGCAGGCGCGCAGACGCACACGTGCAGAGCAGGAAGAGCAGCACAAGATGACGAGGACAGAAGCAGCAGGGAGAACGCGAGAGACGGGAGACAGCCGCAGGCGACCCGTGGAATAACGAGGTAATGCTGCACTGAGGTTCGCACGAGAAGCGGCGCGACAACCCAGGGATAGATGAGCCGCAGCAGCTGCAAAAAGTAAGCCGCCGTCCGCGACAAAGCAGCAGCGTCTAGCAAGTGTAATAAACTTCGCAGTCGGCTACCACCGCCAAGGAGCTGCTGCTGTTCTTGGGACTGACTGCCGCTGTTTGCCAGGCGGGAGCCGGATACACCCTTGTGGTAGCTTCGGCAGCCGCAGCTGCGGAAAGCGACAAGAAAAAGCCGCGGCAAAGAAGGCAGCAGCGTGACACCAAGGCACGCACTTCTTCTCGGGTGCTGCAGAGGCAGAGACGCATCACGAGGACGGAGAACTGCTGTTGTTGCTGTTGTTGATGCTTGTGCAGAGTGCCAGGGAGAAATCGGATAGCTGACAACTTTATACAACTGCTGTTGCTGCGCATGGCTGGGCGATGCAGAAGGGAAGGGAACGATGACGCATCCGGAGAGCTGATGCTGGGGCGGCGACGCCAGACACGGTGTAGGTACACCGCACGAGGTCCGCGGAGGAGCGACAAAAAACGGGAAAACCGCTGCTACCGCGCACGTGCAGTGGACGAATAACAGATGTCCTTGTCTTCGTCTCTTAGATGCCTCTGCGTAAGTTTTGCTCCTCTCTCCCCTCCTCCTCCTCTTCCTCGTCTTGTGCTCCTGCGTCCCCTGTGTCGTGCAGCAGGCGGGAAGAGAACTAACGGTGCTGAATTCCAGCTGCTGCAGCACCGTCGGACTGTCGTAATCAGCTTCTCGCTCCCTACAGACACAGACTACAGCACATGCGGCTCAAGCAGCTGCTGCCTTCGTCGCTTGCTGCCCCCTGTCCACACGGCCGAGCTGCTGCTCGTGTTGCTGGTGCTGCTGCGGAACTGCTGCTGCTGCGGCTTTGCTCTTGCCGCTGACTGTCGTCGGTTTGTGCGAGTCTTGCTGCCGCTGCTTCTTCCGGTGCTGCTGCTGCTGCTGCCGGTTTGTGTGCTGCTACTGCTGGCGCAGTCGCTGTTGATGCGCAGGGCCACGTGTAGAGTGCTGCCGTCCAGGAGGCTACCGGTAATCGGGAGGCGCCGCTGCAGCAGCGCGTATCTCTACCTGTGAAAATGCGTACTTTTGTCTGAGTTGCCGTGATGGTTTTGCCGGCACTATTGCTGCGTAGGGCAGTTGTTGTCTTTGAAGCTTCCTGCAGCACGATACCTCCGCTGCCGCTGCTGCTCTCCTGCTGCTCTGCGACAACGACTCTTCAAACGGTTGCCGACGTCTGGGGAGAAAGTGCTGCTGCAACGCAACGGCCGCGGCTGCCGCGCAGGATCTGAGACGCAGAGCAGCCAGCAGGAGAGGCTGCAGAAAAGCGATCACTCAAATTCATCAACAACGTTGCAACAAGAGAAGAGGTACGAGCAGCGCGAGCTGGGAAAACAACAAAGAAGCAACGGGGAAGAGAGCTCCCTAACGAATACTGCGGCTCGTGTTTCTCTTCGTGCGGCCGCCGCGGGCGCCCCTGCGCCGCTATTTTATTACTGTTGTACTGGAAGCAACGCTGTCACGGCTGCGGCAGTAACGTGCGTAGTCTAGGCGCTCCAACGGCTCCGCCCTCGCTGTTGCTGCCGTTGTAAACAGCTACTGCATGAAGGCGCAGCGCGAGAGAAGGAAAAGGATAATTTGCTGCTCGTACTGGTGCGAGGAGCAGGAGCAGCAGCCGGCACAAGGCCGCGTCATGCACACGGGGCCGCGCGCCTCTCATGCGGCTGACGGCCCCAGCAGCCGCAACAGCTGCCGCAAGAACAGCTAGTAGTCCTTCCCGGAGTGCGCAAGAGCGACAGGAACCACCAGCAGGAGCAGTCGCGCACGAGCAGTAACAGCAGCAGCACCGCATGACGTATTATTACTGTGGCTCCGAGGTATTAATGTGGCCAACCGAGGGGCAACGGGGGGACTCAGTGCGCGACAGGAGCAACAGCAGATTCGCGCTACCAAGGTTCAGCAGTGCTATCGTACTGAAGAAGGGTGGTGGTTGCCACACCAGCACCAGCAGCAGCACCTGCAGCACAGCGGCAGCATCCGCAAGAATAGCAACAGCAACACCAGCGTAGGAGGTGCGGCAAGAGCAGCTGCCGCAAAGTACGGAACGCAGCAGCAGCAGGACACCGTGCAGGAGCAGGCGTCGCCGCCGCGCCCGCGACCCCTGCCTACTACTGTTGCAGGGCTCCTACTGCAGGAGAGCAACAACGGTCACGGAGGTAGCAGTAGGAGGGGGTACAGGCACACCGGAACCGGTCTGTAGATGAAAGAGGAAGGGCAACCGTCGCTGTCGCGGCGCAACAGCGAGGTAATGCTGTGCAGTCAGCAGTCGGCCTGTACCGGACCGACTGCGCGCCAGGAGCTGCTGCACCGGCACCACTGGAGGCGCAGCAGCAGCTCGGGCGCAATGCGGCTCCGCAATACGCAGGGCCAGCAGCAGGTGCTGCCGCCAAGGCGGCAGCAGTTGTACTACAGTGTTAGAACTGATAGATCATTAGCGAAACCTAGTATCGCTGCCCCGCCTTCTGCTGCCGCTGCTCTTGGTCATGCTGGTGCCTCTCGTCATGTCGCCCTACCACCTGCCCGGAGAACTACTGTTCCTGTTGGTGCTGCTACGCTGCCTGGTGTTGGTGAAGGGTAGGTGTTGCGTAGTCCGTGTCTGGACTGCAGTAGCGGATGCACTGCCGTCGAAATCTTGGCACACAAAGCACGCTCTGCGTGTCCGTGTTGGGTGGAGAGACAGCAGCGTCAACACTGCCCCCCTGCCGTTCTGCTGCAGCGCCAGCCAAAGCACACACAGCCAAACGGATGCAGCAGGATAACAACAACAAGCGGAACGCAGGCAGCAGCACAGCAGCAGCACCTCACAGCAGCGGCGCATCACACGCAGCAGGACCAGGGGCAACGAGAAGGAATATTCACTCGTCTTCTGTAAACTCCTCCAAGCAGGCTGCTGCTGGTGTTGCCGCGGCACGTGGTAGCGCTGGGGATGCCACTGCTGCTTCTGGTACGGAAGTCAGGGCTCGGAGAGCTCGCCCTTGCTGTGTTTGCTTTTGCTGCTGGTAATAGTGGATGTGCTGCTGCCTGCATGTCATCTCCCGTCGCTACCACCGTTACATGTGCAATATTGCCGCGGCTGAACGTCTCTGTTACGTGCTGAGACCACCGCTGCTCTGGTGATGCTGCTGGTATTGCGATAGTGTGCTACGGTCAGCTACTGCGCAGTTCACGACTCACGATGCTGCCGCCCTGGCCAGATTTCCTGCGGCTAACTGGCATGGAAATGAGACAGCAGTTGCTTACGCAGCTGCACTGGTGCTGCTTCGAGCTGTTGTCACTTCTGCGGGCGTTGCTGCTGGTGGCACGTTTCTTGCTGCTGCTCTTTTGGCATGCTGCTGCTGCCGCTGATCGTTCTTTTGCTACGCGTGCTGGTGCTCTGCCGTCTCCTGCCGCTGACGGCGCTGAGTGTATGACTACGCTGCGCATCCGAGCTCTGTTGTCACGCTTGTCACTCGCGCTGCTGCTGTCGCTGCTGCCTGGTTTCCTTGCTGTCGGAGTCGGACTGCTACGACTGCCGCTGCTGGACTGCTGTGACTGCCGCTACTGAGTTTCACATCAGGAAATGTAGTGCTGCTGTGTCGTCGGCCGCTGTATCACGGTGACCGATACGGAGAGGATTCTGCACGAAAACGAGGTGCACGCGCTCCTGCCGGTCTGTCAGCAGCACGGCGACAGCACATTAATCCTCGGCTACTGCAGGTGCACCGGCAGCAAAAGCCGCGTGAGGTGCTGCAAAACACCCCGATTACTAAATGCGCACAAGTATTACGTTGGCAACAGCAGCAGCAACGGCAGCTGGGAAGCAGCCCGTCCATTGCAGGGATCGACGGCTGCAGAGGATGACACTAGCGGCAGTAGAGGGAGTCTAGCGCTTCCCTCCTACTTTCGACTCCAGTGGATACAAAGTTAGCAATGGCGGCAGCCGCAGCAGCAGCGCTACGGCCCAATGGTCTTCTGCAGCCAGTGCTACCAAGTTGTTAGGGACAGCATCAACACCACCAGCAAGCCAGGGAGCAGCCTTCGCCCAAGCGACAGGTGCTGTGACGGTCGCAGGGACAGAGGCATCAGTGCAGTTCTGGAGCCCGAACAGCAGCAGTAGCAGCAACAGCTACGGGATACGTGACCGCAATATCGGCCTGCTCAGCTGCCGCGGCAGCCACGTACGGTGACTTACACGAACAGCTGCACCAGCGGCAGCTGCGCAGCCAGGAACAGCAGGAGCACCAGCGGCAACAGCAGGAGCACTAGAAGCAACAGCAGTACCAGTGTGAAGGCTGTAGCACGTATTCACTGCAGAAGTAGCAGCCTGTACACCCGTAGCAGCAGTCTCTTTCGATTACATGGAGACGGTTATGGCGAGGGGGCACTGTACTGCGAGGGAGCCACACATATTAAAGGAGATATGCATACAGCAAGAAAAAGTCATTCCACTCGCTACAGGTACCGGAGTTGTGGATGAGACGCACGCGACGGAAATGGGTACAGAGATACCAGCAAAACAACAAAGTATACATGCTTGTGCGGCAGCAGCTGCGCTCGCTGCAGCAGCAGTCGCTGTAGCAACAACACCAACAGAGTCTGTGGCGCCAGTACAAGCTGCACCTGCGGTAGCGGCGAGACTGGGAGCATGTGTAACGTGGACACAAGTAGTAAAAGCAGCAACGGCAAGACCAGCATCTGCAGTAGCAGTCGTAACAGTACGGGCAGCTGTACAAAGGGGACGCGCCAGCAGCAGATGCGGGGATTCACACCCCACATCTGCTGGAGCAAGAACAAAAGGTGTATAGCAACCTTCGGTAATACAGAATTATGTCGTGCCGCTGCATGCGGTGCTTGGTGTCGAAACTGTTGCTGCTGCAGACGCAATGTGGCAGCTGCAGTTACCAGCGGACAGAAGACTTCACGCACGCAGAGGTGTTGACTTCACAAGTTCACGGGAGATAACACAGAGTCTCAGCAGGAAAGGGCATCCGCCACGGGGTCTTCGTGGAGGAACGCAGGCGTGTACAGACACGTACAGTACGTGTATACATATATATATATATATAGAAATAGATAGATAGATATATTTATGTATGGATGTGTGTATGCATGTAGACATACATGAACGTGTGTGTACGTACTCTTGGAAGCTCTGCAGCAGTGAGTTGTTACGCTCACTGTGAAAGTGTGTCTCTCGGTAAACATCGTAGATGCAGCCAACGTGCTCGAGTTCGCATTGGTTCGAGGAAGACCACATGTAGTTTTTTCGTAGACGTGGGTCCACCTGCACCGCACAGATATCTCCTGAGGAAAAAATATCTGTGGATTAGCACAACACACGTGCCTGGCCAGCGCCGTCTGAACACGTCGTCGTCTCACTGCGTACGTCAGTGTACCTGAAACGCACCGTTGGTTGTAACTGAACTTGCGACTGGGGACCTCGCCAGTTTCCACTAGGAAGCGCACACGTGTTACACACAGTACCGGTCCACACATGTTGGCATATAAACGCGTATGTACATAACCGTATGAGAAGAAGAGAAACCTCGAGAGAAACTAGCCTTAGTAGAGCATCTGCCTACGTCTCTCTACGTCTTTGTTCTGTATACATAGGTGGAGGGAGACAGGAGTGACTACAGAGTCACTCGAAATGTACGTATCATACGGAATCTAGTGAATTTTGTTAACTCCTCTTTGTTTAGATATAGTCGCACCAACGTGTGTTGTGACAAGGAACACCGCAGCCGTCGGGGAGCGGAAGCGAAGACAGGCAGGCTGTAAAAGGGTCTTTCTACCGTTTTGGTGTCACGCTGATGGAGTCACGCACGGCTGTATTGATATATATATATATATATATACATACATATGTATATATACATATATATATATACGTATGCATATACACAAAGATCCACACGCATAACTGATTGCATGCGAGCTGCAACAGTGATATAGAAGAGAGAGAGACACTAGAAAAAAGCAAAGGCTACATTGAGATGCGTTTGTATACAAAAACCAACGCGAATACTCCAGGCCGCACTCCCTCGTGTGTGTGTGTGTGTGTGTGCGCGCGCGCGCAGAGACTTCCATATTACATATCATGTTCAGATTTGTGAGAAAATGTCCGTACACAAATAGATACATGTCTACAGAAAACGTACAGATACATATGCATACGTAGTGCCTTGAAGCCGGTGTATGTTTCACGGTGGAAAGGGAAAGAGGGAACAATTCAGTACGTGCTGCCAGGCAGGGGCTCCTGTGTGAAGGATGAGGTTGCATTATCGAAGAGCAGTTACGAGAAGACTACGCCACAAAGGTGTACGCGAAAGTACGAAGGCAGCCGCCCCTAGACAGTTCACCGTCAATTTCTGCCCAGAGATATTTACGTGGAAGTACGTATGCCTTTTTCTGAAAAACTTCAACATACATATGTGCACTGTGGGTACGTATACATACACACGTGTATGCGTATCTACATAACTGTACAAAGAGTACGTGCGCAACTGAATAGTGTCGCTTCAGGTGCAGGATTGCACGCAATTTCCCTACCGTGTCCTCCTACACGCGCTTAGTTATACACACAAAGACGCGCATATTTATGTGAAGTGATTTGCTACAGATAGATGTACGCACGCAGATAATTTTCTTTGAAGGGGAAGCTGCAACTGCTCTTCGTGATATCTTGTAGTTGTTTTCTAGGTTTCCGTCTGTTGTCCTGCGTATGCGTATATGCTCGAACACAGATATATACAGAGGGAGAGAGAGGAAGGAAAATCTGCCAGGAGAAGGCCGGATGCTCTTTTCTCTTCGCTTCTTCTTTATCTTTTACAACGGCAGAAAGGAAACCGGAGGCGAAAGTTGTAGGTGTGATTTGCTGCTGCTGCTGCTAACAACGCGGCATCTGGGGAGTAGACTAGGATCAAAGGGAGCAAGCCGCTGGCCAGCACCAGGCAACAAGCAGCTGCAGCAAGCAGCGTTCTCCCTTTTCACGCCAGCAAAACACACTTTAGTAGACACACACGACATCGAAGATACCCTCGCATTTCCTATTCGCAAAGAGAAGCTGTCGAAACCCCCATGTACACACACTCCTATAATTACGTGGATACATATGTGTATATTGTCCTGTGGTTAATCTCTCAATATATGCACGTGTGTGGACTACGCACATAAGTAGGTGCGTGTCGATCTTTGTACCTATACACACCTGTACACGCGCACACGCGGGAAGACGTCAATCGCTCTGCATGTTCTTATAAATGTGTAGATAGACACATGCTTAGCTACCAAGAGGTATCGATCTTTTCACGGGTATAGATGTAGAGGCAGACATATCCATACGTACAGATCTGTACCAACCGCTCCACATGTGTATATATATATATTCTTGCATACATAGGTATATGCTTGCAACGCAACACATGTAAATCTGTGTGTGTATATATATATATATACATACATACGTACATACGTTGAGAACGGTGGCGGCTTCTGCGTTGACGCGCGTGTCTTTGAGGGGGCTTACTTGTGCACGGGAAGAAAACACATGCTTTACTTTCTCTGTCGTGAACAGTCTGCAACCTATGGAGTAAGCATCGTTGCACAAGTGCAGATATGAATGGAAGCGTGTCTACAGATACACACGCTTGAAGACTGCCATATTTGCGTAACTCCATAACTGTTTTCACGCATAGGTGAGTACAGGCATGTCGGGACGGACACTGTTACCCCTACACATATGCGTCTGTGTTCCTTACGCAGAAGTAGACAACTGTAACTTGCGTCTCCTTTCACGCCTGCGTATACTTATATACATATATATATACACGTGTAAATTCTTATACATATATGAACAAGCAACTTCGTACTCCTACGCCTCTACACACACATGTACTTAAGCAGCTTTCCTCATTTATCCTCGAACTACATACGTAAATGACTACTCGTGTGTGTTCGAATTCGTACACGTTTACGGCTGCCAGTATAGTTGTTGTGGCTTTTACACAATAGGGCTACCCGTGCATGCATTTGAATTACATCTACAAGTAAGCGTGTTCCCCTTCGTATGCATCTATAGCTACCCGTTTCAACATTTCGGATCCATACCACCCGAGGCTTACAGTGTCATCTTTGAGTTCAGTCCGCTTCCCTCACTCTCGCGCTATCCGTTCGCTCTCCCTCCGTCCCCCTATACATATGTATGTATACACACATAACTGCCAGTAGGTTTGTATACGGTCACGCGGGTAGACTCCTTGTGCAGCTGTGTATGAAGCCGCTCCTCCGTCTTGAAGCCACGAAATAACTCGAGCGTATATCTGTATATTTTTAAAACAGCGATAAGCAGACTATACTCGTAGCTCACTCATGGGAACTTCACCATATTTCTACGTCTGCACGTATACGTCTCTGTAATCACAACACTTCGGATGTCGTGGCGCAAGCCTACGTATACACGTCTTTAAGGAGGACATAGGTGTAGTTGTGGCGCAGATAGACGTGAATATATATATATATATATATGGATACATACATATAGATAGGGGCATGCTGTGAATAGATGTGCCCAGACGTATACACATATATATATATGTATATATATGCTTACGTGGGCTGTGTAGGTGTGTAATGTAAACATATATATATATATATATATATATACGTCTGCATGTGCTGTGAGCACACATGTACACATGCATGTATGCATATATATGTATATATATATATACGTATATATACATATGTACGTGGTCTATTTTAATATATACGCTGTCAAAGACGTATGTGTGAGCGCGTGTGAAGTACGCTTTCACACACGAGTACAGCTCAGGATACACGAATCCAGACACGTATACAGAGATGGTGTACCTGTCGTGTGTTTTTATATAGATGTCTCCAGATATATACGTCTTCAGACACTTATATGCACACGTATGCTAAAGCTATACGTTTTAAACATATGTCCATCTATATATAGATATATATACGCTAGAGCTATACGTCTCCATATACACATGTGTACATATATATATATGCTGTAGCTGTATACTTTGAAATATATATATATATATATGTACGATAGCTATATGTCTTCAAAAATATACATATATATATATATGTGTATGCATATATGCTACACAAGCATGTATATGCGTATAAATTTGTATGCTACTGCTATGTTTCTATATACACGATAATGTGTATGGGCGTGTGGCTACGCAGGCTGGCATGGGTATGCGTAGCATCTGCAGAGGGGCGCAGACCGGCGTATCAACATGTAAGAGGCGGGTTGACTGAGAATAAGCACGGCCGCCGCTTAGGTAAGGCGTGTCTCGTTTGCTGTGCTGCAGATCCGCTTTCTTCAGACTGCATTCGTTGGTACGCATGCAGCAGCCACGTAGCCCTCCGCTTGCACCCTCGGCTGGAGGAGAGGCCAGCCCGCAGGCGCCGACGCGCGCACGCACCCGCCGTCAAATACAAAGCGTGTCCTCAGAGCAGCAGTCTCTACAGCAGCTCGCAGTGATACTCTGCCGCATGCATGCAGACATGCGTGGGCTCTTCACGCGCATCCACGTGCCTCTGTCTAATTGCCAGCAGAGAGGCGTTAGGACTACCCACGGGCTGCGCATGTGGGATGACTGCTGCTGCACATGCGAGCACGCAGGGGTCATACAGTAGCGTGCATGCGCAAGGAGTCTGCATGCATACACGCGCTACTTGTACCCCACACGCGCGTACGAAGACCGGTCGGAGTGGCTCTTCCTATATACCGCTGTCTCCGCCTGCCTCTTCGGAGATGGCGTCGACAGCTGGAACACGAACGAACAAGTGCGCGCGCGCCCCAAACACACACAACTGTAGAGACAACGATATAGGGGCTTTCAAACGTGTAGATTTACATCTCTGGGGGCTCCTTTGTATATGCCTGAACATATTTATACATACATATGCATGTATACATGCGCGGGTACATACACGGACATCGAGGTATACATACAAATGCACACAGGCAGACCTACATACGTACGTACACACATAGATGTACACATGTATATGTATACGAATACGTACGTATATACATACATAGATAGCTGCATACACACATACATAAGCGCACATACACGCATATATATATATATGTATATATCTGTTCCGTAGTGATCCGCCACCTTTGCCTGTCCAGATATAACATAGATGCAGATGCCCACATGCAGGTCTCCACTTGCTGTCTTTCGATAATGGGTCAAGAGACTCTTGCTGTCAAAGTGGAGAGAAGTTGACGTCTCCTGCGTTTGCTTGCTCGATTCGGGCGTCTGTACACCGCAGCTGCGGTCGCATCCCAGTGAAGCCCGCACATCTGCGTTGCGTCCTCGACGAGGCCGCTTTCGTGGGGTGCCGGCTCGGCGGCCGCCTCTTCCTCTTCTTCTATCTTCTGCTTCGGCCGCAACTCAGGTGGGTCGGTGCTCACACGCGGCATATGCTCCGGTTTCTGTTGGCTCTGTTCTTTTACGTCTTTTTCCTCTCTCGCTGCGTGTCGTCCCACCACTGCCCTTCCCCTGTTCCTCCTCCTCTTTCTCCTCCCCTTCGGCCACCTCCGCTCCTGCTCTTCTCGCTTCTTCTTTTCCTCTGCCCCACGTGACGCGTGTTCTCCCTGTGCTGCTGCGGTTGCTGCTCGTGCTGCTGCGGCTGCTGCTAATGCTGCTGCTCAGCGTGACGTCCCGCTGCAGCGACGACTGTTCGGTGGCCCCTGCGCTACACTGCGATTGAAGAATGACTGGAGAAAGGCAAACCAAACAGGACGAATTTTCTTGCAGTTGAAGTAACGGCTGCGGCGATACTGCTGCGCTAGCCACGGACTGCTGCTTCGCTGCTCCGCCTGCAATCCCCAACACACGCGGTGCTCCTTGCATGCGACAGCGTACAGTCCGCTCCCAAGAACTCATATACACACACGCAGACAGACGGCGACCGTTCGTACGCAGTAAATATGTAGCGGGACAGACAGAGATAGAAATGAAGATGCGGAGAAGGACACAAGAAAAAGAGAGACAGAAGAAGAGAGACAGCAAGCGCAACCGCATATATACATAAATATATATATATATATATGTGCGTGCACGCGTACGCGTATATAGATGTAGATACAGGGAACGAGAGAAGTAAAGAAAGGGAAAGGCCTTTCAAGCTGGTATATATAGACAGAGTACACCATCGCCACATCTCTCTGTCTGTGGCGCTCGTTGTGTGTATCGACGTGTGTGTGTGTGTATGTATGTATGTATGAATGGATGATGGATGAACGTACGTACGTATGTGCGGACGGATATATATATATATATATGTTCCTGTGTGAGTTGTACTTGGGGGCTTGGACGCGAGCTTGTATATATGTGTGCTAGGCCTACATATACAGAGATATTTCTATTTGTGGGGATGCCCGTATATATATATATACATATCTAGATATATGCTGGGTAGATGCACAGAGATGTATCTCTGTGTATGTGTGCCTCTTAAGATGTATGTGTTAAGTAGATATATATATATATATTTCTATATACCTGCGTGTGCGTACTATTTTATATGTGAGAGGTATATATGGATATGTCTCTCTCTCTCTCTAATATATATATATATATATATATGCGTGTACATATATATGGATGCCCACTTCTCTATAACGCAAGTATAGGTTTACTTGTATGAGGTCTGCGGAGGTATCTCATCTACTTCGTCTACTCATATAGATGCATACATGCGTACCTGTGTGTGCGCCGTGGAAATATAACTATAAATGTACACGCGGATGCACAGATACATACATACCCATATAGATACATATGTATATCCATATACATAGATAGATGTAGAGAGCGATACATACAGGTATATATACAGGCAGGCACGTACTCAGATGTGAGGGATTTAATATATATATATGTAAATATATATGCATATGCGTCCATGTATGAAGGAAAAGAGAGCCCTCACAACTAGGTGTGGAGAGATATACACGCAGAGATGTATACCTTTAGATATATATATATATATATATGCAAATGTGAGGGACATATATATATGTACAGATATATATACATGGGTGGACGTCCGTTTATAAAGGAAAAGGGAGCCCTCACTACTACGTGAGCGAATATGTATGCACTGCAGCAAAAAAATGAGAATCTGCGTCTTCGGCAAAGAAGAGCATGAGCCACATGCCCACAGCGGTGTGACACCCAGGCGCGTCTGCACGTGGGTGTATATATATATATATATTCATATAGATAGATAGATATACACATTTATGTATATATATATGCTCATGTGGTAGCTATACACGCAGAGACATTTCTACATATGTGTGTACATGCAGACGTATGTTTATGTATATATATATATAGGAATAATTCCGCAGACGCATACCTATCCAATATATATATGTATATATATACATATATATATACATATATATATATATATATATGCATGTATATATGCGGATGCGCGTATGTTCACGTAAGGATCTTTAGCTTCTCTACTTGCTGCTTTTTCTGTCCACGCAGAAAAAGGAAGCCTGCCAAACCGCCGTTGCTGCTTTTGCAATCTGCTTCTCCGTCCCCTAGAGACAGCGACGACCCGGCCACTGCGCAGTCTCACGTACCTGCTGCTGCTGGTGTTGCTGCTCCTCCTGCTGCTGCAGCTGCTGGCGGCTCTTGTGCTGCCCTTGCTGCTGGTGTGCTGGTGGGACGGTTCCTCGTGCTGCACCGCCTCGACCGTCCACTTCTTCTTCTGTCGCTGCTGCCTTTGCGGTGTACATACAGCAAACGTCAGTCTCTTCGTCTTCTTCGCCAACGTTTGACGGATCGCGGAAGTGGGGGTCAACCAGTCGATCCAGCAGCAGCTGCAGCTCCTGCTGTTCTGCATTCTCTTCTGCTGCAGCTGCTTCTTTCTGTTTCTCTTCTCCGCGAATTGCCGCTGCTGCGCCTCCTTCTGCGACGGTTAGTTGACGACCTCGCTGCCGCTGCTGCTTCTGACTCAAGCACCGTCGAATGCTATCCCCGCGCTCCAGCTTCTGCTGCTGCTGGCCACACGCTGTCGCTATTAACTGGCAGCCTGATGTTCTCTCTGCGGCACTGCGCTCCGGTGTAGCTGCGTCCAGTGCTGTGGGGTGCCCTGGGTCAGACAGAGGAGATGCAGCAGTCTCAGCTGCAGCATGTGGAAAAGAAGCAGCGGCAACAGCAGCCGCAGAAGCAGCGGCAGCTGCTGCTGCTGCCGGGGTGGAGAGAACAGCAGCGACAGCAGCAAGCGTCGAAGAAGAAGCTTCTGCAGCAGCAGTGAGACCCTCTGGTGCAGAAGGAAAGACGGCAGCAGCAATGCCGGGGGGCGAGCGGACAACAGCAGGAGCAGATGACGGCAGGGAAAGAACGACAGCAGCAGCAGCACGATCGACAGTTGGAACAGCAGAAGCCGAAATTGCACACTGCGCAGGACGACCGGCAGACACGTTGGTAGGAGCACCAGCAGCAGTGACAGGGACTGCAGCAACAGAACTGCTAGTATTAGCAGCAGCAAAAATGTAACTGTCTTGGATAGCTGCGTCGCAGGAGAAAGAAGAAGCAGCAGCTCTGCTGACGCCTGTCGAAGGCGCGCAACCACTGGTGCATGCAGCGAACTTCTCTGCTCTTGTCGTCGTCTGTGGCTCTTCTTTTACCAGAGGCATGTCTGTTTCCTCCCGCTGCTGCTGTTGCTTCTTCCTTTGGAGCACCTGTTCTTCTGTGCGCTGCTCTTCTCGCTGCGGCTGCCTTTCTGTCGTCTGCTGAGACTTCTCCTGATGTTTCTCTGCTGCTGTCGGATCGCTCTCAGCTCCTGCGAAGGAAGAAACGGCACGCATCCCTCCGTCTCGCTGCACCATTTCCTCTTCCTTCACATGCTGCTGTTGCTGCTCGTGCCGCTGCTGCTGCTCTTGCTGTTGCCGCTGCTGCTCTTGCCGTTGCTGCTGCTGCGCGTGCCCTAGAGCGGCCAGGGGGGTGTCCCAGCTGCGGCTGCCGCTGCTGCCTTCTGCAGCACCAGCGCTGCCTTCCCGCGTGGCAGCAACACCACTCGTGCAACCTCGCCCCATCTGCTGCTTTTGAGTGAGCGCTTCAGATTCTAACGAAGCTTCCCCATACGAGTATGCTGCTGCTGTACGGGTGCTGCTGCTGGGCGGCTGCTGTGGCTCAACATCTTCTTTCTTTGGCTGAGTCAAACGCTCGCACTGCTGCTTCTGCTGCAGCCGACGCAAGCAAAGCAGCGTCTTCTGCTTCTTTCTCGCCGTTTGAAGCAGCAGCTGCCGTAGCGATGCAGCAGCCTCCGTGAAGCATCTACCCAGATAATCCGCATCCAACTGCTGCTGCAACTGGAGCAGCTGCTCCACCTCTTCTTCCTCCTGCTGCTGCTGCTCGACTCGGAGACTCTCCTGCTGCTGCTGCTCCTGCGAGTCCTGTGGTGCCGCTGCAGTCTTCGCGCCTCTGTCGCTGCTGCTGCAGCTGCAGCAGCTCTGCAGCGCGTTCTCGTCGTCCGCTACCCTTGTCTCTACCACTCCATTTCCTTGGTGCTGCTCCTGCTGCCCACGGGCGTTCCATTGCTGCTGCTGCTGCTCAGAGACATTGCCTTGCTGCTGCTGCCCCTCCTCCTCCTCAGGGGCGTTGCCTTGCTGCTGTTGCTGCCTCTGCCGTTGCAGCGTGTGCAGTAGCCCTGCCTCCGCATCGCAGAGTTTTGTCTGTCGGTGTCCCTGGAGTTGCTCGACCTGCGTGTGTTGCTGTCGCTGCTGCCACTCCCGCTGCTGGCCCTGGCGCTGCTGCAGCTCATGCGTCTGCCCCACGTGGGGCTGCTTGGGGATCTGCTGTTGCTGTTGCTGCTGCAGCAACAAGGTGGCCCACTCGCGCATCGGATATGCAGTCCTGACTTCTGCGGCAAGCTGCTGCGTCACTAGCGCTGCTTCTTCAACAGCAGAGAGCGCGGCTTGCGCCAGCTTTTCCCCTGCAGCAGCATCTTCATATGCATGCAGCAATCGCTCTTCTTGCTCCTCTTCTTCCTCCGGTTGCTGCGGCTCCTGTTGCTCCTCTCCTTTGTTCTTCCCCTTCTCCCCCTTCCCCCTCTCCTGCTGCTCCCTGTCCGCATGCGTGGTCTCACGTTGTTGCTTCTCGTCTTGCTGCAACTGCTCTGCTGCTGCTGTAGCAGACCACTGCTCCTGCGCGGTGCCGGCGCTGCCGAAGTCCGACTCCACCCCGGTGTCCACGGCTGCGTGCTGCGTCTGTCGGAGTCTCGCTTGCGGAGTGTGCGTCGGCCGCAGCAGCAGCAGTTGCCTGTCGCCCCACTGCGGCTTCTTCTGTCCCTCCCTCTCGTCCTTTTCTCCTTCTCCACTACTGTTGCTCTCCGTCTTGCCTTGCTTCCCCAGAGGAGGCGGGCCGGTGCTGGCTGTCTCGGTCTGCAGCAGCAGCGCAGCGTGCAGCGTCACCGACTCAGCGATGGCGTGGGCAACCTGCTGGAGTTCCTTCAGCAGCAACAGCAGCCCTTTCATCGAAGGTGCAGCAGCTGTAGCAGACGCCGCTGACATCGCGGCAGCAACCCGTGCACCAGCAGTCTTCCGTACAACAGCAGTTTGCAAAGGCTTCTTCGGTCTCTCTGCTGCAGGTGTTCTGCTGTGCGTGGAGCTCCAGGACATGCTTTCTTCGCTCTTGCAGGCCTGCAGCAGCATTCCCTTGCTCCTGCCTTCGACACTGTTGCCGTGGCTGCTGTTTTCTGTCTCTCTGCAGCAGCACGCAGCGACACCGCTGCTGATGCTACAGCGGCGGCTGCTGTTGCGGGTGCTGCAGCAACAGCTGTCTCTGCTGCAGCCTCTGCCGTGAACCAAACAATTGCTGCTGCTGCTGCCACTGGTATTGCTGCAGTGCAGGTAGCGACTTGACGGGCACGAGGTGGACGAAGAGCAGGAGAACGCAAGGCTGCTGGTGCTGCTGCTACTGCTGCACCACAACGAGATAACTCTGCTACGTTTTGCGTCGGCAAGGAGCTGTGTTCGAATGCTGCTGCAGCTGCCTCCTTCCAAGGCACCCCACAGTAGCAGCTGCAGCGCGTCGAGGAGTTCGTGAAGACTGCTGGTGCTGCTTCTGCGTGCAGCACGCCACTGCTGCTGCTGCTGTTGCTGCTGCACGTGCTCCTGCTGCTGTTGAAGCGTCTCCCAAATCTGCTCCTGCAGCCATTTCTGCGGGTGCTGCTGCAGGCACTCCTTCTTGCCTGCCGCTGCGGCAGCAGCTTCTTTCTGCAGCAGCACGCGCACCAGCAGCGGGGCTCTCAAACTCTGCTCTTTGAAGTGATGGAACGGTGGCAGCAACAGCTTCTCCTTTACCTGTTGCACGACAATCAAAAGCAGTTGCAGCAGCAGCGGCAGCCGCAAGGTAAAGTGCGCAGTGTTTTGTACAGCAAGTTGTGCAGCCATTTCGTTGCCGCTGCTGCTTCTTTCTTTCGCAAAGCACAGCTGTTTCTGCTGCTGCTGCGTTTCGTGCCTTCTGTGTGGCAAATGTGGCAACTCTAGGTCTCCTTCTTGGGTCGTCTCCGCCTCCCCCGCTCTTCCTTCTTCTGCTGTTGCTCCTGCTTCTGCTGTTGCTGCTGCTGCCGCTGTTGCTGCTGCTTCTGCTGTTGCTGCTGTGTGTGCTGGTAGGGGAGGCCCAGGAGGCGCTGCAGCAGCAGGCCAGAGTGCAAAGCGGGCGGCAAGCCGGGCGAGCAGCAGAGCGGCTGCGGATCTGCTGCTGGTAGAGAGACGCAGCTGCAGCAGCTGCAGCAGCACCTTGTCAAAATGCAAGTGCTGCTGTCTTACTGCGCTCAGACACTGCAGCACAAGCACTTTCTCTTTCCCCTTCTCCTTCTTCCTGCTGCTCCGTCTCCCGACGCTGTCGCTCCCTCTGCTTCTGCTGCTGCTCCTGCTGCTGCTACTGCTCCTGTTCTTGCTGCTGTCTCGTCTGTATTTCTTTCTCCTCCCTTTCGGGCTGCTGCTTTTGCCGCTCCCGTCACTGCTGCCTCTTCTTCGGCTGCGCAACCACCTGCTGATGTTCGTGCTGCTGCTACTGCTGCTGTTGATGCGTGTGGGGTCACCGCAGCAAGAGAGAGTGAACGAGGAGGGATACGAAGGCGCAGCAGCAGCGCTTTCGACCGCCGCGGACGCAGTGCCACGTGCAACAATTTCTCCTGTTCCCTTCTGTTGCTGCGCCGTCGTCCAAGCGACGGCAGCAGCTGCTTTCTGAGCTTCTCCAAGTTTGTTCATCGTCTGCAAGCAGGACGGCCCTCTCACCTGCCTCACACGGCAGTGGTTGCCTCTGCGGCTATGGCGGCTGCTGCTTCTACTCCTCTGGCCGCTGCTGCTGCTGCATTTTCTGCTGCTCTGGCTGCCATTGGTTCCGCTGTCACTGCCCCTTCTGCAGCAGCCTCTGTTTCTGCTGCTGTGTCTGCTTCTGTTGCTGCTGCTGTGGCTGCTTATGCTGCTGTTGCTGTGGCTTTCTCGGCCGCTGCTGCTACTACGTGTCGCGCTGCTGCTGCTGATGCTGCTTCTTCCTGTCACGCTTCTGCTGCTGCTCCTGCAGTGGCCACCTCCACTGCTGGAGCTGCTGCTGCTTCTGTGACTGCTATTGCTGCTGCTGGACCAGCTGCTGTTGTTGGTGCTGCTGCTGTGTGGCCTGCAGCTGCGACAGTTCCTCTCCCAACAGAGTTGGGAATTTCTCCTCTTCACTCTTAGAGCCACCCGAGCTGCTGCTGTCCCTGCTGCTGCCGTTTCTGCGGCTGCTGTTCCTGCTGAGGCTGCTGCACCTGACTCCGCTGCTGCAGCACTGAACGGGGGAGCAGGCAACAAGGAGAAGATCGCTTCGTCAAGGCAGCAGTCTATAATATGGCACGTGAGTTTGTGTGTGGCCGCTGCTGCTGCAGCTACTGCACAAGAACTGCTCCGGTCGGCTGCCGTTGTACTTGTGTTTCTTCTTCGCTGCTGTTGCTTCTCCCAGTAGTGGGCCCCGGCAGAAGTCTCGAGCGCTGCGGTCTCCGCAGCGTCAGCAGCAGCTATAGCAGCAGAGCTATCCTTGTGGAGTGCATGCAGCAGCGCGAGACAGCTAGTAATTCCTCCCAGCAGATTCTCGCCGCAGTGGCTGCCGCTGCTGCTGCAGCGTGCGCTGCTGCAGGTTGCGCTGCCCCAGCAGCTGCTGGGACTGCTCGGGAATGTCACGTTGCTGCTGATGCTCCTGCTTTCTGGTCCTGCGAGAGGTACAGACGATGTACACCTGCCGCTGCAGAGGGGCAGGTAGAATGACGCAGAGCAGCTGCAACCTGGGGAGGAAGTAGAGGAGCAGCAGCAGCAGGGAGACCTTGTACTGGGGAGAGCTACAGCCGCGGCAGCGGGGGCGGTGAAGGCAGCAGTGGGTCTCCGGGAAGAAAAAGAAGAAGCTTCAGCAGCACGTGCCTCTGCAGTACTGAAAGAAGCAGCAGCTGCAGCTGCGGCACCTCCACAGCAAGGAGCGACAGCGGCAGCAGACGCAGGCAGGCCAGCAGCAGGAGAGGGGAGCGAAGCAAGAGCAGCAGGAGCTGAGGTAGCAGACGCTGGTGCAGCAGCTGCGGCGGAAGCAGCGCAGCAGACTGCATTACTAGCGAGAGAGAGAGCTGCTTGAGCAGCAGCAGCAAAGTCACCTCCTGCTGCTGCGACGTGCAACAAAGCTGCAGCAGCAGCATCAGTATCTTCGCTACCAGAAACTTGCTGTTGCTGCTGCTGTTGCTCCTCCTGCTGCTGTTGCTGCTGCCGCTGCTGCTGCTGTTGCTGCTGCTGCTGCTTGTTCTGCATGCGTAGGAGGCGGCGGCTCCTGGCTGCCACAGCAGAGGCGTCCCACTCCCAGTGGAAGAACTGCACGTTTGTGGCAGCAGCAAACCACCGCGTCTGCTGCTGCGTAGACGGTGACACAGCAGCCCCGGGCTGCTCTCTCTTCAGCTGCAGCCTCTCGTTTCTGTTGTGGGACAGGGTCTTCCGCCGCCTCTGCTGCAGCGCTTCCGCCTTGCTCTCCTGCCGCTGCTGATGCTGCAGCTGCAGTCGGTGCATGCGTCGTCGGCATTGCGAGTACCTGTGGGTCCCGCCTCGGCCGCTGCTGCCTCTGCTGTAGCCTCTGTTTTGTTTCAGCTGCTCTTGGTTGCTGCTGCTTTTTCCCGCCTCTCTGTGACAGGGAGTCCTTCTTGCAGCTTCTGCTGCTGCCACAGGCTCCAGCAGACGACCCCGTCGGTATGCAGCGTTTACATCTGCTTCTCCCTCTGCATCTTGTTTTTCTTTTTGGGCAGCAGCAGCAGAGATCTTTCCGTCTCTTCTCGCCTCTTCTCCGCCTTCTTGTCTTCCTCTGCTGCTGCGCCTCTCCACGCCGCCACTGCTGCCCTGGCTGCTCCTACTGCTGCTGCTGCTCGTTCGTGTGCGGCTGCTGCTTCTTCCTCTTCTAGTACATCTGCTGCTGTTAATCGCCGAAAGGGGCGGTCTGCTGTCGCTGCTGCCATGCGTCTTGCTGCTGCTGCTGCTGCCTCCGTTGCCGGCGCTGCTGCTGGTGCTGCGACTGTACTTCCTACGGGTGAAAGCTTTGTCGCCGCCGCTGCTGCTGCCCTCCCGTTCGCTGGCAGAGAAACAGGAGGAGGCGCAGCAGCCTCTGCTCGGCTCGAGAATAAGGCGGTGCACTTTCTGCTTCTCCTGCTCATCGGCAAAGAGCAGCAGCAATCGCAGCGTCAGCAGCCTGCAGACCCCAAGCGCCAGCCGCGGCAAGGTACCAGGTAGCCGCGTCCTGCCGACCGGGTCTTTACTTCTGCTGCTGCGTACCACAGGCTGATGGACGCGCTGAAATAATTCTCTTTCGGCATGCCCTGCGCCCTCGCTGCCGCTGCCAACTGGTCCCCGCCTCTTCCTGCTGCTGCTGCTTCTTTTGTACCGACATTTTCCCACCAGTGCCCTTCCTCTTCTGCTGCTGCGCAGCGTGCTCCTCTCTCGTCCTCCTTCTCCTTTTCCTTCACGAGTGCTGCGCCTGCTCCTGCCGCTGCGACCGGAGTAGCTTCTTTCTTCAACGTGGCTGCTGCGGTTCCAGCGGCACAGGCACTTCCTTTTCCGCCTCTTCCTTCTTTTCTTCGGTCTCTTCCTCTTCCTGTCTCCTCTGCTTCTGCTGGTTTTGTTTGCCGACTGCTGTTGCTGCCGTCTGCTGTCCTCCCTGTCGCAGTGAAGCAACCATGTTCTGCTGCTGCTGCCACCCTGCAACCCTCCGTTTCTTCCTTGGCGGCTTCCTTCTTGAAGAACTCTGCTGCCCTTATTCGTCGAACACTTGCCCCTCTCTGTCTGCTGTCCCCCCTGCTGCTGCGACTTCACTTCCTGGTGCTGCAGCACCAGCGCCATTGGCCGCTGCGGCGACTGCAGCTCCTCCTGCTGCCTGTCCTGCTTCCACGGCTGGATTTTCGTACGTAGCTGCTGCGGCTCTTGCTGCTGCTGCAGCTGCTGTAGGAGAGACGGGAAGAGAGGCAGCTGCAGACATCGTGTGAGGCGCTGCATCAGGTCTGTACGATAGCAACTTAGGCAACTGCAGCAGCAGACCTGTCCTTGCTGCTGCTGTGGCTCTCGCTGTTGCTGCTCCTCCTGCGGCGCAGCAAAGACAGAGAGCGGATTACATGCAGAAGAGGACCCGCGCGACGACCACCAGCAGCAGCAGGGCGATCGTCGCATGGAGCTAGTCTCAGAGGCGCTACAGCGGCAGCTGGTTTCCTCTTCACAACAGCCAAGACGGTGGGGCTTCCAGCTGCTTTGCTCAGGGCAGCAGACTTCTGCTGCTGTTTTGTGCCCCCCCACAAAGAAGCAGCTGCGGTTGCTGTTGCTGTTCCACGTGTTGCTGCTGTAGCTGTTGCGGCAGGGGCTGCTGTTGTGGGCCAAGCTGATTCCGCTGCCGTGGAGTGCAGTGCTGCTGCAGCAACAGCTCTTGTTGCTGGCAGTGGCGCTGCTGCACCACGTGCTGCTGTTGCTGCTCGGTTCGATTTCTTCCGGACCCTGCTTCACCTGCAGCGCAAGGACGTGCGCTGCAGCAACGCCACGGAAGCAGCCGCAGCAGCAGTAGCAGCCCGGCTGCTTTGACAAAGTGAAAGACATCGAAGAATCAATCGCCGCTGTTGCTGCTGCTGTTCCGGGTGGCGGTGGTGGTAGTGCCGCTGCTGCTGTTTCTGCTGCTGCTCCAGCATTCCACTCGGTGACGAGGAGCAGCTGTTCGTCAGCGAGCTCTCGCAGCAACAACATAGAGAAGAGAAAAGAGCAGCACGAAGCAGCCACCCACTGCTGCGGCAGGTGAACGAGTGAGCCGCCCATCTGCTGCTGGACGTGTGGACGCAGAGCACGCTGTAGCAGTTCCTGCGGCAATATTTGTAGCTGCTGCGCTTCTTCCGCCTTCATCTCCCTGCTTTCTCGTCGCTGCTGCTGCAGTTTCCGCACCTGCTTGTGCTGTTGAATCTGCTGTTGCAGGGTCTGGTGCTGGTGCGAACTGGTGACTGGGTCCTGCCGCTGCTGCAGCTCCCCCTGCTGCTGTTCCTGCTGTTGCTGTTGCTCCTGCCGCTTCTGATAAACCCGCCGTCTTTGCAGGGAAAGGGACAAGGCACCTCGAGCGGCTCGTGCTGCAGCAGCAGCATCCGCTGCTTCTCCTTCCGCCGCCGCCGCGCGTCTTGTTGCTGGAGGAGCCGGCAGCAGCCGTGAGAAGCGGTTGCAAGGATCTGCAGCAGCCGTCGCACTGTCCACAGCGCGAAGGAAGGAAGCAGCGGTGGGAGCTTTTGCCTCTGCCGCCTCTGCAAACAGAAACGCATACAAGTCAGCCAGCAGCAGGCGCTGGGTCTGCGGCAGCAGCGACACCTCTGCACGGGCTGCAGCAGCAGCAGCAACTCGCGTCGGAGAGGTGCGAGTGGGGCCGGACCATCGCGAAGATGGGCGCTGCAACAGACACCCGCTGCTGCTGCTGACACTGTGGGAAAGTCTCCGCAGCTGTGAGCAGCAGCTCCGCATGCAGGCGCGCAGCAGTGCGACAAGACCAGGGGATGGGAACGCGGCGGTGGCGCTTCTGCTGCTGCACGGGAGGGAGGTTGATATCGCAGCAGCCGCGTCTGGTTCGCATGACAGAGATCGAGAATGCAGGGAGGAACAGGGCGGAGTACGGCAGTGCGAGGAAGCGCATGCGCTGTCAGAAGGAGCAGAGCGGGCAGCAGCAAAGTCTCGATTCTCTGTCCAAACGTCGTCACCTTGCCACTGTCGGTGCTTCTTCTTCCCCGCGTGCTCCTGCTGCTTCCCCACGCCGAGCTGCCGGTGACGAAGGACAGCCGCTGCAGCCTGCTGCGGTGGCTTCGCGCCTTGCTCCCCTTCGCTTGCCGCCGCTGCTGCGTCCCTCGGCTCGTCTTCTGCTGTGGTCGTGATGCAGGCCTTTTCTGGTGTTGTTGCTTCTGGTCCGCCTCTCGGGTGCTCAGAGCCCCCGCTGCTGCTGCTGGCAGTGGGCGCAACGTCCTCTCTTTCCCTCCGTGACGGATGCGTCGGCCCTGCAGGCAGCAAACGCAGCAGAAGCACCAGAGCGGCAGCAACAGCAGAGGAGCAGCAGCAGCACCAGTAGTAGAGCAGCAGCAAGGGCAAAGAAGTGTTGCCTCCCCGAACACGTGCTGACGTCGCGGGCACAGGAGCCGGAAGCCGCTGCACAGCAGCTGTCAAGACAACAACACAGGCGTGAAAGCAGAGAGACGAATTCTCGTTTTCTGAGTTGGGCGCCGCTGCGGCTCTGTCTTCTCTCCAGATGACCGCATGCTTGTGCGTGTGTGCGTGCAGCAGCGGCAACCGTGGGCGCAGGCGCAGTCCCGTTCAGCAACAGATGCGCCCCCGCATTTATCAAACGCATGCACAGAAGATTGACGTCAAGGCTTAGAGGGAAGGCAAACAGAGAAAGGAGAAACAGGAGGAGGAAGACACGTAGGCGGGAACATGCATGCACTTATATACGTACCTGCACATGCACATGTCCACACACGCAAGAAGAAAGGCAGAAAAGCAAGAAGAAAAGGAGGGAGGGAAAGCACACGTGCTGGGGGGGCCGGACGACGCAGACGAAGACAGCCGGAGGCAGACACCAGGAGCGCAGCAACAGCAGAAAGGGCAACACGACCAGGTGCATGCGCTACAACGACAGCAGCAGCAGAGGAAAAGTAGGCGGAGGAGAAAAACACCCATGTGTCTGCAGCAGAGATACACCGCAGCGAACCGTCTCTGTCCGCATGCAGGCGCATGCAGCGGCAGCGAACTCATGCGGCGGGTGGGCCTGTGATCAGATGCCTTGAAGCGCATGTATGCCACGATGCACACTACAAACGTGTGGCTGATTAAAAAAACGCATGCACCACTCACCGACGCATGCGTCTGGATTAGTGACGCGTGCGGCCACACAGCCACGTGCAGCGGTGTACCTGCAGCTGCGATGTACGCGAGGCGACGCGACCAGTATGTGTATATATATATATATATGCTCGTAGAAACACAGACACACACATGTATATCTGTGAGCATCATTCAAATATACATATACATGTATGTATATAAAATTGCAAACTCTCTCTCCCTCTCTATATCTATATCTACATATATTTTGCCGTCCATTGTACCCATATATATATATATATATCAGAAGCACACTACCTAACGCGGGCAGGCCGAAGAACTCCTCAAGACCCCTTTCCAATGCGTACTCTATATACACATTCATATCTACACATATATGTATATATATATATATACGTATCTCCACACGAGTCCACTAAGTTGATGCGCATATGAAGAAGAATTAGTTCCGACAGCGCTCCATCGCAGACTCTCTCTCTCTCTATATATATATATATACATATATGCACGCATATATCTTGTGTCATGAGTATTAGACATGCATATACATATATGTACATACATACACATATATATATATAAGCACGCATATATATGTCATGAATATTACACGTGCCTCTTCTCTCTCTCTCTCTCTATATATATATATATATACATATATATATATGTATTTATACACGAGGTTCCTATATAAATGCATGCACACAGACGACCTTCTGGTGAGACAGTTGACGTGCGTGTGCAGCAGAGTGAGGCGCGTGGAGAGGCACGCAAAAGTAGCCTTAAGGCAGCAGGCTGCAGAGGCGGTTGTTTCTGCTTGTGGTGGGAGGCATGCGCTTGCATGTGACGCGAAGAAGTAGGAAAAGAGTACAGACGCAGCTGCTGCTTTGTTGCCTTGTCCCTGCGGCCGCGGGCCGTGTGGCAGCTGCTGCCCTCTCACCAGGGGAAGACGCAGTGCCTACGCCTGCAGCTGCGGCCACTCGTGCTGCTGCTGCCTCTTCTTCTGCTGTTGCTGCTTCTGCTGCTGCGGCGTCGGCTGCTACTGCCGCAGGGCAGGACGAGGGATCGTCTATCCCGGTTTGCGCCGCAGGGAGAGCAGCAGCAGCAGCTGGTCGTGGCGCGCGGAGAGGCAGCGCTAGCTGCTGTTTTCGCGGCAGGCCAAGTGTGGGGTCGACAGCGGGAACAGCGAAGTACGCCATGGACGCACCAGGCGGTGCAGCAAAAGCAGCAGCAACAAGCGTATGCAGTGCCAGGGGGAAGGGGATCTCCATTACGCTGCCGTTAAAACTGCCGGTACAGTACCCAACGTTACTGCCTGTCCTGCTGCAGTACCAGTCGCTCGCCTGCACAGACGCGCAAGTGAACCCGTCCCTGCCGCTTCTCCTCCTGCTGATGCTGCTCCTGTTGCTGTTTCTATAGCTGCTGCTACTGCTGCTGGTGGCGCTGCTTCTGTTGCCGCTGCTGTTGTCGCCACTCCAGTCACTGCTGCCGCTAATACAGCAGCAGCTCCTCGTGCCACCCGTCTCTGTCGCGCTGCTGCTTCTGGTGGTGGTAGTCATGCTACCGCGGCTGCTGCTGCCAGTAATGCCGCTGCCGCTCGCTTCGTTCAGTACGACGTTGCCGCTGTTCCTCGTAGCGCTGCTACTGTTGCTGCATGCGGTCGTGATGCTGTTGTTGCTTGGGATGCTGCTGCGCGCGTGGCGCCACCCGGAAGTGCTGCGGCAGGGCCGCGTGCCAGTGGGCGGTGGAGCCGCAGGAACAGCAGCACACAGAAGTAGATGCACGCAGCCGCATCCCTGAAGCACATAAGGAGATGCGGACGCGGCTGCTGCTGTTGCTGCCGCTGCGGAAACAGGTGCAGCAGGAAGAGCAGCAAAATCACGGCCAGGAGAGGCAGAAGCAGACGCAGTTGCTGCAGCAGCAGTACCAGCATCATAGGAAGGAAGGGACAAACCAGCGCACGCACCTGTCGTAGCAGCGACAGGAGATGTAAGAGAAGGTCGGCTAGCAGCAGCAGCAGCAGAGACAGCAACAAGCGAAGGTGGACACGTAGAAGCAGTGGCAGCGTGGACAGAGAAGATTTCAGCTGCAGCGGCAGCAGCAGCAGAGCGGGAGATTCTAAGAAGGAAGAAGCCACCGATTAGCTGCTGCTCCAGTTCAAACAGCGGCGCAGTGAGGAAAAAAAGTTGATGCAACAGCACTCGGGAATGGCAGCAGGAAGCTGCGGTGCTGCTGTTGCAGCAGGTGCTTACTCCTTCCACGTCCCACTGCGCAGCGTCCTGCTGCTTCTGCTGCTCGCGCTTTACAATACGGAAAAAGGACTGCTGTCGCTGTCTCTTCGCCACTGCAAGCTGCTCTTCCATTGTTTGCTGCTGCGACGCCGGAAGCTGCTGCTGCCTCTCCTGCACTGGCTGTTGTGAGGCGTGTTGCTGTTGCTGGTTATCCCCCTGATGCTGACTGCCGTGATGCTGCTGCGCTTGCGGGAGCTCTGCACGGCGTTGCTGCTGCTGTGCTGGATGCTGCTGCGGCTGCGAGGCATGCGGCCGTTGCTGCTGGTTCCCGTGTTGCTGCTGCTGCTGTTGCTGGAGGGGAGCAGCAGACGCAAGAGGCAGCTGATAGGCTGCGCCGCTGCTGCTGTTTCTTACGCAAGCAGGAGGCGGTGCTTTTCCTCCTGGTTCTTCCCCAGCAAAGCTGCTGTCGTAGCAGCTCGCCAGACTTGCTGTGGAGCAGCGCGTGCTGTTACTGCAGCAACTCGCAGCAGCACGGCAGTGGCTCCCCCGTTTTCTCCTCTCGCTGCTACTCTCTGTTGCAAAACCCGCTGCAAGCAGCGGCGGGTCAGCTGCTGCAGCAGTAGCAGCGAAGGGGAAAGTAGCAGCAGCAACAGCAGCAGAGGAGAAGCAGGAGGAGAAGGAGGAAGCCGCAGTAGCAGAGGGGGAAGCAGCACCATCAGCGGAGCCGGAAGCGGGAGCACTTCTGTCATGCTGAAGGGGAAAAACAGGAGCAGGAAGTAGAGCCGCACGAGAAGGATCTCCTGCAGCATCACAATCGTCAACAGACAATATGCCGAAGGCTGTCGCCTCTCCACGGGCTCCTTCTTCACTGTGGCTTGTACTGGTGGCAGCAGCCTCACCTGCTGCTTCAAGCAAGCCTGTACCATCTGCAGCGCCTACCACTGCTGCTGTTGCTTCTGTCGCTATCGCTGCGGTACATGCAGAAGGTAGTGCTGCTGTCGCTGCCCTGCAAGTAGCAGGTGTGCACGCAGCAGCACCTGCGTTTCGAGCGGCTGCCGCACACAGCTGCGTGTCTTCAGGTGCTGCTCCAGGAAGGCGTTTAATGGCTGCAGCGGCATTGGCTGCTGCTGGTGCTGCAGGTGCTGTAGCACGAGCAGCCGCGGGGAAATGGCAGCAGCAGGTAGTGCAGCAGCAAGGACAGCAGCAGCAGCGACGGCAGCAGGGGCTGACGAAAGGACAGCAGCCGCAGGAGGATCGAGAAGAAGCAGCAGCAAATTCGTCGAAAAGTACCCTGCGCAGCAGCTCCGCAGGGCGATCCGTCTCTTGTGCCGCTCCGGTGCTGCGACGCGGCTGCGCCGGTTGCTGCTGCGTCAGTTGTGGCTGCAGCTGCAGCAACGCACGCTCGCAGCAGCAAATCACAGCAGGCGTCTCCTTCCAGACAAAATTCCAAGGTTTTCTTCTTCTAAGAAAAAAGAGAGACGGCGACAGAGACGACGAAGTGGAGAGCGAGAAAAGGGGGGACAGAAAAGGAAAAGAGACAGAGAGAGAGACGTCTCTGCACGCTTGCATCACCCCTCCTCGGTAAAAACACAGCCACAGATCAATACAGACGTATATGCACGCCCCTCTTCCTCTAGGGGCAGCACACGTCGAAGAAGGCGAATTCCCCTTTTATTCTGACAAGTGACTTCCCCTTTTTTCTAAGAGAAGCAGAAGCGCTGCAGAGACGATGTTCTCTCTTCTGCGCGACACAAGCGAAGGAGGCGGCGCAGGCGGACCGCGCAGTTGCAGTCGCATGCATGCGTGTGCCTCTCTGCGGCAGAGAGAGACCCGCAAAGAGGGACAAAAAGAAAAGGCGTTTCAGAATGAAGAACGAGCACAAACATCAACGTCTATGTAAATATAGGCTCACCACACCACCGTCTGTTCTATTAAATACCTGCACAGGCGCACGCTGCAGCAGTCCGCCCATCTGCATAGAGAGAGCAAATATGTAAACATGCAGACAGATAAAGGTTCTTCTCTTCCAGCGCTGCCAAACCACACACACACACCTGTCTCAAGTGTATACGTACATATATTTATATATGTTTGGGTAGATATACAGACATCTACATATGTGGAAGGACAGACAGACCAATACGTGTATAAAGAGACATATATATATAGCGAGAGACCGATATTTAGAGGAATACATACATAGATACACACACGTGTATATATATGTGTAGATGCAGCTCTTTACATATAAATGGATAGACTTATAGCCGGATACACACATATGGATAAACGTACACACCGATAGATGCATATGAACTCTATATATATGTGTGTGTGTATATGTAGGTATCCATTATCAAATAGATTTGTAGGTAGGTAGGACTATATATTGTAGGACTGCAGATGTACAGGGTATTAAGGTATCCGCAGATATAGGGTCTCTGCGTCTCTCTCTTCTACTCACTCTCTTCTTCTGTCTCTCTGTGTGCATGCAGGCACACATGTCGCTTTCTTCTTGGGAAAGACGTGCAGCAGACAACAGATGGCGTAGAAGTGAAAACGGTGGCGCACATTAAACTTCGCTGCGTTTCTCTCTCTTTACAGATATATGTACATACATATACACTTCAGTGGAATGCAGGATTATACGTGTACACTCGAATCACGATCATCGACATATATATGTATATCCTAGTGCATATCTTTTTGCGTGTTATCATACCCATAGACACAGATATACATATATGCATATATATTCATATGCATAAATGTATATACAAATGTGTGTGCGTACATTCGTGAACTGCGATACACACATCTACAGATATACAAATACATATACGTACACATATATATGCGTATCTGTGTGTGTGTGTGTGGGTGGGTGGGTGTCTCTCTCTTTCTCTTTCTGTATGTACATGTGTATTTGTATATATCTATGTATGGATACTATGGGGAAAGAAGCAACATCTAAAATATACATGTACGTGGTTTTGGGTCTACCTCCCTTGTTGGAGAGTCAAAAATCATTTCTCAGAGTTCTCTGTGTATCTCTCTGCGTCGCTAAGAGACTGTCCTTACGAACGTGTGTGTGACACTGCAAGAAAAAGCTTTCTTGGCGAGCTTTTTTTACTCCATCTTCGCAGTGCACCGACGCATGTCTGTCTGAGGAGAGGCGGACTGATGAAGAAGGAGGTGCGCGTGTGTACGTGCGTGTCTCTCTCCGCAGAAAAGTCAGCGGGACTGGCTGCAGGCCCTTCGTCTCCGTCGGGCTGCTGGTAAGTGTCTCTTTTTCCTCGACGAGGCGCGCTGCCGCGCACTAGTAGTGCATGCGAAGGCGCAGGGCCCCCTACGGACGTCCGCAGGCACTGCGTGCGTCTTGGGCGAGAGAAGACAGAGAGACAGAGACAGAGACGTACAGTCGCGGAGAGTCCGAGACACACGCACACACGCACGCCCGTATACGTGTGGAGAGACGAGACGCCTAGCGAGAAGGAGAGACGGGGGCAGGGAGAGGCACACACGTACACACAGAGAGACGGCAAAAGACAGCGAGACAGAAAGGGAGACGGGGAGTGGACCCAAAGAGGTGCAGAGCGCGAAGGAGGAGGACGGAGACGCAGAGGGAGACGGGCAGTGAGTGAGACGGAGACACGGGACAGAAGAGCCGCAGGCAGCAATAGTGTTTGTGCTGTGACGCTGCAGGCAGATAAACGTCGAGTCCTACAAGGAGAAACGGAAGAGAAACGTTCTTCTGAGTCTCCTCGAAGACGCGTCTCCTTCTTGAAAACAGCGGCCCGTCGAATGTGGCTACACACAAGCACGTGGACGCTGCAGGACGTGTGTTGCTGCTGCGTGCTTTTCTGCGGGCTTTGTGGGCGCTTGCGAGGAACTTCGTGGGCCGTGGTGCTGCTCCGGTGCGTGGAGGACCCCACCTGCGGGTGACGCGTCTGCAGCTGCTGCTTCTCTGCCTCCGCCTCTCTCGCAGTTCTTCCAGCTGCTCCTGCCGGTGCTTCTGCTGCTGTGGGGTGTGCTGCTGCTGCGGGTGCTGCCGCGGAGGACGCTGCTGCTGGTGCTGCTGCTTCTTCTGCTGTCGGCGTCGGTGCAAGTGTGTCCTGCCCGCAATTCAGCAGCCGGCGCATGACTCTCTCGGCTTCGCGTGCAGCAGCAACCCGACACATCGCTGCTGCTGCTGCGTCCTGCGCTTTAGCAGCAGCTGAGTTAAGTTGCGCTGCTCTGCTGCTGCTTCTTCTTTGAACCAAAGGAGCTGCTGCAGTTGCTGCTGCTTCACTCCCACCTGCTGCGGCTGACGACTCTCCTGGTGCGTCTCTCCCTCCGCCTGCTGCTGTTTGTACCCCTGCTGCTGTTTCCACGCCTCCTGCTGCTGCTTCTGCTACAGCAGTTGCATCGCGTGCAGGGAAGAGAGAACGTTTGCAGTAAAGCGCTGACGCATGAACCGCCGCGACGCTGCACGCAGCCGCAGCAGCGGCAGCGGCAATTGGGGCGCTCCAGGCCAGCAGCTGCAGCCGCCGAAGCTGCATGCAGCAGACGACCCAACCCGCTGTTGCTACGGGGAGCCCCTCTGCCGCTTCTACGTTCAATTCCGCTGCTGCTCCTGGCGGTAGGCGAAGTCCTGCCCCTCCTGCTGCTGCTTGCGCTGCTGCTGCTGCTTCCGCTGCAGACGTCGCCCATTCCAGCAGAGGCACCTGCAGACGCCGCAGCGCTCTGGCGAAGTCCTTCCACAGCTGCTGCGAGCGAGGGGTCTGCACCGCCCTTCCCGCTCCTGCTGCTTCTTCCGCTGTGGCTGCTCCACCACCGCCTGCTGCTGCCGCTGCAGCTGCAGTCGCTGCTGCTTTCTTGACTGCGGGGGTCGGTGCTGCTGCCGGCGCAGCTGTTCGCGAGGACTGGGACGACAGGGAGCTGGCCGTTGCTTCGCGACGCTGCTGCTGCCGCCGCTGTGGATGCTGCTGCTGCAGCTGCTGCACCTGCTGCAGGCGCTGCACCGCCGCCTGGGTGGCCTGCAACCAGATGAGCGTGCTTCCCGCATGCAAAAACGTCTCTTCGAAAATTCGCTGCTGCTGCTGTTGCCGCTGGGAGATCTGCTGCCCTCCCGTTGCCGCAAAGCGAGGCGTCGTCGGCATCTGTTGCGCTTGCTGCTTGCACACGTGTTGCTCCTGCTGCTGGTGGTAGCTGCCTTCCTGCTGTTGCTGCTGCCGGTCTCCAGTAGCTGCGTGTGCTGCCGCTCCGTCCTTTGCAGCAGCTGCAGTAGGTGGCTGCAGTGGTGCTGCCAAGGCGCAAAAGAGCAGCAAGTCGCTTGCACCGCTGTCGTCTCGGCGGGGGCTATCGCTACCGCTGCTCGCCTCCTTGTGGCCTACCTGCTGCTGCTGCAGTGCCAGCGCCAGGCGCTGCGCCGTCGCATGTAGCTGCTGCCGACACGCAGCCACCCCAAGGAAAAAATCTTCTAACGCTGCTGCCGAGGAGCTCTTTGCGGAACAAGCAGGAACGTCACCAGCACCAACAGGACGCGCAGCAGCATGTGAGCTGGCACCACCAACAACAGCAGACCTCTCGGCGGGGAACGATGCCCCTGCTGTGCGGCTGCGGTCAGACTTTGGCGGCACGGCCACGCCCGCAGCAGCAGCAGCCCCGTGCGAATCCTGGAAAGTCGCGGCGTCGCACTCAGCAGAAGCAGCAGCTCTGCGTGTTGACCTATCTCCTGCAGGAGCAACAAAGCTGCACCGGCTGTTACCGCTGTTGCGGCTGCCGCGTGAGCTGGAGCAGCAGAAGGAGAACTCTTCTGCCGACGAACTGCACAGCAGCAGCAGCGGCCATAGAAAACGCCAACGAAGCGAGCAGAGAACTCCGCGCTTCCCCGTGCATTCCTCAAGAGTATCTAGACATAAACTGCAGACGTTGAACTCGGCTGCTGGTTTTCCTTTCCTTTCTGCTGCAGCAGCTACGTCGTCGGCTGCTGCTTCTTTTCCTGTTTCTTCTTTTGGTGGTGCCGCTTCTGTCGATCGTCTGACACCTGCCGAGGCTGTCCCAAACGCTGCTGAGGCCGCTGCTGCTGCTTCTGCTGCTCCTACTGCCGTTGTCCCGGCAAGCTGCGGGCCTGTGGACGATGTTGCAGGGCTGGCGGCAGCAGCGACCTGCGCTGCGGCGCCGGCGGCACCACATCCCCCAGCAGCAGCAGAGGAGAGAAGAGCGAGAGGAGGAGCAGCAGCAGCGGCAGGACGGGAAGAAGAAGGAAGAGGAGGAGCGGCAGCAGCAGAGGCAGTAGCAACGGGCAGCAGAAGTAAAGAGAAGCGGAGGAAGAACAGATGACTGGGGGATGCAAGAAAAGCATGGCGCAGCACGGGATGGCTGCTCAGGCGTAGCAGCAGCAACAACAGCAGGTGAGTAACCTCCTGCTGCGTCAGTGTCAAGCGTGCGTTGACGTCACGACTGACGCGGCAGCAGCAGGTGTCGCCGGCCTCGCAGCGCCAGCTGCCATTGCTGCTGCTGTTGCTGGCGACGCTTTCATTGCTGCAGCAGCAGCAGGAAGAGAAAGAACCGCTGTCTGTCGTGCTGCCGCTCCTGCAGCCTCCCGAACAGGACCCCTGTAAAGCAGCACCAGCAGCAGTCGCAAATACGTCGTGGCAACAGAGGAAGGCGAGCAGGAGAGCACCAGAGACAGCACCAGCAACGTGGATCTGCAAGCAACAACAACACAGGTGTATACCACGATATATATATATATATATATGTCTATATATGAAATGCTTATACTTGCGGGCAGGCAGATTCGTATAAATCGAGACAGAGGCAGAGAAACATGTATGCGACTGTGGCAGGACAAAGAACACCTTTCTACTACTACGGCAGTAAATATCGTAGGCATACACAAGTGTGGCAGTACCTTATTATATTGCATTATAGGGTTATATATATATTATAGGTCACCTCTAAAGAGAGGGACAGATGTAAAACTGTGGTATTATATTGATATACTATGTTTTATACTAATATGCATGTATTCAACAGAGGGGGGTATATGTAGCACTACGCATATCAGAGACAGATACATACAATTGTGGTATTATATTATTATAGTGTGGTACGAACTACGATATACACATATAGAGAGAGGAAGCCATATATATATACATAATACTACCTGTAACAGAGAGATACAGATGTACGACTGTAGTATTTGGCTATTCTATATACACATATATGTATATATAGTACGAGGTGTAATAGAGATCAATATACACAAGTGTAGTACTTTATCATCATACTGTGTTAAAGAGTAGGATATATATACATACATACATCTACATGTGTATATATATAAATAATACTACGTTTAATAGAGACAGAGACGTGCAAGTGTGGTATTGTAGAGAGTACGCTTTTACTAAGGGACATCTGTCCAGCGGCGACAGCAGCGGTAGGGCAGCCAGCAGCAGCAGTCACACCTGCGTGCATGCAAGGAATCGCTACACAAATCCTTGTATCTACATCTATACATACACACATTCATATATCCGTACACGTGTATATACATATATATATATTTGTATCCGTACAGACACATAAGTATCTAGGCACGTATGTGTGTCTCAGTACGTATGTGTATATGTATATGTATGTGTGTATATGTATGTGCGTGTACGCATATGTGGACGTATGTGTATATGTATGTATATTTATGCATATGTGTGTATTTGTATACGTATGTGCATGTGCCTATACGTATAGCTGTATGTATCTATGTGTGTATGTATACCTATGTAAGTATACACGTGTATCAACGTATATATATATACATATATGTATATGGTGGGAGATAGGATAGGAGGTAGGTGTATGGTGCAGTAGTAACAGTAGAAACTGCTTCATCAGCAGCCAGCACACCTGCACGCTAACACGTACATGCATTTTTCTGCATACGCACTTATACGCATCAACATATAAACATATATATATATATATGTGTATGTATATACAATGCTGCGATAGCAGCAGGCGCTGATTCAGCTGGTGACTTTAGGCATGCGTATCAACTTGCAGGTAGAAGTGCGCGTCTCGACGAGCATGTGGGACACAACAGCAGCAGCAGCGGGAGATGCACGCGAGAGTTGAGAGACTGGCGTGCTGCTGCGACGGAGGAAGCGACAGCAGCAGCGAGGAGGGCGGGGACTGGTTGGGGCGGCAGGGGGACAAAGCAGTCGCTGCTGCAGCAGCAGCAGGGCGTCGCACCACGCAGCAGCAGCAGGAGGAAGAAGAAGAAGACCTGCTCTGCAACATCAGCAGCAGCACGAGGAGCAGTAGCACAAGCAGCAGCAGCGTCACAGCAGCCGCAACACGGGTTGCACAGCGCAGGTTCACAGCAGCACCCACGAGAGCAGAGACTGCAGCAGAAGTCGTCGCGGCAGGAAAGATGGCAGCAGAGCGACAGCAGCTGAAGTTCATGTGGCAGCAGGAGGAGGAGTAGCAGCAGCAGGAAGATAAACAGCAGCAGATCTACGCCAACACAACACTATACGTGGCACCACCAGCAGGAGCAGGGCTGGAATATACAGCGGCAGCAGGCGTGAAGAGCAGCAGCACCACCAGCAGCAGCAGGGCTGGAATATACAGCGGCAGCAGGCGTGAAGAGCAGCAGCAGCAGCAGCGACAGGACAATAACAGGTCCACAGCAGCAACATGTGCAGTGCACTGACAGCAGCAGCAGCAGGAGTGCAAGGCCAGCAGCAACAGCAAACCAGAAGCGGAAAGTTCAGCGGCAGCTGCAACCGTCGAAGAATGAGAAGGAGGACGGGAAATATCAGCAGGAGAAGCACACCTGAAGCAGGATGCCCAACAGCAGGGGCACCAGCAACAGCAATACCGATAGCCAGGGCACCAGCAGCAGCAGCGGCAGCGTGGCCACAGCAGCAGCGGCGTCCGTAGCAGCACCGGGCGTAGTACCAGCAGCAATAGCAACAGCAGTAGCAGCAGCACGCGCCGCAGCAGATGTAGTAACAGCAGCAGTAGCAACAGCAGCAATAGCAAAAGCGGCAGCAACACCAGCAGCCGCAAGAGTAACAACAGCAGCAGTAGCAGTAGCAACAGCGACAATATCCAGAGCAGCAGCAACAGCACCACCAGCACTAGCGACGGCGCCAGAAGCAGCAGCAGCAGCAGGAGTAGACCTCGTAGCAGTAGCACAGAACAGCAGCACCAGCACCATTGGCAGCACCAGGAGCGGCAGGAGCAGCAGCAACCTCAAAAGAGGTAAGAGCTGCAATAGCAAGAGTATCAAGACAGTCGGCAGCAGCGGCAGTATTCCCGACAGGAACGCCCCAAGCAGCAGCAGCAGTATTCCCACCAGAAAGAGCAGCAGCAGACGCCCCGTCTCAGAGTGCAGCAGCAGGAAGGCAGCAGCAGCTAGAAGAGGACAAACAGAAACGCGAGGAGCAGCCGGAGAGAGATTTCGATGGAGAAGTACGGGTATGTAGATAGGTCGCGAGCCACGCATGTGATCGTCCAGAAACGGCAGCACTTCTGTACTCCGATAATTGCGTGCAGGCGTCTGAGGAAGAGACAAGTGTGGGGCCCCACAGACCGAACCACAAGATGCACCGAGACGGAGACAGAGACAGAGAGACGTGTCTAAAGAGCTGTCATCACACACACGCATGCACGCGCCCAGGAAAAGCTAGAAAAGACGAAGGGAGAAACTTCGCAGAGAGACACAGAGACAGGAACAACTGAAAAGGTCAGTCCTGCATGCATATATATATATATGTATTCTGGTGGAGCACGGGAGAGAGAAGAGGACGGATGCAGGCACACGCACACAAACAGACCGACGCGGAAATTGAAGCGACTCCTGCCTTAAGAACCGAGAGACGGGGAAACACGCATGTGGTACGGTTGCATCCATTCGCGTGAGACGGGCGGGGGGAGGGGCAGTCGGTGCTGCAGTTGCGGGGATTCTCGTGTCTCTCTCTATACGCACGCATCATGGACTCGCAGCTGGCTGTGTGGAGAGTGACCCACCTGCTGCTGCTGGTGGTTTTCCTTCTTGGCCGATCCTGCGTCAGCAGCAAAGGCAGACGGAGAGTCGCGCTGCTGTGCTGCTGCGGCAGATGCTGCTGCCTTTGCCGGGACTGCAGAAGGTGCGCGGGGACTGTTCCCGCTTGGCAAACTCCAGGAGTAGATCCCCTCTCCCTGGGTCACCGCTGCACGTAGCAGATCACCGATGAATGTAGCCGCTGCCTCGGCGCTGCTGTTGCAGCTCTTTTCCCCGTGGCTGCGGGGGGAGAGAGAACTGGTCGGAGTGCCGTTGCTGCTGCTGCTTCTCCTCCTCCTTCTGAGGCGTGTCAGCTGCTGGTTGCTGCGGTTCTTGCTGCCGCTGCTGCAGGTCTCCAGGCTGCTGCAGCCTCTCACTCCACTAGGCGTCGGCGCGTCGCTGCCGCTGTCCTGCGCGCTGTTGCTTTTCTCAAGTCGACCCCTGCTTCTGCTGCTGCTCAGGGGACTGCTCGCTGTCGTGCTGCTGCTGGTGATTAGGGGGGCAAGAAGGGGGGCGGCACCTGTTTCTGCTGCTGCTCCTGCTGCTCTAGGAGAGTAGCGACAGCAGGCTGTGCTGCGGCTGCTGCTGGTGCTTCCGACGCGTGGCCAGTCGCAGAAGCAGCAACACGCACTCTCGCCCTCCTCGCTCCACGCCGAAGTCGCTGCTGCTTCCTCTTCTTCCTCCAGCTGCTGCTGCACCGACGTGCACAGAGCTGCTGTAAAAGCCAGAGATACGTATGGATTTCTCCCGAAAAGAAATGCATGCGCTAAACACTGCAGCAGCCAGTGCTGCTTTCCTCCCACGCCTTTTCCTGCTGCTGTTTCTCTTGCGTCTCCTGCTGCTCCTGCTCCTGCAGCTGCTGTTCGTGCAGCGTGCTGTAGCCAGCAGAGGAGCCACTGGGCGAGGCAGATGACGGCGCCGCCGGAGAGGCGGGGATGCTCTGCCAGCATCAGGAACACCCGCGCGGCTGCAGCCCAGGCAGCAGCAGTATCACCAGCAGCAACGTCAACGGAGCGACAAATTAAAGAGGAAAAATGAGCAGCAAAGGACCAGCGAACGAAACACCAGCAGTACTGCCACAACGGCAGCAGCGGCGGCAGCAGTAAACAGGCAGCGACAGATATGGCAGCAACAGGCACACCAGCAGAGAGGTGTACATAAGTGTGTGAAAGAGAGAGACGACAGAAGCGACAGCCGCAAGAACGCTCCTTTACATGCATATATATGTATATATATATATATATGTATATGCTGTTACGTATGTGAGTGACTGCTCATATATATACGTCTACACAGGTGTCTACGTACGAAGCAACCCGACAGGTGCGTATTTATATACTTCATGTGTATGCATGCACAGCAGCAAACATGACCTGGCAGAGACGGTATTCGACAATAGCTTCTTGAACAGCTGGGGCGGGTGCTACAAGGAGCTGCTGCTGCTGCGCGGGTGTCCCACGGTTGCTGCTGCTGTTACTGCTGCGTCACGCAGATAAGGCTAGCGCTCTTGCTGCTGCATCTGCTGCGGCGCCGCCGTCATACGCTGCAGCTGCCGTCGCCGACTTCAGCCCCCCCCGTTCCTGTGCTGCTGCAGCTGCTGCTGTTGTTGCTGTTCGGCGGCTGCTGCTGCTGCGGGCACTGCTCTGCGTGCTGCGCGCCCGTCGCTCCTCCTCCTCCCTCCCCAAATGACAACAGCAGCTTTTCATCCCTACAGAGACACAGGCACGCGTATACCTGCCCCATCTACACGCGGAGGAGGTACACACACGTAGAACCGCCATACAAATATACAGGAAAAGTCGCTAGCTCTATACAGAGACACACGTGTGCGTTCACTGCTCCAGCTAGACGCGTGGGAGGTACACACACACATAGTATAGCCCCTACAAATATACAGAGAAAGTCGCTTGCCCTACGCGCATCTATATCTACCCATATGTATATATACATTCTGGTACAGCACTGGCGCAAAAGCGCATTTAAGACGGTGGAGGGAGGGAGGACGGAAAGACAGCAACGACATGCGGAGGAGCTTTTTGTTGTTGTGCCGCGGGTGTATATTTTCTTCTCTTTGCTCCTCTTTTCCTTGTTGAATGCTGACATATATGCGTGTATTCATCCAATTATGCTTGTCACACGTACGTACGTGTTGTTGTTCCACCTGTATTTATATACACACGTATACACCCACAAAGAGAGACAGAAGAACAGAGAGAGGAAAAGGGATTACGTGTGTACAGACACATATATAGGAAGAGAGAAAGGGAGATGCAGCACCGCAAAATTTACATTTATGTGTATGCATATATCGGGAGAGAGATCACGCATATATATAGAGAGAGCGAGAGAGAGATCCTGCGACAAAAATATATATAGAGAGAGGAAACCACTACGACAAAAGACAAACATATACATATATGCGTAGAGAGAGAGATTGCGCATATATGTATACACGTATGAAAAGACAGAGAGAGAAAGCCACTACAACAAATTACATATATATATATGCGTATACAGTGGAGGAGAAAAAGGGGACATATATATATATGTACGTAGAGAGAGGGAGAGAGAGTCAGAGAGTACACTGCGACAAATACATATATATATATATAAAGAGAGAAAGACACTATGACATATATATATGTATATGTATAGAGTGGGAGAGGAAGAGGGTACATATATGTGTATATATGTAAAGAGAGGGAGGGAGAGTTACAGGTAGACACACGTGTCTACCTAGAGACAGAGAGAGATAGATACACACATAAATACACACCCACACAGAGAGAACACAAGCGTTTGTTAACAGAGAGAAAGTAAAGCAGTCCGTACGGCGAGAGAGGGAAAAAGAGAGAGACTCTTCACCAACGTACGTAATATATACGTGGCGTGTACGCACGAGGACAAGCAGACAAAGAGTAGTACAGGTCGAACACGAGCGAGAAATGTGGAGACGCACCTCCGCGGAAGGAGAAACGGCGTGTGGCCCACTTGGAGAAAGAGAAAGGGAAGAAAGAGAGAAGCGGAAAGACAGAGAGACGGAGAAAGAGACGGAGGACGCCAGCAAGAAACAAAAGGTGGGGGCGCAGCAGACACGCGGAGAAGACACGGCACGCGTGAAGGAAGCACACGAGAGAGAGATGTAGAGAGGCACCGGGAGGACGCAGTTCGCAGGGGGCGGGCGAGGCTCTGGGCGAGAGAGACGGAGAAATGCCGGAAGTGAAAGGGACTTCGATGTGGAGACTGACTAGCAAGGGACGCAGACAGCAGAGAGAGATTTAGACGAAGCCAACGCTGTGAAGAGAAGAGAAATGTAGCAGACAAACGAATCCAGAGATGCCCGTAGGTAGACGCAGACATATGAGGGAGACGAGACGGGAGAAGACAGAGAGAGAGAGACACACACGCGCACGCAGGGGATATGCAGGTGGGAGGCGCACTGGACATTCTTATTCCGCTATCTTTCGAGACCTGCCTTCATCGCAGCGCCATGTCTCCAGCTGCTGCAGCAGCCATGAAGCATCCTCGAACGTTAGACAGTTGCCGTCTCGTCTCGTTCCCTCCGCTGCCATTCCTGTCTTTAGAGCTGGTGCGCCTTCTTCCAGTTCTCCTGCTGTTGCTGTTGCTCGGTCTTTTGTTGCTGTCGCCGCCACCGCCGCCTCTGCGAGCCAAGTAGGCGCCAGCGTCATGGCTGTGTTCCACGCTGGCCGACACGTACTACGTACGCGTCGACAGAAGCTGGTCGTCGCGGCGTGCAGCAGCAGCTCTGCAAACCAGAGAATCCTCGCAGAATCAAGCAGCATGTGCTGTTCGACTCTGCCCTGTCCCTCGCGCTGCTGCTGCTGCAGCAATGTGTGCTGCCTCGCGCTCCCGTGCCGTCGAAGTTTGCGACTTTGGCGTGCATCTCTTGGGCACTGCTGCGGTTCCTTGTGCGCTTGGGGGCTGCTCCTGCTGCAGCTGCTTTCCCCTCTCTGCTGTGTGCTTCTGTTCTTCAACAGGGGGTCGATGCTGCTGCTGCTGCTATCCGAGTGCCACGTCTTTCTCCTTCTCCTCCCGATGCCGCTGCTGCTCCTGCTGCTGCGGCGCGGCAGGCGTTTCCTCTTGCTCGGCAGACCGCGACGACGCGCTTCTACGAAGCGACGTTCCCTTCTGTTGCTCCCGCTGCTGCTTCGGTTGCTGTCGTTGCTGCTGCGGTTGTTGCCACTGCTGCTCCTGTCGCTGTCGCCGATGTTTCTCCCGTTGCTGCTGCTCCTGTTCCAGGGACTGCTGCGGCGGCGGCCCTCGCTGATGCGAAGTGCGCCCGCATGACGTGAGACTTCGGCACGTTCGCCGTTGCTGCTGGTGGGGACCGAGTGCCTCATCCGACGCGGGTCTGAGGGCCGTCTCTGCCTCCTGATGCTGTGTCTCTGTACAGGTGAAAGCAGCAACAGCGTCTTTTTCTTTGGGACTGTTGCCAGCACGCCATCCCATTCTCCCCGTCCGCTCCCGTCTTCGAGAGAGGCACTACGCTGTTGCTGCTGCTTCTGGTGCCGCCGCTGGTGCGGCGTCTTCGAACGCTGTTGTTGCTGCTCGGACAGCTGCTGCTGCTGCGTTTGCTGCTGCTCCAAATGCTTTTGTTGCTGCAGTTGGTACGACAATTGCTGCCGTTGCACGAGCCGCTCCTGCTGCCCCTGCTGCTGCTGCATCTGCCGCTGTTCCGCCTGGCCCCGTCGTCCCTGCCGCTGCTTCTGCTGCCGTAGCTGCTGGAGCTGCTGCTGCGTCTGCTGCTCGGGGCGCTGGGAAGAAGCAGACCGAAGAAAAGGAGAGCCGTCTGGCAGCAGCTTCTGCTGCTGCGTGGTCCGCACTCGAGCAGAAACAGCCGCAGTCGATTCTGGATGACTCTCGCCGCTGCTAGTGCTGCTCCTGCTGCAGGCGTTGCCGTAGCGTCTTTGGGCGCGTACCAGCGGCGACTCCTTACCATACTGAAACGGCGGGCGCCTCTTCTCTGCTGCACGCAGCTCCTCTTCCGCGTCACTGCCGCCTGTCAGCCCTTCCCAGTTTTTCTTCCGCCGTCGCTGCAACGAGAAGTAGCGCGGCTCTTCAGTCACCTGCGTCTCTGCAGTGCTGGTGCACACATCCGTTTTGCTTTGCCCTGGGCTGCTGCGTCTTTTCCTCCTTTCCCTCCTGCTTCTCCTGCTGTCGCCGCTGCTGCTGTTGCGAGAAGTGACGTTGGACAGGCTGATGCTCCCCTTCGTTCTCGCACTGCTGCTGCTGCAGCAGCTCCTGCAATTCCCACTCGTGCTGCGTCTGCTTCTCCGGGAGACGCTGCTGACGCCGCCGCTGCTGACGCCCCCGCTGCTGACGCCCCCGCTGCTGTCTCTTTCTCTCTCCTCCTCACATCGGAGGCCGCTGCTGGTGCTGCTGCTCCTTGTGTTTGCCTGTTTTCTCCAACGGGTCCTGCTGCTGTCTAGCCCTTGCTGTCTGCTGTTGCTGCTGCAGCGCCTGTCGTCCATGTTGCTCCCTGCTATTGCTCTTGCTGCTGTCCCTCCTGCTGCTGCAGTGTCCACTGCTACTCTTATTTCTCCCGCTGACGTGTCTCCCCCTGCTGTCTCAGTTGCTGCTGCTGTTGCTCCCCTTATGGACGCGTCTCCTCTTGCTGCTGTTGCCGTTGCTGCTGCCGTTTTCCTTGCTGCTGCTGCTGCTGACCCGTTCCTTGAACCCTCTCTTGCTGCTGCGGCCTCTCTTACCTCTGCCTTTCTTACTGCAGCTGATCGTTGCGCTGCTGTACCCCTTGCCGCTGCTGCTCGGCTGCAGGACGCGAGGTCACCCCACGCCCGCCGCCGTCTCAACGTGAGGTGGCTCCTCCTGCTGCTGCCGCTGCTGTGGTCGCCACTGGACGCACAACGTGCTTCTACCCCATCACCAAGCTGTCTGCGCAGATGCGTTGCCGTCGCAGCTCTTGATTTGCTGCGACCACTGCTTCTGCTGTCGCTGCTGGAATTGCTTCTGCGGCTGCCTCTCATCCTCGGTGCATTGCTGCGGTATCTTCTGCTCCAGGGTCTGCTGCTGCTGCTGTTCCTCTCCCTGCGGTCGATTCCGCTACTTTTCCTGTTGTTGCCTCTGTTGCTTAGGCAGCGCTCCGTGCTGCGGCTTCTGCCGCCACTGCAGCGGTTGTTGCTGCTAGAGCTACTGCTCCTGCTGTAAGACTTCCTGCCGCAGCTGTCTCTCCCATTGCTGTCCGGTGAGTTGCTGCTGCCGTCTCTAGGCAGAAACACACCTGACGCCGCTGCTGCAGTAGGAGAGAGCTGCCGCTCCTGCCAACGATAGGCGGCAGCCTTCAGGCTGTCTCTGCTGCAGCGTCTTTGGCATGACGTCTCTGCTCCTGTTAATTTTCTACGCCGCAGCTGCCGGCTTTCTGTGGACGCGCTGCGTATCGTAACAAACAGCCTACGCTGTCGCGCCGTACGACCAGCAGCAGCAGCAAGAGCACCGCAACGACTCCTCCTCCTGCTGCTGCGCTTCTCTCGCAGCTGCTTCTTCTTCAGCTGCGCCCGCGAGAGGTCGGGTCTCTGCTGCTCTTGCTGTCCGTCACTGCTGCTGCTGCTGTCGTAACTCGGCTGCGCTCCTGCTTGACTCCTGAAGACTGCTTGCTGCCGCAGTCCTGCCTCGCGCTGCTCTTGTCGGTGCTGCTGCTGATTTTGCCGCAGGTGCTGCCGTGGCCAGGGGTGTCGGCGATGCTGCTGCTGCTCCTGCAGTCCCTGAGGGGAACTGCTGCTGCGAAGAGACGCGGGTCTCTGCCGATAGCGTGGCACCTTTTTTTGGAGCTTCTGCTGCTGCTGGAGCCGCAAGCTGCTGCTGCTGTCGCGGCTGCCCCAACGAGCCCGGTGGCGTCCTGCACTGCCCCTGCATGTGCTGCTGGAGCTTTGCTGCCACTGCTGTTGTTTCGCCGAGACGTCGTCCTTCACGCTGCCGCTGCTGCTGTCCTTTCTGCTACATGGTACGGGAGTGCTGCGCGCAGATGCACCAGCAGCACGCCACAGCTGGTGCTCGTCGTACTCAGTAGCAGCAGCAGCAGCAGTCCGCACAAGGTGTTGCTGCCCTTCCCTGCTATCAGCGGTTCTCCCGCAGTAAAGCCTGCCTCTTTCCCTCTGCTGCTGCTCCTGCGGCAATTCGTTTCGCCTTCTACTCTCTCTCCATTTCCTGCTTCTCTCCTGCGCACTGCAGCAGGAGCTGCAGCTTCTCCTGCTTCTGCTGTCCCCGCTGTCGTTCCTCCTCCTCCTTCTGTCGCAGCTGTCGCTTCTTCTGCTGCTGCTGTCGCTCAGGCGGCTATGCCCGACGCTACTGCTGTCGCATCTGCTGCTGTGGCTCTCGCACTTGTTACTGTTGCAGTTCTCTCTGCATGTAGTAATGTCTCGTCGGCAGAATCTTGCCTTCCCATGTTCTTGTTTGCTGTTCTTTTCTTTGCAGGAGTTGCTATGGGCGCTCCTCATTCTTCGGCTGCTGCTCTCTCTCTGCTGCCTCCTTCTAGAGCGACCAGAGAGAGACGAGCTGCAGCTCCGACAATTGCTTTCATCCCGCATGCGTACGCCTCTGCTGCTGCTGCCGCTGCCTTGTCTGTCGCGGCTGTGGCTGTTTCTCCTGCTGCGACACGTGTCGTCAGATCGTCTGCCGCAGTCTCCGCCATCATCCTTGCTGCTATTTCTGCTGCTTCCGCTTCTCCTGCTACTAATGCTACTTTCACTCGTAGGACTTCTTTTTTTGTTGTCGTTGCTGCTGCTGCGGCTGCTGCTTCTGCAGAGAGCGACTCGGTTATCGCGAAGATACTCTGCTGCAGCCGCTGCCCCGCTGGCGTCGTCTTGTCTGAACAGCAGCTGTCTTCTCCCACCTGATGATACACTTGCTGCTACTTCTGCGCCGGCGGCTGTTGCTGTCGATCCTGCTGTCTTCTGCGGTGTTCTCGTTGCTGCGGCTGCCGCTGCTGCCCTTGCTCCTTCCCCGGCTGCCGCAGGTGTTGTCCATGAGGTGGGTGCAGTCCCCTGAGCTGGTGCTGCTGCTCCTGCCGCCTTCGCTGCTGCAGTCGCGGTCGGAACGCCGCTGCCTCGGCTGCCCAGTCCGCGACGCTTGCGCCGCTCGTTGAGGAGTTGCCGTTGCTGCTGCTGTCGGCGCAGCATGCGGGTGCTGCCTCTGCCGCTGCACGTTTCCCCCCCCCCACCCGCGGCTGGTTCTACCGATGGTGCTGCTTGGGCTGAAGATGAGCAGGAAAAGGAAGAGACGCTGCGCGCAAGAACGGCGCTGCAAAGTGGCTGGTGCATGCGCGGCTTGAAGGTCGGGCGTGACTTATGCAGAAACGGACTTCGCTTTCCGCCAGGAGAAGCGACAGCAGCCGCAGGAACACCAGCAGCGTGGGCAGCAACAGCAGCACGAGGACCAGCGATGCTGACACTAGCCGCGGCAGCACCAGCGCTAGCAGCAAACAGGCAAGGAGAAGCAGTGGATGCTGCCGTTAAGGAGACAGGAGATCTGCATCGGCATGCTGAGGAATCTGCCCCTGCGGGTACGTACGTATGGAGACGGCGGCGCTTGCGGCTTGCTATTGCACCGTGCTCGCTGCTGGTACTGCTGCTGCTGTCACTGCGCCCCGCCGCCATGCACCTGTTACTAAACCTGCTGCCGTGGCTGATACTGCAGGTCCTCTGGCAGCTGCTATTATAACTGCCACCACTGCTTCTGCTATGGCTGTTGCTGCTGTTACTTCTGTGCCTGCTGCTGTAACTCCTGCTGCTACTGCTGATACTGGTACTGCTGTTGCTGATACTGCTGTTGCTGATACTGCTGCTGCTGCTACTGGTGTTGCTGCCACTGCTGTTGCTGCCACTGCTGTTGCTGTTGTTGCGGCGGCTGCGGGAGGGAAGGGGAGGATGGCACGTCGGCCAGGCAGGAGAGCGGCCACGTGACAGGGTGGGCCTGGTGGCCAGCCACTGCACCCCGTGCCTTCTGCTGCTGATGCTGCTGCTGAGGAGCCTGTGCCCATGCCTGGTGTTGATCCGGCTGCTGCGTCTACCTTTTCTGCTGCTATTGCTGCGGCAGCTATTGCTACGGCACCTGCCACTGCTGGTGTTGGTGCTACTGCGACTGCTGGTGCTGGTGCTACTGCACCTGGGATTGCTGCGGCTACAGCTGGGCCTGTCTCTGCTCTTTCTGTCGCTGCTCGAGCTGCGAGTGTTGCTCTTGCTGGCCGTGCGTTCTTTGTTGCTGCTGCTTTGTGGGGTGGACGGTCGTCGCCACGGCAGGGCGCAGGCAGCTGCTGCGCCTGTCGGTTGCCTTCCTGCATGTCTCTGTTGCATTGCTGCTGCTGCGACAGGAAGCACGTTGCATGTCCTCCCTCGGCGCCCTCGCCTTCGGAGGGCTGCGCAGTTGCTGTGGTTGCTGCTGCTGCTGCGATGCTGCTATTGGGCTGCTTCAACTGCTGCTGCTTCTAATGCTGCTGCTGTTTCTTCTCTGGTAGCCTCCGCTGTTGCCGCTGCTGCCGTTGTCGCCGCCACCGCGTCTTGTGGCGCCGCAGGCACCCCTGCCGCACGTGCGCTGACGATGCTGACACATTCTGCTGCAGCTGCTGCTGCTGCTTCTTCTAACAGCGCTGGAATCCCTTCTGCCTGCTGCTGCTGCTAACGCTGCTGCCGATGACTCTGCTGCTGCTCCTGGAGGTGTAAGGATAGTCTATGGAAGATTCCGCCGCTGCTGCTGTCCCGCTCTGTGTGTGTGTGTGTGTGTGTGAGTGAGTGTGTTGGGCTGCAGCTGGTGCGTGGCTGCTGCTGTTGTTTATACGACGGCCGCTGGGGCCGGTTTTTGTAGGTCGGGCTGCTGCACGTACCGCTGCTGCTGTGCAGCAGGAGTGCGGCAGCAGGTGGTCGTCGAGCGGGTGATGCTGCTCGGCTGTCTGTGTGCTGCACACGTTCTGCTGCTGTGAGTGCTGGTGCTGCTCCTGCTCCTGCTCTTGGTGCTCCTTTAGAGTCGCGCAACCCCCTGCAGCGGCTGCACCTGTCACACACGCGACAGGTATGACGGCAGCAGCAACAGGGGGAGCAGCAGAAGAAGTGGCAGCGTTACGAGAATCAGAAGCCTGAGTCCCGACCACTGCAGGATGAGGAACTGCAGAAGACACCGCGCTGCCCTGCACGGGGGGTGGTGCTCTTGTCGACGACACAGGGCGCGGGGACAGGTGTAGAGTGGCCAGCGAGAGCTGCTACTGTTGCTGCGGCGCCTGTCGCGGCTGTAATTCGTATTGCAGGAATAGTGAAAAAAGTGAGGGCAATGGACACGTATTACTTGGACGCAGGAGCAGCAGCAGAGCACCAGCAGCCGCAGTACGAGCGACAGAAGCGCGCGAAGAAGACACCTGCGGGCGGGCGCCCCCCGCGCTGCCCGTACAAATCGCGGCCTGCAACGGTAGCGTCGACTACATACAACAACAGCCAACGACTGCGACACGGCAGCAGCAAGGCAGCGGCAGCAGCAGCAACAGAGCAACACAGCAGCAGCAACGCAACAGCAAGAGCAGCAAGGCAGCAGCAGCAGCAGCAAGAGCAGCAACGCAGCAGCAGCAGCAAGAGCAGCAGCAGCAAGGCAGCAGCAGCAGCAAGGCAGCAGC